>CP119955.1:0-441549 GCA_029542985.1 Malassezia brasiliensis
CTAATCTAATCCTAATCCTAATCCTAATCCTAATCCTAATCCTAATCCTAATCCTAATCCTAATCCTAATCCTAATCCTAATCCTAATCCTAATCCTAATCCTAATCCTAATCCTAATCCTAATCCTAATCCTAATCCTAATCCTAATCCTAATCCTAATCCTAATCCTAATCCTAATCCTAATCCTAATCCTAATCCTAATCCTATAGGATTTTTGTAGGACACATTAAGCTCAGAATTTCTAGATGGAAGTAACAAGATGACTCGTAAATATGGAAAGATTGATAGTTCCTAGAATCATTTTGACACTTCAACTCCGATTACTATGACATTATTCAACAAATATAAAACATGAAAGCCTTTGCGGAATCGTCCATCATCCCTGCTTCTTACGTGTGTATCGTAAAGAAAATGTTATTCATCCGCTCCATCCTTCTTTTCTTTGCATCGGCGCTCTCCTGCGCTGCTCGTTTAAGGAGTCCTCTCAGTATCTGACTTCTCGTTATCTTGGTTTGTTGCCCTCCCAGCATGCTTCGAGATAGCACGCAGTTTAGCACCATACATGTAAAACACCACAGTGATCGGTATCAAAAGAGCCGCAAGCCCTCCAAGAAGACTGCATCCACCTTGTAGGGTCAAACGATTGAACATTTGTGTCGCAAAAAGGGGGAATGCACCTCCCACAAGTGCCCTAAAGAGGCCGTTGCTTGCATACGCAGACGCTAGAAAGCGAGGATAGTTCTCCCCGATGTAAGAGAGAAAACCTTGAAAAAGGAGGAACGTGCCCGAGAGGAAAAGTCCAAATGCAAAGAGCGGGGCAACCCAATGCACGGCGCTGAACGATGTCCAACCAAACCAAAACACAGATGCAGGGAAAAAGAGACCGCCAAGAAATGCGGGTTCCATGCGGTACTCTGGCCGCCATCTTCCTTGTTTGAAGCGAGGAATAACAATCTTCAGGTTGTAGATGCAGAACACCACAAACATAAGTGTAACTCCAATATAGCCACTGATATATGCGACACCCATCGCACCAAGCGAGAACCCATGCCTGCCCTCGAATGCCAATGGGAAAGCTTCGAAGAAGCAATACATGATACCATACAGGTAAGCGATGTAGAGATTGGCACAAAGAAGCACCGGTTCTGTGAAGGTCAACTCAATGGGCCGGCAGAGCGTCTCATATAGAAGCGATGTCAGCGAGATCCTCCGGTCATTGATTTCTCCTCGCGAACGATACTTTTCATTGCCCGTTTGCTTGCGCAATGTTTTTGCGCGCCGAGTGAGAATTGTAGCGCCGCTCGTCTCGGGAAGCGTGAAAAACAGCAGAATCCATACGATGCCATTCAAACACAAAAGAGGCCAGATCGACCAGCGCCATCCAAGATTCTGTACTGCATAGCCGGAAAGCAGTGGACCAAGCGTGGGCCCACCACATGCACCCAGGCCCCAGAACGCAAGTCCGTTCATAAATCCTCCTTCAATTCGCCAAATGTCGCCCACGGTCGCCCCTCCTGTGGCCAGAACGGGGCTCCCCAGAAAGCCTGAGATAAATCTCAAAATCATATATCCAGCGATGTTATTCACCAGCGCATTAGGGATTTGCATGACAGTGAACAAACCGAGTCCAATGATGTAGGGCAGGTTCCGCCCGATCCACGAAATCTCAGTAATGGGAGAGAGGATCATGGGTCCAAATCCATATGCCCATACAAACAATGACATGGACAAGGTGGCAACGGTTTGGGAGACGTTAAAGTATTGTGCCAAATCGGGTATACTTGGGGACACAATACTGCTGCCCATGTAGACTGCCATGGTCATGCAGAACAAGAGCACGTTCACGTATAACTTGTATAAGAACGGCCAATTGTATGGGTTCTCCGGGTCATCGTCCCCATACCAGTCCACGATAATTTCGCCCGTGTCGGGGTTGACTTCAAAATATTGGTCCGGGTTGGGGTAGTCATGACGCTCAGTCTCAGTTTTGCATGCCTTTCCTCGGGAAAGAAGGTGCAAGATGTCTCCAAAGGCTGTATTGCGGATGACTGATGCCATATACTTTGGAGACGTCGAGTGGGGCGAGCCTTTGCCCGATGTAACAGACACGCTTTAACTGGAGAGTGCTCGGAGTTAACGAAGTTTTTTTTAACGAGAGTACTCCGAATTTGTAGTAGTGGAGTGCCTATCTCCTTTCATTCTCGGCAATTAGATGACAAATCATGTTTGCGGGCACGGACCAGCCCTGGTTCAGATGTGCACAGATGTGCACGTGTAGCTGGACCTATTGACTCATTCCTGAAGCGACCGCTTCAGAAGTCCTTGACTTTGATTTCATTGCTCGATATGGCTCATCGTTAGTTGTATGTTTCGAAGGCCAACGTCCGAGCAGCTTTAATCAGAGAGGCCTTTATTGTGTTACAGGTTTGACACCAAAGTACAGGTAGGGAATATATAGTGGAGGCCGGTCGCTTTTCGTAAAAGGGCCAATTTTGCTACCCGACTTAATTTGACTTAACGTCGCACTATCGTATACCATAGCTTCGGTCCCATTGCCGCAGGTTCGGAGGATAATTGGCATACTGATTGAACCACGCCTGATCATTCCTGAAGCTGACAGAATCTCTTCATAGCCCTGAACTTGACACTACAACTGCAGAACACAATACGTTAGGTACCAAGAGAGCGGCTTGAAATCCCAGCTCATTTGAAAAGGGTATCTAGTAGGACTGCAATGGATGGAGTGCATGATTCTTTCTGCTCAAATCTGGGTGCATCAGCGCAGATCAAGCTTCGATGCGCCCTAGTTGCCATTTCCCATCGTTCTTAGAGGTACAGAATGAGTTCTCCACAAACGGGCATAGTTCCTTGCCCAAAGTTGGTGCGGCGTCCGGTCGACGCTGCTTCTCGCACGGCCCACCATGGACCAGCCTGATTGGCCGATCGGCGCATGTCCCGCATCCGGCCGGTCGCCACAGGACCACGTGACCCCACTGGGACGCTTGCCGCCCTGGGCACTCCATGAAAAAGCCTTACCTAAGAAATCGCTCTTTTGAGGGGCTCCCCTGGGCCAATCAGAGCGCCAATTTGTCCATCAAGTTTCAGGGGCATGCAGGACGCCTCCTGTACGCGACGCCCACGCGTGCCCATTGCTGTGCGGTGCGGACGAATGCCGCGTGTGGAGCCGGCTCGTTCTCTCCAAGCCCACTACCATCATGCTATTGTACGTCCTCTTTGCCGTAGTTTTGGCCCTGCTTGCTACGGTAGAGGCTGAGCCTCAACGGCGCGTGCGTCATGTTCGTCGCGACGATACCAAGGCGCCTCTGTCGCCGGTGTTGGATCCATTTTATGTGGCGCCGAATGGCTGGGAGAAGACCAAACCTGGCACTATTCTGAGCTCACGCGAAATCCAGGCCGGGTTCAGCACAACACAGAAAATGAACCTGGACAAAGCCTACCAAATTCTGTACCGGACATCAGGGACGTCGCCGGACCAACCGTCGTACACGGTCACCACCGTGCTTGTCCCGCACAATGCCAATGCGGACAGTTTGGTGATGGTGATGCCCTACGAAGACTCCAATTTTGTGGACTGTGCACCAAGCTACAAGATCCAGCTCGGCGCACCAGCTGAGCTGAATCCTCTGCAGTCGCTGGAAGAGCTCATGTGGACGTCCATGCTGAACGATGGATGGATTCTGACGGTGCCTGACCACGAGGGTCCCCTGTCTGCCTTTTCTTCGGGTATGCTTGAAGGCTATGCGTCGTTGGATGCGTTGCGCGCGACGCTGGCCTTTGAGCCACTCAAGCTGCCGTCCGACACGAAGATTGTGGGTACGGGCTACTCTGGAGGTGCGATTGCCGGCGGATGGGCCGCTTCGCTGCAAAACACATATGCGCCCGAGCTCAATGTGCTCGGATGGGCGATTGGCGGCACTCCGGCCAACATTACCGCCACCTTTTACGACATGGACTCGACCATGTTTGCCGGGCTGACCGCGGCGGGTTTGGCCGGCATTGTGGATTCGTATCCCGAAGTGAACGACTACGTGGGCTCGGTCATTACCGAGACGGGCAACACTGCACTGCAATACACGCGCGAGCACTGCATGAGCGACATTATTCTGGGTCTACGTAACGTCAACACGCTCAACAAGGGCTTTGTGACAAACACACAAGACTTCCTCAAAGCGCCGTCCATTGTGGGCTTGCTGAACAACCTCACGATGGGCACCAATGCCGAACTTGTGCCAAAAGCGCCGGTGTACATGTACCACTCGGTCAACGACGAGGTGATCAATTTTAGCATGGCGAACCGTACGGCGCAGCTGTGGTGTGACCAAGGTGCCACGGTGCAGTTTCAGGCGTTTACGGGCCTGGAGATGGGCCACGTGTCTACGGAACTACTCAATTCGCCGTTTGTGCTGAAATTTATCCGGGATCGCATGGCCAACACGGATTTCGGCACCGGCTGCAACTGGACGTCGACCATCGACCCGATGTGGCAGCCTGACGTGCTGGGTGCCAAGCTCTCGGAGGTGTTTAACGCGCTCAGCAACCTGCTGGGCTCGGCGATTGGCCCTGGCGACCACCTGCTCAAGGAGCACATTCAGCAGGGCCATTACTAACGTTCTGCAACCCTGGCGCACGGGCGTACGCCTATTAGTCCTTGCGGGCGTGTCTCGCTTGTCAAACATGCGACGCCGAGTGCCCCTGCCTGCGCATGCCGCGGGTTAGCTCACATTCCAGGGAACATGGGTTCGTGCCCACCACCGCCCTCCCCAGCGTATCTCGCTCGTCATGCGCATTATTACGTCATCACGACGTCACTGTACCGTATAATACACTGTTTAGTCATGTTAAATAGACATTCCACCCAATGCTGAGTAACCCATCACGTCTTGCGGCGGTAGTGCCTAGATTCTACTGGTGGGACGCACGTGGTCTTAGATGTCCCTTTGAGCGCCCACCGCCCATTCTGACAGGCTCGCTGCAATGAACAGGTGAACACCCTATGTAAGTGTGCGTGCAACGTGCATCTGTGGGCGTCGCGTTTATCATTGTTGATTTTAGATCGGGCGCCGGGTGGGACGTGCCCAAGGTACTACACGCGAGGCTTCTTCCAACAACAGGCTTTTCCTCCCCCTCCTCAAGCATCCGCCCCCCCCTTCAACATGTTTGGGTCCCGCCTGTTCGTTCTGGCAGCTGCGACCTTTGTCTATCTCCAATGCGTGATGGCGCAGATGACGGTCGCGCGCCGCCTGGGCGCGCGGTCGCTTCCGCTGCCTGAAAACGACCCCTTCTACACTCCCGACGATGGCTGGGAGAACACGGAGCCGGGTACGATCCTGAAGAAGCGTGAGATTACCGTTGCCAACTCGGGCGTTTTCCAGTACGGTGTGCGCGGGTACCAGCTGCTGTACCGCACGAGTGGCGTCAACAGGGACGATGCGAGCCACACGGTGACGACCATTATCGTCCCGCAGAACTACGACAAAGACAAGCTGGTCTCGGCCAACTTGTACGAGGACTCGTACTCGTCGAACTGCGCACCGAGCTACTCGATGCGCAAAGGCGCGAAGGTGTTTAACGACCTGGCCAACTCGTACCAGATGCTGTTTATCACGACGCTTCTGCACGAGGGGTGGGCGGTTACCGTGCCGGACCACGAGGGTCCCAAGAATGCGTTCACGTCGGGCCGTGTTGAGGGCCATGCAGTCCTGGACGGTATTCGTGCGACGCTCAACTACAAGAAGCTGGGCCTGAAGTCTGATGCCAAGGTCATTGGCTATGGCTACTCGGGTGGTGCGCTGGCGACTGGCTGGGCAGCGAGTCTGCACAGCCAGTACGCGCACGAGCTCAACGTGGTTGGCTGGTCTATGGGCGGCACCGTCGCGAATGTGACCGAGTGGCTCGGCTACATTGACAACACGACTGGTGCTGGCTTTGCGCTTGCGAGTCTCGGCGGTCTTACGTCGACCTACTCGGAGCTTGCATGGGTGCAGGACAACCTTACCGAAAAGGGTCGTCGTCTGCTGGAGAAGAGTGCGGAGCACTGCATGTACCAGAACCTCTGGTCGGTCGGCAAGCAAAAGATTCTGGACGACAGCGTCTTTGCTGGTGGCTCGACCTTTTTGCAGAACGAGGGTGCGCTCCGGATCCTCAACAAGCTCACCCTCGGCCGCTTTAGCAAGTTTGTGCCGATTGCGCCCGTGTTCATGTTCCATGCGACGCACGACGAGGTCGTGCCGTTCAACATGGCGATCACCACGGCGGATGCGTGGTGCTCGCAGGGTGCGCAGATCAAGTTTTTGAGCAACACGGGCAGCGAGATGGAGCACACCAACACGGAGCTCTTCAACCTGCCCCACGTGGTCTTCTTCATGCGTGACCGCTTCAATGGCAAGGACTTTGGCGGTCAGTGCCAGTACCCCTCGTCCAACGACCCGTGGTACAACCCCCAGATCCTCGGTTCGAGCGCTGCGATGTACCTGCAGCAGGTGCTCGACCTGATCGGCAACCGCATTGGTGGTCACGACAGCATTCTGTGGAACAAGGTGCACAACAATGAGCAACCGTAAATATGACCGCACCAGGGCCGTCTCGTTTGCTTTGTGCCGGTGGCACAAGTAGGTCATTGTATGCATGTATCGCGCATCCGTTGCTTTGGGTGTTCAGTGTTTCCCAAGGCAGTCACTGTATGTAGGGTAGCACGTGTGAGTACAGTTGACATTTTCTCGGTTCCTATGGGTGGGCCTGCTCGACATGGCGGCGTATCTCGTCCCAGACCTCGGCGTCGGCGTAGGGCGCGTCGTCGGTGCGGCCGTCGGGGGGATGCATCCAGTAGTTGAAGGCCATGTGCGGTGCGTCGGGAGACGCCCACGACGTCACTTCGTGGAACCAGGAGGCAGGGAGGTACAGCATCTGCCCTGGCTCCAAGTCGACCACGAGCGGGGCAGGGCAGTTTGCGCCCGGCACCAGCGGCGAGGCGTCGGGGTGCGGTGCGGCCAACGGGGGCTCGATGTGGAAGTGGTTGTGGAGGGCGTGCGGCTTGATCCGCGAGAAGCTGGGGGGCTCTTGGGGGGTATCTGTGCCGTGCGCCGTGCCGTTGGCGTCCGCTGCTTGCTCCTCCTCCTCCTCCTCCTCCTCTTCGTCGTCCTCTTCGTCCTCGCTTCCTGCAAGCGCCTCCTCATCGCCCTCGTCCGCCGAGTCCCACGCGCCGCCGTCTGCATCGTCGTATGTCTCGCGCAGGAGCAAAAACGTATCCTTGGCGTCGTCGTACGCCGCCTGTGCCTCGTTGTTTGCGCCGCGCACGCGTTTCTTTGGACGCGCATGCAGCGTGCGTGCGCGTGCGGCGACGCGCCAGTGCGCTGCGTCCAGCGCGTCAAGGCCGTCTGCGCGGATCCGGCCGGGGTCCTCGTAGACGAGCAGGCCGTTGGGGTGGATGCGCTGCACCGAGCCGCGGAGTGCGAGCGCGTGGTGTGCCGACGGGGGAAAGAGGACAAAGCGCTTGTGTCCGGAGAGGAGGATGTAGAGGTTGTCGTGAAAGTCGTGGTGGAGGCCGGAGCTTTTCGGCTGGTGACTGTTGCCGAGCCACAGGTTGCACTGCTGCAGCACGAGGCGCCCGAGGAGGCGCGGGTGGAGTGGGAAGTCGGGCCGGAGGCGGTGCGTCGGGGTGGGGAGCAGCGTGTCGAGCCCCGGCCCCGCGTCGAGGTCGTCGCTGGCGGGTGGTTCGTCGAGTTCGTACTGCGTGGTGAGGTAGTACTTTCCGGTGGTGTCGTGCTGGAGCGTGTCGAGGTACTCGGCAAAGGTCATGGTCGTGCGTGGCGTTGCTGTGCCGAAGCAGTCGTCGTGTGGGTGCACGGGCTCGACGCGCACGACGGCGTCGCCCGCCTGGGTGCGGAGGTGGGCGAGATCGGTCCAGGCGGTGCCGTGCCATTGTGGGTCGTCGAGCAGGCCTTGGAGGACGACGGGCTTGCGTGGAGCAATGTAGCGCGTCCACATGTCGTGTGCTGACAGCGATGCCGGCTCGACGGCGATGCGGTCGCCGTCGTGCGGCACGTAGCCTGCGTACGCGCCGGGGCTGGGCATGGTGCACAGGGGCGAAGTGGAGTCCACGTGGCACGGGCGGCGGTTCGTTGGCGCGATGATGCACGAAGGGGACCAAGCGGGTGCGCAGGCCGGCTTCTCGCCGCAGAAGCTGGTGCGCGAGGCGCACATGCTGCACATGCGTGCGCAGCATCTGATCGACAGTATGGCGCCGTACACGGTGCAGCGGTGGGCGGCGACGGGTGTGCTGCTCTTCCTCTTCCTGCTGCGCATTGTGCTCGCGGAAGGCTGGTACATTGGTGCGTGGGCGCGCGGGCTGACGCAGTGTGCTATGCGCTGTTTATCTACCTGCTCAACCTGTTTCTGGCGTTCCTTACGCCCAAGTTTGACCCTGCGCTCGAGTCGGATCTCGCGGCGCAGGACGTGGAAGAGGGCGAGCCGGGTCTGCCGACGAGTGCGCGTGCGGCCGCCTCGTCGGGCGGGCTGATGAGCAGCGTGTTCCACCCGACGCAGCAGGACGGGGACCAGGACGAGTTTCGTCCGTTTATCCGGCGCCTGCCCGAGTTCAAGGTGTGTGGGCGCGTGGCTGACGCAGTTCTGGGTGAGTGCGACGCAGGCGACGGTGCTGTCCATCTTTGCGAGCTTCTTTGAGGCGTTCAACATCCCCGTGTTCTGGCCGGTGCTCGTGGTGTACTTTATGGTGCTGTTTGTGCTGACGATGCGCCGGCAGATCCAGTACGTGGGCGGCGGCTGACGCAGGCACATGATTCAGTACAAGTACCTTCCTTTTGATATGGGGCGCAAGGCGCGCTACGGATCGTCGTAGGATCGCCCATAGGCGCTACGGCGTTGCTGGGGTGTGGGCGGCGCGCGGGTTCGACAGCACGCCGCGGCGCGCGTCGTCGCGGCGCACGTACACCACGAGGTAGGCGGTGGCGCCGGTCGGGCTGCTGTGAGTCGGTCCACGTACTCGTGCTGCACCTCGGCGAGCGGGATGGGGTGCACCCGGGTATCGTTGAGCATGATCCATGCGTCCTGGTGTGCCATGTCGCGCTGGTCGAGGAAGTAGTGGCCGTGCGAGGCCTCGCCTCGGTGCATAAAGACGGCGGCGAGCTCGTAGGCGACGTGCTGGACGTCTTCCCAGCGCGCATGCAACTGCGCGCGCGTGGCGTGGAGCGCGCGGCGCACGTCGTCCGCCTCGGCGCGCAGTGCGTCGGCGGCGTGCGTGAGCTGGGCGGTGCGTTCGGGGGCGAGCAGCGCGGCGAGCTGCGGTGAGCCGCTTGTGACGTGCGCGAGCGTCTCGGCGAGCGTGGTGAGCTGCGTCGGGAGCGCCGCATCGTCGCCCGTGAGCTGGGCGAGGCGCGTGCGCAGCGCCGCCATGCGCTGGCGGTCGGCGCGCGTCGCGTCGGCGCGCGCGGCAGCCTCGGGCGTGGGTGTGGCGCCCACGTCCATGTACTGGTCGAGGTACACCACCGGCTCGAGTGCGAGTGCGGCCTGGTTCTTGACCGCGCGGTGCTTCCGGCGGTCGTACTGCACGCGCTGCACCTGCAGCTGCAGCAGGGGCGGCGCGTCGCGCAGCGTGATGGTGCGGCGCACGGGCCGCCCATGCTCGCCGACGACCTCGTCGTCGTCGAAGAAGGTGTCGAGCGCGTCGTAGATCGAGCGGGCCTCGGGCAGGAGGGTGACGGGGATCGTCTGGAACGTCTCGTCCTTTTGCGTGGTGGCCTGGTCGGTGGTGCGCAGCGTCTGCGCGGTGTGCCCAAAGAAGAGCGCGTGCACGGTGTGCGCCTGCGCCACGGCCCACGCGCGGTCCGTGTGGGCGGCGAGGGCCGCCTCGAGCTGGAAGATCATGTTGTCCAGGCACTCGCTGACGTCCTGCTGCGAGCCGATCTGGTTGAGCAGCGTGTCGGGCGACGCGCCGCTCGCGCGGTACGCCTCCTCCCACGCGAGCGGGACGAGCGCGAGGTAGGCGAGGCGCTTTTCCGGCGTGACGGCCGCGTGCGTGGTGGACTGCATCTCGCGGAAGAGCGCGGCGAGGTGCGTGACGACTGGGTGAGCGTGGGCGACGTACATTCACACGAGCGCTCCAACTCGGCGCGCGACACGGGCCGCCCGCCGAGCGTCGGGAGCGCGTCGTCCGCGCAGGCGTGCGCATCGAGGTGGCCGTGCATCGCGAGCGCCAGGTCGCGCACGGCGGTCACCTGGAAAAAGTACTGCAGCACCGAGTTGAGGTAGCACGTGTTGCCGATGTTGTGCAGTCCGCGCGGCAGGGCGAACGGCGGCGCCTCGTCGGTGGGCGGTGCGGTGTCGCCCGACAGGTAGCGGTGCAGGTAGCTGCTGTTCCGGTGGCGCGCAATCGCCTGTAGCGCCGCACGCAGCAGCTCGCGCCGCGTCTGCGTTTCGGCGACGTACACTTCGAACGCGACGACGACGAGCGCGTCGTCAATGTCCTCGCTCGTCTGAATCAGCCGGTACGCCTGCGCAACGTCGGTGATGGCGCCCTGCTGCACGCGCGCCTGCAGCGCCTCGGTCGCATGGTGCCGCGCAAGCATCTGCAGCGCATGCGTCGCGGCACGCAGCGCCTCGTCGTTGCCGTGGTCGAGCGTGTCGCGGATGCGCCGGTCGTATGCGGCGACGATCGCCGCGTCGTCGGCCGGCGCGCCGGGCGCGGGCGGCGGCACACCGAGGTGCTCGTAGCTCGCGCGCACCTCGGCGAGCGTGTACAGCCCCTGGCTCTGCCCGACGGCGAGCAGCATGCGCAGCACCTCGGCGTGGGGGTGGGCCTCTACGGCGCGCTCAAGCGCAAGGAAGCGCGTCTGGCGCGTCGCGGGGAACGCCGCACAGTTGGCGCGGTACAGGTGCGCGATCTCGTCCGGCGGCGCATCGGACGCGACGCCGAGGCACGCGTACGCGTCGCGCAGCGCCGCATCGGCCGGCGGCGTGGGCAGCGTCGTGCGCCATTCGCCCAAGGGCGCAAGCGCACTGTGCGTCGCGACGTGCAGCGTGACGTCGGCGTCGTCGGGTGACGGGGGTGTGCCGCCGAACGAGACGCACCACGCCGCGAGCTCCATCCAGACGCGCGTGAGGTGCAGACGCGCGGGGGAGGCATCGGTCCACACGTTGGCCGGCGCCAGTGCGGGGGCCTCGGGCGCCTGGGCGGCCGCGGCGTCGGCGGCCGCGGCGACGGTGGTGTCGTCGTCGTGCATCGCGTCGGGAGCCGCGGGGGCTGCGGGGGCCTCGGGAGCTGCAGGGTCCGCCTCTGGCAGCGCCTGTGCGCTGCACAGCTCCTTGGGCGCATGCAGCGCAGGCCGACCGTCGTCGAGGGGCGCAAGGGTCCACCCCATCCACCGAAACAGGGCCTCGCACGTCGGGTCCCACCGCAGCTGCTGCGAAAAGGCCTTGCCGTGCACCGGCACGGCCTTGGCCCACCCTGCGAGCGCGTTGCCGACGATGCGCACGAGCAGGGCCGAGGCGCGCGCCAGCTCGGCGTGTGGGGTCATGCCGGGCCCGGGCGTCTGTTCGCGCACGGCGCAGAACGCGTCCCACACGTCGCGCGGGAGCGCTGCCGGCACCGCCTGTGGGAGGGAGGTGAGCACGGCCGCGGCGCCGGTGCCCATGCGCGCATGCACGAGGCTTGTGTGCCGCGCGAGGGTCGCGAACGGTGCGTCGCCCGGGACGTGGTCGCTGACGTAGCCGATGGGCGGCACATCTTCTTCGGCGAGGAGCGTGCCGAGCGACGTGACGCCGTCTGCGCCTGCGTCGCTTGTCTCGCTGTAGATCCATTCGTAGGTGCGTGGGGCAAACATGGCGTGAGCGCTTGGCAGGGCTGCGTCGGTGACGCGGGCATGGGCGGCCGAGGCCGCGTGCACGGCATACACGGGTGCTGCTGTGCCCACCCAGTGCGCCTCGGCGAGTGCACGCGGCGTGCGGATGCACTCGGACGCCGTCTGCGTCGCCTGCATTGCGCGAGAAGCGGTCGAGGCGTCGTGCAGGGACGTGGAGGCCCACGTACGTGCGCGGGGCGCCGGCATCGCTTACCTAAGCCGCGACGACGACGACGACGACGACGACGACGACGATGGACGGCGCGCGCGACGACGAGTCGGCGCTCGGCGCGACGCCGCCCCCTCCGCCGTGGGGCGACGTACAGGCCGCCGTCGATGAGGGTGTGCAGGTGTCTGCGGACGAGGAGGTGCACGAGTCGGCCACGGCGGCGATGCAGGCCGCCGAGGCCGAGGTGTCTGGGGAGACGGCGGCGCCTGCTGCGGCGGCCCCGGGCGCCGGCGCGGCGGATGCTGCGGGTGCCTCCGAGGCCGTGCCGCGCTGCCTGCTTGATGTCCCGGCGCTGGGCGATGCGGTGCGCAACGAGCAGGTCGACCTCTTTCTGCTCGAGTGGCTCACCGCGGCCGAGGCGCTGCTGTCGACCGACCGGAGCGACAGTGCGGCGTTTGTGGACGAGGCGCTGTGCCTGATTGGTGCGCGGCGCGCGGAGCAGACGCAGCCGTCGGTGCTGGACACCCTTGTGCCTGGGCGCGGCGCGCGGCAGCTGTTGGCGCGGTGCCTGGTGCATATCTATCTGGACGAGCAGGCGGACAAGCCGCTGCTGTACGACGTGCTGGGTGCGCTGCAGGATGCGTTTGCGCGCGAGCCCGTGCGTCCCGAAACGCTGCTGCGGCACGTTGCGGCGGTCGATGCGTGTGCGGCGCTGGTGCGTGCGCTGCCGAGTGCCGCGGCGATGTGCTTTGGCACGCTGGTGCCCGTGTGTCTGCGGCAGGCGCGGCAGGCGCAGGCGCCCGTGCTGGCGCGCAGTGCGATCCTGCACCTGCTCGAGGCGCTGCTGATGCAGCAAGGCGTCGGTGCGCTGCCGCCCGCGGCGCTCAAGGAGCTGTACAAGACGCTGCGTGGCCTTGTGAGCGACAAGGCCGGCGCCGTGGTGCGTGCGAGCTGTGCGTGCCTGGGTGCGCTGGCCGAGCAGCACGATGCGCTGCGTGCGCGCGCGGAGGTGGAAGGGGTCGTGGCGCAGTGCACGCGTGCGCTGGCGACGGCGGACGTTGCGACGCGCACGGCGCTTGCCGAGCTCGTTGCGCAGCTCGTGCTGCAGACGGATCTGCAGCCGGTGGGCGCGAGCGGTGCTGGGGCCGCGGCGGGTGCGGGCGACGCCGAGGAGGACGAGGCGGCTGCGCCCAAGGGCCCCGTGCGCGTGCCGCTGTATGCCCCCCCCGAGCTGCTGGCGGCCGTGCAGACCCACGTGGCGCTCAAGCCCGGCATGCCGTGGCGCGCGCGCTATGGTGCGGTGCAGGTGTATGCTGCGGTGCTGGCGCGTGCGGGCCCGGTGTGGGTCGAGGGGGCGTACGTCGAGGTGCTTGAGCACCTGCTTGACACCGTGGCGCAGCACACGCTTGGTGCGCTGGGCGCCGAGGAGGCGGCGCCGCTGCGTGTGGCGCTGAGCTGGGTGGTGCGGCACTACCTGTGTGCGACGCTGTCGGAGCCGGCGCAGGCGCGGGCGGCCGTCGAGGTGGGTGCGCGTGTGCTGAGTGCGTGGCCTGCGCGCACGCCGCAGAGTGCGCCGCCCGGCGAGGCGGCGCTGAGCCTTGCGCTGGAGCTGGGTGCGGCGCTGGTTGCGCAGCTCGGCGGTGTGACGCGCGAGGTGCACGAGGCGCTGTACGAGCCCGTGATGACGTTGCTGGCGCATCCGGTGCGTGCGGTGCAGGTGCGCGCCGCGTGGTGGCTGCGTGTGGCGTGTGGCGTGCACCCTGCGCTGCTTGCGCCGACGTACACGCGCCTGCTGGAGGCGGTGCGCCGCGACGTGGGTGCGCTGCGTGCGGCGCAGCCCGACGACGGGGTCGGGCTGCGTGCGCGGCTGGGCGGGCACAGCAGTGCGCTGGCGGCCCTGGTCGCTGTGGCGGCGGCGCAGCCGCTGTATGCGCGGCATACGGATGCCGAGGAGGTGTTTGTGCTGGCCACCGAGCTGCTGCAGCATGTGGCAGCGCACCCGCTGCGGGAGGCGGCGGCGGCGGTGGCGGCGGCGTGGATGCTGCTGGGCTCGCTGCTGGCGCTGGGCCCGCTGTTTGTGCGTGCGCACTGGGCGCGGCTGTTGCAGCTGTGGCGCAATGCGCTGGCGGCGCCGCCGCTGCAGGGCCCGCTCGACGAGGGCGCGTGGGCGTTTCTGCTGGGCGTGCGCGAGCATGCGCTGCATGCGCTGCTTGCCTGCTTCCTGCACGGCGGTGCCGCGGCGGTGCTCACGGGCGAAGGGGCGCGCCGCGTCGTGGGGATGTTGGGCCACGTGCGTGTGATGCTCGACACGCTGCCGCCCGCGGTCGAGGAGCAGCCGGTGCTGCGTGTGCGTGCGGCGCGTGTGCGTGCGCTGCTGCTGCGGTGCTGTGTGCAGCTTGCGGGCGATGCGGCGCTGCAGCCGCTGCATGCCGCGCTCATGCAGCTGGCGCTGCACGTCTTTGCGCGGCCGGAGCGGTTCGGTGGGAGTGCCGCGCAGGCGGCGATCAGCGCGAGCCTCGGCGGCGCGCAGGCGTCGCTCTGGACGAACGGCGAGGCGGGCGCCGCGGGCGTCACCTCGCTGCTTGTGCCGCGGCGCGATGGCGTTGCGGGTGCGACGGCGGCGCTCGAGGCGTGGCGTGCGCCGTTTGTGCCCGCGGCGTATGGTGCGCCGACGTGGCTGCGCGATGTGCGGGTGTACGGTTTTGGCGCGGCGCTCGAGGCGCTTGCGCACACGCCGGCGCACGGGGCGCTCGAGGCGGAGCCGGGCGCGCTGTATGTGGTGCGTGTGCCGCCGGGCGACGCGGCGTACGACGCGTGGCTGCCCGAGATGCCCGCGCCCGTCGGGGGCGTTGTGGCGGAGGTCGATGCGGCGCTCGAGCTGTTTGCCGCGCTGCTTCCGTTTGTCGCGCGCGACGTGCAGGTCGGCGCGGTGGAGGCGGTGGCGCATGCCGCGACGCGGGCGCCGGGCCTCGAGCGGCACGCGGGGCGGCGCACCGCGGTGCTGGCGAACAGTGTGGTGGCGCTGCTGGGCGCGCTGCGCACCGCGATGCACGCCTCGAACGCGGCGCGGCGTCCTGCGGGCTTTGCGAACGACCGCGTGACGCAGGCGGTGCAGCGCGTCGCGCAGGCCGCGCTCGTGCACGGCGACGCGATGCTGCGTGCGAGCGCGGGCGAGGTGTACGGCCGGCTGGCGGCGGTCGCCGGGTCGCATGCCGTGTCGGCGCAGGTGCCGTTTGTGGTGGCGCAGATCGTCGACAACCGGCATGCGGATGCGCGCGCGAGCTGTGCGTACGCGGCCGGGCAGGTGTATGCGCGTGTCGGCGGGCTGCATGCCGCGCCGCTCACGCAGACGCTCGGCCGGCTGCTCGTGTCGCTGGCGCGCGACCCGCACCCGGTGGTGCAGTATGCGGCGCTCGATGCGCTGCAGCTCGTGGTCGAGGCGGCGTCGCTGGCGTACCAGCCGTACGTCGCGTCGACGCTCGGCGTGCTGGGTGCGCTGGTGGCGCTGCCGACGCACGAGCCCGAGGGCGGGAGCGTGGGCAGCAGCAACCTGCGTGCGGCGCTGCCGGTGTATAGTGGTGTGGCGCGCGTGGCCGGCGCGCTGGCCGGCGTGCTGGGCGCCGACCTGCGTGTGGCGCCTGCGCGGCGCGCGCAGTTGCAGGCGCTCCTCGGCGTGCTGGCGCACGACCGCGGTGCGGCGGCGCGCGGCGGCGCGCCGACGACGGCGGCCGGCGCGGCCGTGCGCACGGACGCGGTGCAGGGCCTGCAGCGCCTCGGCCTTGTGGTGCCCGAGGCGCTGGCGACGCGTGCGTGGGCGGCGCTGCTGTATGACATGCTGCAGAGCCCGCCTGCGTGGGGCGAGCCGCTGCTGCTGTACCCCTGCACGGCGGCGCGTGCCTACGAGCAGATGGCGCAGCGCGGCCCCGAGTGGCTCGCGACGTACGGCGGGCGCCCGCTGCTCCATGCGCTGTTTGCCGCGCTGGACGCGGCGCCGATGCTTGCGCCGCTGCGTGCGCTGCTGCTGGTGTGGGTGCAGGCGTCGGCGGCGCAGCGCCCGTGTGCGTGGGTGGACCTGTGTGCGACGCTGCTGCTGGCGCCCGAGGCGCTGGCGGCCGCGGGCGCGGCCGCGGCGACCGCCGCGGCGCCCACCGTGCCGCCCGGCGAGGAGGAGGGCGCGGCGCTGGCGGCGGCACCCGCGCCCGCCGACGGCCGTGCGGCGCGTGGCGCGTGCGGGTGGCGCACGCGCCTGTTTGTGCTGGCGTGCCTCGACGCGGTGCTGCACGCGGTGCGCGGCACGGCGCACGTCGGCGCGGCGGCGGACGCGGGCGACGCGCACAACCTCGCGAGCCGCGTCGGCGAGCTGATCAAGATGGCGTTTGCGGCGAGCACGGCGACGAGTCGCGCGGTGCGCTGTGCGGGGCTGCAGATCCTGCGCGAGGTGATGGAGGCGTTTGCGGCGACGCGCGACCCTGCGTTCCCCACGTCGCGCCTGCTGGAGCAGTACCAGGCGCCGCTGGCCGCGGCGCTGACGCCCGCGTTTGGGGCCGACTCGTTCCCCGAGGTGCTGGCCGCGGCGGTGGCCGTGTGTGCCGTGTACGTGCGCGTGGGCGGCGCGGACCATGCGGCGCCGCAGACGAACCGCGTGGTCAAGCTGCTCACCAGCGCGCTGGACGAGAGCCGCGCGGAGCCCATGACGCGCCTGGGCGGCCTCGTGGCGCTGCCGCCGCACAGCGCGGCCTACCTGCGCATCGCCGTGCTGCAGGCCTGGGCGGAGCTGGCGATCGCGCCACGCAGCGCGGCGCTCGACGCGGTGCTGGCGCCGCACCACGCGGAGCTCGTGGCGCGCTGGAGCGACGCGCTGGCGGCCTATGCGCAGCTGCGCGAGGACCCCGATGCGACGCTCGCCGACGGCGCGATGGCCGCGCTCGTGCACGCACAGCGCCTCGCCTACTACGAGGACGCGTGGCCCGCGATGCTGCACGCCGTGACCCTGGCGCTCGACGGCGCGGCGGGCGCGGCGCCGGCGGTGCCCGCGTTTGCGCTGTACGCGCTCGCCTTTGAGACGCTGTGCCGCGAGCTGGAGCGCGGCGCGCGGCACACGGACCGCGGCACGCTCGCCGTGGTGCTGGCGTCGCTGCCCGTGCTCGCCGAGGCGCGGTACGCCGGCGAGGCGCTTGCCGAGCCCGCACAGCTCGACGAGCTGCTGCGCGTCGCGCAGCGGGCCTTTTTGACGCACGACGTGCCTGTGGCGCTCGGCGTGCTCCGTGTGCTGCACGCGCTCGCGCGGAGCATGCACGAGCGCCTGCTCGCCGACGCGGACGGGCGCGTGGACGACCGCGCGTTTGCGCGCACGCCGCTCGGCTACGTTGTGCGCCTGCTGTTCGCCTACCTCGACGCGATCCCCGCGATGCACGGCGCGCCCGCCGACAAGGCGGCGCTGCACACCGCCGCCTGGACGACGCTTGTGGGCATTGTGCAGGTGTGCCCGCCCGCGGTGCAGACGCAGCTGCTCGCGAGCACGCTGCACGTGCTCGCGGCGCAGGCGCGCCGCGAGGACGACGCGGCGTACGTGCTGGGCGCGACGCTTGCCGCGCTGCTGCGTCCGCTGTGCGCGGCGATCGTGCGTGTGGCCGATGCGCCGCTGCGCACGGCCGTGCACGGCTTCCTGAGCGCGCTGCTCGACATTGCGAGTGCGATGCGCTCGCGCAGCGGCGCGATGGCCGCGTGCAAGAGCCGCAACGCGCTCGTGGGCGTCGGCGGGATGCTCGCGGCGCTCGATGCGCGCGTGCCGGTGAGCGTCGAGGTGGTCGACGCGTACGGCTTCCTGCTCGCCGAGAAGCTGCGGGGCGACGCGCCGGACGCGCACGTCGCGGTGCAGTGCGCCGCGGCGCTCGTGCCGGCGGCGGCCGCGCGGCGCAGTGCGCGGCTCGCGCTCGGCGCCGTGGTGCCCGCGCTGGTCGCCTACGTCCACACACATGGCACGGCCGACGACACCGAGGGCGCCGCGCTCGTGCCCGCGCTCGACGTGCTGGGCGCGCTGCCCGGCCTCGCGACCGAGGCGCGGGGCGCGCTCGGCGTCGTGCTGCCCGTGCTCGTCGACGTGCTCGAGCGCGTGCGCGACGGGCAGCTGGCGCCCGCGCTGCACGCGTACGTCTGTACGTACGTCGTGCGCACCGCCCAGACGCACGCCGCGGCGCTCAAGGCGGCCACGGCCGCACTGCCCGATGCCGCGCGGCACACGCTGCAGCACGCGCTGCGGCCCGCGGGCGGTGGGGCGCACGGACCACGCGCCCCGCCGCGCGGCGAGGCGCGCATTGCGCTGAAGACGTTTGGTTCGTAGGGGAAATATGCTTTCGCCGCCATGACCCGTGACCCGTCCGAGGGGGCAGGCGACGGTGCCGTGCGCACGGACGACGGCGCCGCGCGTGCGGACGACGGTGCGGCGCGCGACGCTGCGGCAGACGAGCAGTGCGCGCCCGCGCCGGACCGCGCGGGCGCGGGCGCGGGCGACGGACCGGCGCGACCGGCCGACGTGGACGGCACGGTGCCTGCGTCGCTGGCCGAATCGTCCGACGCGGACGCGCCGGATGCGTCGGCAACGTCGTCGTCCGAGTCGGACACAGCGTCTGAGGACGCATGCGATCAAGAGGTGTCGCTACCCAGCGAGCACGATGGCCCTGCAGAAGAGGCACGCGGCGCCAGCGCGCGCGGCGCCGCGCGTGAGGCCGGCGACGACGCGCCGGGCGTCGCGGATCCCGACGAGGCGGGGCGGTCCGCGGGCGAGGCCGCGCCGGCCTCGGAGGAGTCCGCGGCGCCGCCGCGGGCGGCGCCGAGTGCCTCGGGTGCCCCCGACGGTGCCCCCGACGCGCCCGATGGCGCGCCCGAAGTGACCGGCGCCGAGGCGCCGCCCTTTCCACGCTCGTCGAGCCGCCCTGCACCGGCGCGCGGCATCCTGCGCGACCCGCCGTCCGAAAGCAACAATGCGCTGTGGCTCGGCAAGGAGCTCGTGTACAGCCTCAACAGCCGGCTGGCGCAGCAGAACCTGCCGAGTCTGCCCATGCGCATGCCCGTGTCGACGGGCGGCGCGATGTCGGTGCTTTCCGGCGTGTTCCGCCGGCTCAGTTCGACGGCGGCGGCGGACGTGGCCCAACTGGACGCGGGCGGCGAGGCGTCCGGCGCCGAGCGCGGCGCGCCGCGGCGGGCGCATGTGCACTTCCGCGTGGAAGATCTGGTGCACACGTACCCCATTGCGCGCGCCGAGGCGCCGCACACGGAGCAGGCGACGCGTGCGCGGGTCGAGCACGAGTGTGCGCAGCGCATGGCGCGGCTGCGTGCGCGTGCGTGGACGCCGAGCGAGCTGCAGGGCCTGTACCGGATGTGCTGCCGCGCGCGCGAGGAGGTGCCGCATGCCGCGGTGCTGGCGGCGCTCGAGCAGGCCGCGACGTGGACCGATGCGCGTGCGCTCGACCTGACGGCGATCGATCTGCAGCACGGTGCGCTGCCGCTGGCGGACATGCTGGGCGCGCCGATGGGCCTTACGCGACTCGTGTTGGAGGACTGCAACCTGAGCGACGTGGGGGCCGAGGCGGTGCTGCGGGCGCTGCGTGTTGCGCCGAGCGTGCGTGTGCTGAGTGTCGCGTGCAATCCGCTGGTGCGTGCGCGCGGCTGGGACGCGCTCGGGAGCCTGATTGCTGCGGGGGTGGTGGAGAACGTGGATGTGTCGGAGAATGCGCTGTCCAAGGCTGCGGTGCGTGCGATTTTGGCGCGCCCCACGAGCCTGCAGACGGTGCGCATGGAGCAGTGCGGGCTGCGTGCGGCCTCGCTCGAGGCGGTCGCGGCCGCGGTGCGTGCGTCGCGCATCCGGCATGTGTCGCTGCGGCGCAACCACATCGGCGGGCACGCGGTTGGTGCGCTGGCGCTGCTGCTGCGCGACATTGACGACCGCGCGCAGCCGTACGTCGAGGCCTCCGAGCTGCACTGGCACCGCATGAGCGAGCCGACACACGAGCTGTACGGCGTGTCGGACGCGGCGGTGGCGCGTGCGCTGCTGCACGGCACGCCGGTGCGGCGCACGCAGGCGCACGAGGAGCGGCGCCTGGCGCTGCAGCGCGAGGCGCTTGCGTACGGCGCCAAGCTTGCGCGCCTGCCGCACTGCGGCGCGCTACAGACGCTCGACGTAAAAGGGAATGCGCTGCGCACGCACATGGCGCCGTTCGCCGCGGCGGTGCGGCGCAATGCGACGCTGCGTGTGCTGAGTGTGAGCGACAACGAGCTGGATGCGCCGGCCCTGGCGCTGCTCGCCGACGCGCTGCGCTACAACACCACGCTCGAGACGCTCGACGTGAGCCACAACCCGTGCGGCGGCGCGAACCTCGTGGGCGTGCTGCGCCTGCGCGAGGCGCTCGGCGTGCACCCCAAGCTGCGCCGCGTGTTTCTTGCCGAGACGCAGCTCACCGCCGAGGGCGCCGTGGCGCTGGCCGAGTGCCTGCCCGACGCCAAGCACCTGCTGCACCTCGACGTGGCGCACAACCCGATTGGCCGCGTGGGCCTCATGGCGCTCAACACGGGCCTCGCGACGAACGCGATGCTGCGGTGCCTCGACGTGTCGGTGGACGCGCACGACGCGGAGCAGGTGGCGCTCGCGCAAAAGATGTACGCGGCGTGCCTTGCGCACGCGGACGCGGCGCGCGACCGGGCCTCGACG
The DNA here is from genome assembly GCA_029542985.1 of Malassezia brasiliensis. Lineage (NCBI taxonomy): Eukaryota > Fungi > Basidiomycota > Malasseziomycetes > Malasseziales > Malasseziaceae > Malassezia > Malassezia brasiliensis. The sequence continues at coordinate 20,747 of CP119955.1, forward strand.
GAGGCCGCGCGCAAGAATGTGTACACGCCGCTGCGGCGCTCGGCGCTGGCCGCCGCGCTGCAGGGCAGCCCCGCGCCGCCGCCGCCGCCCGCGGCGGACGTCGCGCAGGCGCTCGCGCGCGCCCAGGGCACGCTGGTGCCCGAGGGCGCCGCCGACGCGCAGCGCGTCGCGCGGGCCGAGCTGCAGCGCGCGCTTGAGCACGCGGAGCAGCTCGACGAGGACACGTGGGCCGAGGCGTTCGGCGTGCTCGACCAGCTGGCGACCGCGCTGCAGGCGTCCGAGCCGCCGCTCGCGCTTGCGACGCCGCGGCTGCCGGACGATGCGCGGTCGAACCCTGCGGCGGTGCTCGCCGAGGGCCTGCTGTCGGAGGAGGGCGAAGTCTTTCGCCGCGCCAAGACGCTCGAGGCGCACGCGGACGACGGGGCGCCCGCGGACGAGGCCGCGGCGCCGGCCGGAGCGGCGGCCGCGCCCGACGGGGCGCCGCTCGCGGACAAGTCGGGCGAGGAGCTGCGGCAGGCGATTCTGGAGGCGGCCAACGCGGTGCTGCACACGTAGGCGATGTACATATTCCGCACGGGCTACGTGTGACTATGCGGCGGGCACCGCCGGCGGCGCCGCCGGTGGCGGCTGCTCGGCGATCTGTTTTTCGACCTGCTCGCGCTGCTTGCTGATCATTTCGTGGATCTTTTGCTGGATGGCGACGGGCAGCCCAATCGAGTCGTTGCGGTGCAGCCAGCTGTCGTGGAGATTGTGGCGCTGTGCGTTGGTGAGCGCGCCCGGCGGCTGGCCGGTCTCGCCGCCGCAGTAGGCGTCGTGCGCGCACGCCAGCGGCGGCGACCATGCGCGCATGCCCGGCGGCGTGCCGCCCGCGCGCGCAAAGCGCCCGCCGCGCGGCGCGCGCAGCGGGTGGGCCTCGGTGGTGAGCACAAACTCGTCGAGAGAGAGCAGCTCGGGCGGAGAAAAGAGCAGGTAGTAGTACTTGAAGGTCTCGGCGAGCGTGAAGCTCTCCATGCTGTCCAGAAAGGTGACGGGGACGCGGTGCACGTTGGCGATGGCCGACACGCCGCCCGGGACGAGCGCGTGGGTGACCCAGGCGGCGAACATCTGCCACCCCCGCTCCTGCCACACGGGGTCCCCCGTGAGGCGGTACATGTACCACACGCTCTCGATCGTTTCGGGGCGGTTGTAGTAGGCGGTCGTCGAGCTGCGCACGCCCACCTGCGGGTGCCCGGCGGGATTGCCGTGCACGCGTGTGCCGTTGGGCCCCTCGATGATCGCAAAGCGGTCCGCGTCGTGCGGGCGGTAAAAGACGGTGTCTTCGGGACCGAGGCCCGTGCGTGTCGCGTTGTACGCCCACCAGCACGTCTCGGTGATGCGCCGCGCGACGTTCAGGTCGCGCGCGCGCTGCGGCAGGAGGCGCGCGCCGAGGCCGAGCATGCCGCCGGCGAAGCAGCCGAGGTGCTCGAGCTTGGGCTCGTAGCGCGACTGGGGCCCGTACGTCTCGCTGAACACGGCGAGCGCGGGCGCATGGGGCACGACGTGCACGTCCTTGATGAGGTGCTTGAGGGCGTCGTCGATCGCCGCGCCGTACATGCGCGCGTACTGCGGCAGGCGCCCGCCGAGCAGCTGGTACTGCTTGACGAGGTACTCGTAGTACGAGTCGGCCTGCCCGCCGAACGTGTACTTGCCGCCGAGCGCGTACGACTCGGGGTAGATGCGCGTGGTCATCAGCGTGCCGAGCTCGCTCTTGTCGGTGAGGTTGCGGTCCACAAAGTCGGTCACGCGCTGCACGCGGTCGAGGTAGGTGCGGTTGCCCGTGACCTGCCAGAGCCGCGTGAACTCGAGCAGCATGCTGGTGGCCTCGGCGAGCACGACGCTCTCGTGCTGCCCGCGGGGGTCGGTAAAGTTGCTCGGCTCGTCGAAGCGCATGCGCCCCACCGGCAGGCCCGTGAGCGTGTCGAACGCCGGGAGGATCAGCTGCGCGAGCTCCTCGGCGCGGTCGAGCATCAGCGCGTCGCCGGACAAATCGTACGCGGCCAGGAAGCCGCCCAGGTAGCGGATGCCCGTCTCAAACACCGGTACGCGCCCGTCGTGCAGACCGTACGCGCTGCGCTCGCCACCGATGACGTGGAAGTCGATGTCGCGTACGTGGTTGCGCGCCAGGTCGTACTCCTCGTGCAGGCCCATGACCAGCAGCGTGTCGAGCGCGTCGACGATCGTCGCACCCCACCCATTAAAGTTGTTGTTCGGCTTCATCGACACGGGCCGCAGCTCGTCGGCGCCCCACGCGTGCTGCTTGTACCCCTGCCAGGCACGCACAAACGCACTGCGCACCAGCGCACGGCGCTCGGACACGAGCGCGTCGCGCGACGGGTCGCGCGCGCGGCCCGACGGCTTGCGCGCATCCGCAAACGCAAACTGCACGCGCGGCAGCGGCGGCGCGCGGCGGCTCAGCTCCGCGAGCGGCGGCGCCCAGTCGTCGTACGGCGGCGGGCGCCAGTCGCGCGGGACGGGCTGCCGGTCGGCGTGCTCCGCGTCCTCCGGGCGCGTGCGCGAGCCGTTCCGCGCGCGTGTCCACGGGCGGTACGACCAGGCGTCCGCGTCAAGCTCGGGCGCGCGCGGCGGGCGCGGCGGCGCGACGAGCGGCGGCGGCGCGTCGAGCAGCATGCGCTTCTTGCCCGGGATCTCGCCGCGGTGTGGGTCGCCGAGCGCGTACACCTTGGCGAGCGCCTTGAGCGGCTTGGCGTTCGGCGGGAGCTGGGGGGGGAAGGCGTCGGCGGTCAGCGTGATGTCGCTTGCGGGGTCGATCGCGTACGACGGGTGCGGGTACATGGGCGGGGCAATCGGCGCCGTCGCCGGCGCGTCTGCCCAGTCGTCCTGCGTGCGCGTGCGCACCGCGAGCCAGACGCGCACCAGCATGCCAAGCGTCAGCAGCAGAAAGCACGCGCGCACCACGCGGCGCGGCACGCCGCGGCGCGGCCGCGGCGCGGGGACGTCGCCCAAGGCCGGTATCTGGATCTGCACAGGGCCCTGGATCGCTGCCATGTCGCACCCAGCGCTTTGCGCTCGGGGGGGCCAACGAAAAAGAAAAAAAGGCAGACCTACGGCGGGGTGCGGCGCCGCGGCGCGACGCCTCCACTACGGGGCAAACACGCCGGGCCACACGCGGGGCAGCTGCTGCAGCGACGAGACGCTCACCACGCCGTTGTCGAGCGTGCGCGGCGCGTCGGTGGGGTGCAGCTCGTCAAAGTACACTGCGGGGTCAGCGTGGCACGTACCGCACGACTGCCAGCCCAAGGCGCGCGCTGCGACAATGTTTTGCATGCTGTCGTCCACAAAGTACACGTGTGCGTCCGGCGCGGCGTGCACCGCGGCCTGCGCGGCGGTGTAGAACGCGGGCTCGGGCTTGCACGAGCTGGGTGAGCGCGTGGCGTACAATTCGTCGATGTTGTAGTCGCAGTAGACGATGCCCTGCACGACCGTATCGAGCTGGAGGAGCGACAGCACGCGCCGTGCGTGCTGCGGTGAGCGGGCGGGAACGTACCGTCTTGTACGCGTTCGTCAGTGCGTACACGCGCACCCTGCGCCGGTCGATGCGCTCGAGCAGCGCACGCAGCGCGGGGTCGGGGTGCAGCACGCGCTCGAGCGGCAGCGAGCCGTCGCATTTCTCGTCGTAGTCCATCGGGTCGATGGTGTGGTGCTTGACGAGCCCACGGATCGCGAGGCCGTACTCTTTGTAGTAGTGGGTATGTAGCTGCTCGGCATCGTGATCGTCGAGGCCGAGCCCGCGGAAGTAATCGCGGATGCGGTCGGCCATGAGCTCGGGAATGCTGCGTGAGCCGTGCGCGGACGCACGCACCGTGTGTCGACCTGCGAGTACAGCGTGTTGTCTGCGTGAGTGCACCCACATACCAATGTCAAGCCAAAGAACCGCCTGGGCATCGTGGGCGTCCGCGTACGTGGCAAGCGGCTCGAAGCCGACGTGCGCGCGCCACGCTTCCGTGCCGTTCACGGTGCCGGGCATCGCGGGGGGTGGGGTGGAGGGTCCGGCGGCGCGTGCGCACGCGCCGCTCGCTTGGCCCGCGCGGTCATTGTGCACGCGGCGGGTGCGTCTTGCCCGGGATGCCGTACACGGTGCTGGTCACGGTGGGAAGCACACGATTCGATGCACTCGTGCATGCGGCGCTTCGCGACGACTTTCTCGACGCCGTGCGCGACGTGGGCGGCGCCGACACGCGCGTCGTGGTGCAGTACGGCCAGAGCGCCGTGTCCCCCCCGTGGCGCACGGAGCCGGTGCGCAGCGCGGGCGTGGCATGGGAGCGCGCCGCGGTGCGCGGCGTCGAGGTGCTGCTGGGGGCCTATGTGCCGGAGCTGCGTCCGTGGCTCGCGCAGGCGGACCTCGTGGTGACGCATGCGGGTGCGTGTGTGGACTGACCTAGGCGCCGGTACACTGCTCGAGGCGCTGCGTGCGCCGCAGCGCCCGCGGATCCTTGCGGTGCCGAACGGCGCGCTGATGGACGACCACCAGCGCGAGCTGGCCGACGCGCTCGGCGCCGACGGCTACGTCCTGGTCGGCACGCCGCGGTACGTTGACGTACTCACGCAGCGCCCTGCCTGCACAGGTGCGCGCCGTAGCGCACGCGGCGCTGGCCGCCTTCCCCGCGCCCGCGCCGCACGCGTTGGACGCGCTGCTGCGCGCGGGCCCATAGACCCCCCCTACACACCTCCACCAGACCACCCGCGACCATGGACGAGCCGCGCGCCGGGGGCGGGAAGGCGTCGCTGAGCGTGCCCTTCCTGCGCTCCTTCCGCACGCGGTCGATGGGTGCGGTGCAGGGCGTGTCGGATGCCGCAAAGCCTGTTGCGGAGGCGGGCATGTACGTCACGAGCTCGACCGAGATCCACCAGGCGATCGATGTGCTGCTGCAGACCAAGCCCGGTGCGACCACGGAGCCGCCCGTGCAGCTGCGCACGGTTGTGGAAGCGCTGCGGCATGCGACCGAGCACGGTGGTGCGCTGCTGGATGCGGCGACCGCGACGCCGCTCGTGGCGTCGCTCGTGGTGCTGTGCTCGCGGCTGATGCGCCCCAACTATGCGCTGGACGTGCGGTTGGGTGTGTGTGAGCTGCTCACTGCGACGCTGCGGTATGCCGAGGAGAGCACTGCGCGCCTGGATACGAGTGCGCACGAGGCGCGCACGCTCACGGGTGCCGATACGACGCTACCAAGCCAGGTGCTGAGCTCGCTGGACCGCGCGCTGCTGTTTCAGCTGGTGATTGCGCTGCGTGATCCAAACGACTGGGCACCCACGCAGCTTGTGCGTGATGCGGAGCCCGCACTGCGCACGCTCGAGTGCCAGATCGCGGCGCTGCAGGCGCTCTCGCGCAATGGGCGCGACGTGCTCGCCTTTCGCTCGATCCTGGTCGTGCTGACCGAGTGGACGGCGCCCGCGTGGGGCTGTATGCTGTACGAGCGCACGCGTGCCGAGTCGGGCAAGGTGCCTGGCGCGAGCGAGCACTGTGCGCATGCGCTGCTGGCGCTGATAGCGTCGGTGATCAAGTTTCACGCGTCGCGCATCGCCGCGCCGCAGCTCACGGGCGCGCTGCAGTGCGTGGCGGATCTGGTGCTGCGTCCCGTGCTGCTTGAGGCGCGCGTGCCCGTGGCGACCGAGACGCCTGCCGCGGAGCGCAGTGCGTCGGGCGGGTCGGGCGATGCGGCGCCTGCGAAAAAGGCCGAGCCGCTGCTGTACGGCTACTCGCACTACGGCCTCGAGGCGCTGAGCCCCTACTTTTCGACGCCGCGGCCTGCGCGTTCCGGTGCGTCGTCGTCGTCGTCGGTGCACGGTGCGTCGCCCGGGGCGGAGCGCCCGGCGGCGCGTGATCCGTCGCCGGCGTCGTCTGCGCGCGCGCTGGAGCTTGTGCCCGATGCGGCGGTGCCGGCGCTGCGCGACGACGACGTGCGTGCGGTGCTCAAGGTGCTGGATGCGGCGGTGTGCTTTGCGTTTCTGCCTGCGCCGTGCATTGTGCCGGTGGTGTGTGCGCTGTGCCGCATGCCTGGCCTGCGGGTGGTGCAGGCGCGCGATGCGTCGGCGCTGCTGGACGCGATGCGTCTGGATGCCGGCGATGCGCGCGGCGAGCTGGGGAGTGCGCTGAGCAACCTGCTCAAGAGCCACTGTGCGTATTCGGTGGTGCGCGTGCTGTGTGTGCTGCTGTGGCCGGCCGACTACGAGGCGGAGGCGGGGGGCGAGGCGGAGGCCTTGCCGCATGCGCCGTCGGTGCTGGTGGGTGCGCTGCTCTTCCTGCACGCGGCGCTCATCTGGGGCGCCGAGGACCGCCCGGCGAGCGGCGGCGCGCGTAGGGGCGACGAGAGTGCGCTGGCGCTGCTGACGCTGCCGGCGATTGCGGGGATTGTGCGTGGGGCGCTGGAGAAGGACGTGCCGGAGCTGGACCTGGCCACGGTGCTGTTCCTGGACGACTACCTGCCCGAGCGGCGCGTGGACGTGGGCGTGTGTGTGGATGCGGCGCTGGAGCGGCGTGTGCGCCAGGCGCCCGTGCCGCTGTGCACCGTGTACCGTGACGGTGACGTGTTTGCCGACTGGGAGCTGCTGCACGATCTGCAGCTGCTTGCCGAGCGGCACATGGCCGTGTGGCAGGCGGCGCAGGGCGCGGCGCCCGACGCGGCGCCGGCGACGCTGGGCGTGTCGCGCATGGTGCTGCATGTGCTGGTTGAGCTGCTGTCGGGTGTGCCGCAGCCGCCCGACGAGGCGCGACGGAGTGCGAGCGACGACGAGGGCGAGGCGAGTGACGACGACGAGGTGCGTGGGCGGCCGGGCCCGCCTGCGTCTGCTGGTGCGTTGCACTGGGAGCGTCCTGTGGTGGCGATGCCGCACATTGCGGCGCTGTTCTGGCCGCTGGCGCCGCTGCTGCCGGACCACGTGCTGGTGGACATGGTGCTGCAGAACCGGCTGAACCACGCGTACGTGCCGAGTGCGACGCGCTGGATCGAGAACACGGTGCAGCTGGTGGACACGTTTTTCCCGGCGACGCCGCGCGATGCGACGGGGCTGCCTGCTGCGCCGCTGGCGAGCTTTGAGGTGGTGGAGCTGATCAGCCACATGTACGATGCGGTGCAGGACATGCCGACGTTCCGCAACGAGCTGATCGAGCATGTGGTGGTGCCGCTGGTGGAGCGTGCGCTGTGTGCGCCGCAGCCGAACCCCGAGCTGGAGACGATGCTGCGTGCGATGCTGCGGCACGCCGCGACGGTGTCCGCGCTGGACGCGAGTCTGGCGCACGGCGCGCCCTTCTACCGTCTGCTGCGGGTGCTGAAGCACAGCATCGAGCGCGCCGAGGGCGCCGAGGCGCACGTCGAGCGGCGCCAGGCGCGTGCGCAGCACTCGCGGCAGCGCTCGCTCGGCCCGAGCAACGTCAGCACGCTGCGCGAGTCGCAGGCAGGTATCCAGCGCGCGATCCGCTCGGTGCGTGACATGGTGCAGATCTTCTACCAGCTGGCATTTGCGCAGCCGCACGCCGCCGTCACGCTCGTGCACGAGCTGTCGATCTCGCCGGAGCAGCGCAAGCGTGCGCAGACGTGCAGCCTGGCCATCTTCCACGGCCTGCTGCTGTTTGTGCAGTGCAATGCCTCGTTCCACCTCGCCGGCGAGGCGTCGTCGGGCGGCGCGTCGTACACGATCCACGTCCCGAGCGAGGTGCGCCTCGTGATCCTGCAGTGGCTCATGCGCCTGCGTGCCGATCGGCACCACCAGATCTACTTTGTGCACGACCTCGACGCGAGCGTCGAGCCGCTCGCGCAGCTCGTGCAGCGCGCCGAGCCCGAGGGCGCCGAGGAGCCCCGCGGGCGCGAGGAGCGCGCGCCAGGCGCCGGCGCCGAGGGCGGCACGCCGTCGAGCGCCGGGACGTCGGAGTCGCGCGGGCGCTCGCGCGGGCGCTCGCGGGCGCGCGACGCGCGGAGCGTCGAGCGCGATCCGGCGCGCGGCGAGTCGCGTGCGCCAGAGCCGCGGGTGCTGTGGCGTGTGCCGGAGCGCGTGGCGGTGGACTTGCCCGACGAGGAGTGGCCGAGCATGCTGTGGCGCGTGTATGCGCACGACCACGTCGGCGACGAGGTGCCCGAGGCGGCGCCGAGTGCGGACGAGGCGCTTGTGCTGCCCACGTCCGAGTACCTGGGTGTGCTGATTGGCCTGCTGCAGAGCGAGGCGGACTGGGACGTGGTGTCGTACATCATCACGCACCTGCCTGCGCAGCTGATGAACAAGCACTGCTTCTGTGGACCCCATGCGCGCGAGCAGGTGGCGGCGCTGAGTGAGCTGCTGTGCACGCTGCTGCTGCAGCAGCGCCAGTTCCCGAACCTGCTGCTGCCCGACGACGTGAAGCGCACCGACATGTACGCGGTGCTGTACGCGACGCTGACCGTGCTGGTGAGCTACCGGCGGTGCCTGACGCGCGCGCAGCACGACGCGCTGCTCGAGGCGTTTTTGGCGGGCTTGACCAAGTCGCAGACGACGGCGCAGCCGTGTGTGCGTGCGCTGGTGGTGGCGTGCTACGAGTTGCCCAAGTCGTTCACGCGGTTGGTGCCGACGCTGCTCATGAAGCTGTCGACGATCATGTCGTCGATGGCGGCGAGCGTGCACATCCTCGAGCTGCTCGTCGAGATCAGTGGGCTGCCGGGCACGTACGCCAACTTTACCGAGGCGGACTACAAGCGCGTGTTTGGCATCGCGCTGCAGTACATCCAGTACCACCACAGCTCCGAGGCGAGCTCGCGCGAGGCGATGCGCTCGAGCCCCGCGCGCTTCTCGCTGTCGCAGTACGTGATGATGCTCGCGTACAGCACCATTGCGCAGTGGTTCCTCACGCTGCGCCTCGGCGAGCGACCCAAGTACGTGCCGCACATCACGCGCGGCCTCATGCTCGCCAACGAGGGGCGCGACAGGCTCACCGACCAGACGTTTGTCTGCCTCGACTTCCTTGCGCGCTTCACGTACAGCAACGCGCAGTCGAAGCCCACGCGCTCGCTCATCCGCTTCCTCGTGACCAGCGCGCAGCCCCACGAGCCGCGCCGCCCCGTGCCGGGGCATGCGAACGAGTCGCAGACGTGGCTCATCGGCAAGGGCCTCGTGACGCTCACCTCACTCAAACGCAACGGCTGGGTCGAGATGCTCATCCGCCGCCCGTCAGGCATCACGTCGATGGTCGCCAAAGTTGAGAACGAGCCGTCCAACACGCTCGTCGACGAGGAGCGCATGGCCGAGCTGCTCCCGCTCACCCTCACGCGCACACGCAACGCCAGCGCCCTCGCACAGCCCGCACGCTTGGCGCCCTCGCCGCTGACGCACCCCGCGTTCTACAAGGACCGGCACAGCGCCGAGCGCCAGGCGTACGCCGCGGCGCTCGCGGCCCCCCCGGAGGCGCCCGAGGTGTCTGCCGACGCCGGCGACACCACTGCCGATGCGCCCGCGCCCGCGCCCACGTCGCCGCCCGAGCCCTCGGACGCGCCCGCCGGCGGCGCTGCGTCGGGCGGTGCGCCCCGCCGGCGCGACACGGACGCGATCCCCACGTACCTTGCGCTGCAGCTCAGTGCGTACCCCGACATGCTCGTGGACCAGGCGCCGCTGCGCCTGCCGTCGAACGCGGCGACCGACCGCCTGCTGCGCGCCATCGACCTGACGCCCGTGTACGACTTCCACAAGATCGGCGTGGTGTACGTCGGCTTCCAGCAGAAGACCGAGCGCGAGATTCTGAGCAACACGTTTGGGTCGTCGGCGTACATGAAGTTTCTGTCGCGCCTCGGCGACCTGATCCCGCTGCGTGGCCAAGAGGACGTGTACACGGGCGGCCTCGACCGGCAGCAGGACGAGCACGGCAAGTATGCATACATCTGGAAGGACAACATCAAGCAGATCGTCTTCCACACCGCGACGCTCATGCCGAACCGCCCCAACGACCCGACGCACGCGGCGAAGAAGGCGCTCATCGGCAACGACTGGGTGCACATCGTGTTCAACGAGTCGAACCAGCCGTACGAGTTTGGGACGATCGCGAGTCAGTTCAACTTTTGCAACATTGTCATCTCGCCGCACTCGATCCTGCGCAACGGCGTCGAGGCGTACGAGGTGACGGACAACATGTTCTGTACGTCGCCCCACTCACCCAGTCCTCGTCGAGCTCCAGCGGCGGCCGGGGCTGCCCGACTTTTCTGCGGTCGGCGCCGGGAAGCTTGTGTCGTTCGACGCGCTTCCCCGCTTTGTGTGCAATCTGGCGATGCACTGCGACCTCATGAGCCAGATCTACCTCGACACGGGCGAGTCGATGGTGCCCTACACAAGCAGTATGTCTTGGCCACTCACACAGATTGGGTCACGCGCCTGCACCACGTCGAGCGGTTCCGGGCGCAGCTCGAGGCGCGCAACGCCAGCGACCCAGAGCATGCGTCCCCCAACAAAGACCCCATCGACCAACGTGACTATACCCAATTGTTTGACTAAGTAGACGGCACTACAGCTTGCTCAGCAGCGTCGCGGCCGACGACTGCTGCGGCTCGCCCTGGTCGATGCCAAAGTACTCGACCTTGAGGTCGTTGGCAATCAGCGCGTAGCGCGCAGTGCGCTCGCCCATGCCCTTCGACGACAGATCCAGCGTCGCCTTAAAGGCCTGCGAGAACTCGCAGTTGACGTCCTGCGCAAAGGTCACAAGGTCCTTGGCCTGCTCCGAGACGCCCCATGCGCTCATCACAAAGGGGTCGTTGGCCGCGATCACCACGACCTCGTCAACGCCCTTGTTCTTGAACTCCTGGATCTTTTCCACGTACGGCGGCACATGGTTCGCGGTGCACGTCGGTGTGAACGCACCAGGAACCGAGACAATCACCACCTTCTTGCCCTTCCAGCGCTCGTGGCTCTGGAAGCCCGTCGGCAGCCCACACACTTTGTGGTCCTCAAGCTCCGGGCTGTACGGCACATACGCAAACTTGGTGTTGGGGATCGTCGAACCAATTTCCGCAGACTGGGTCAGTGCCACGCCACACACCATACTGGTCACTAGCAAACGGCGCACCGTGCGCCGCCGGCACTATTTGAGTGCAGGGCCCACGTCCGTGCACTGTCCCGGTCTGATCATGCTGACTAATCCATCGAAGCTTCTCCATGCTTCACCCCGCGCCGGCGTCCCGTGCCCGTGCACACCGGTGCGGTGCCCCGGGAGCCAGGGCGGCGGGTCCGCGCCCATCGATCCGCATCCCTCAGGCCCCCGCCCTAGGACACATAGAGACGCGCGCATCCACCTAGAAACAAATACGCAGTACGACACGACTTTCCATCTACGGACCTTTACGTCGTGGTCTCGGCACAAAGGCACCCGTTTAGACCTTGGTGAGGATCGTGTCGATCGACGCGTTCTGGAGCTTGCCAGTGTCGCCCTCGTCCGAGGCAAAGTCGACAATCTTGTTGTCGTCAATGATCAGAGCGTAGCGGGCCGTGCGCTCACCAAAGTGCTTGGCGCTCAGGTCGATCGTAGCACCAAGCGCCTTCGAGAAGGCGAGGTCAATGTCGGTAGCGAACACGACCTTGTCCTTGGCGTGGTTGAAGTTGCCCCAGGCGGCTGTCGGTTAGCACTCCACAATGGCGCATCAGTACATACCCATGACGAAGGGGTCGTTCGACGCAATGACGTACACGGCGTCAACGCCCTTGGCCTTGAGCTCATCCACGCGCTTCACGAGCGGGGGGATGTGCTGCTGGTGGCAGATGGGGGTGTAGGCACCCGGGATCGAGACGATCACGACCTTCTTGCCCTTCCACTCGTCGCGGGTCTTGAAGGTGGTGGGGATACCACACACCTCACCCGAGTCGAGCTCAGGGGTCCAGGGGATGTAGCCCATAAGGGTGTCGGGGATCTCGTTACCCTTGGCAGTAGCAGTAGGATCCTGGTGGTCAGCATACATCGCGGTGCGCAGTACCTACACCAGGCATTATGATTGTCGTCGAAGATGAAGTTGCGAGCACGGCCCACCCGGCTTTATATGCAGCCGAGGCCACGCGGTGCTCGGCTCATTGATACGTGGCCTGATAATCCCCGAACCTCCACAATTATCACGTGCGCATGCTTGGTAATTCGGGACAGTTCGGGGGTCTGGCCGTCAGCGAGGGCAAAGTTGAATTTCGCAGCGAGTCTCGCTTCAGCGCCAGCTACCGCGAATTGTGCTTCTGAACCATGTCCCTGCTGTCTGCCCTGACAAACTTTGGCACGAGCTCTGCTACGACCGTTGAGGAGTCCGCTCCGACGGGCTGGTTCGCCTCGCTCTTCCCCGTGGCGCACGCCGAGGTACGTACGCCGCGCGCGTCAAGAGGCTGACCCCAGGACGACGACGACGAGAAGTCCGGTGACGACGAGGCGGGCGACGACGAGGAGGAAGAGGAAGAAGAGGACGAGGACGAGGATGTACGTATGACTGCAATCACACCGTGCTAACCGACAGGAGCCCGAGGACGTACGTACCTTGCCGTGATGCAGCCCCAGATACTGACCCTGCGTGCCGCGCTTGGCCTGCATGGTGTAGATTATGCCCCAGATCTACGAAGGTACGTGGCACGCCTCGAAATGCGATACTAACGCGTAGCGTGCGAAAAGTCGGCCCCCTGCGCCAGCGCTCGTCACCACTTTGAGGAGTGCCAGGAGCGCGTCACCAAGGGCGACGTCCAATTCCCCAACGAGGACTGCACGGAAGAATTGTAGGTCGTCTGTCGCGCGTGTTGTACTAACCACAGCTGTATGTCGAGAGATTACGCCGCGTGTACTAACACCAGTCCACATTGCTCACTGCGCGCTCGAGTGCACCGCGCCGTACGTACGACGGCCGCAATGGCATCTAACCACAGGAAGCTGTTCTCCAAGCTGGCATAGTGGCATCTGTGTTACCCTCAACGATCCGCTCAATTGCATGAACCGTAGAAATGTGTGTGGTTGCCGCCCCAGGCGGTCGGTCTGCAACGGCACGCCGTCCGGCGTCGTATGTGTGCGTGGCTCTATGTCACAGAATCACGGCTATATGTCTACCCCTCGAGGGCGGTGATGTAGAGCACTGAGGTCAGCATCGCGCCGCACGCGGCTACGTACCATTGTTGCCGCGGATAAAGGCATCGCCGAGATGGTTCTTGAGCTGGCCATCGACGTGCTCGGTCGTCTCCTCCATGGCAATGTTCATGTAGCCATCCAAGCAGGAGAGCGTGCCGAGGTAGTCAATGCCCGAGTTGAGCCGCACAGCGACGCGTTTCCCCGTGACGCCTGCGTGGGTCAGTACGCTGCTCCTGGCTGCACAGCGCTCCCTGGGGCGCGCGACAGTACGTACCCTTGAGGAAGTCGTTCGGGCTTCCCGACTTGATGTCGGTTCCCGCGTCCGGTGCCTGCTCGGCGGGCTGGTGAGCGGTCTGCGCCGGGGACGCTTCAGACATGTTGGAGGGCGGTGGAGACGACGACGGCGGCGACGTCTAGATTAATTGCAAATGTACCCAAATGGCTCGAGCGCGGTGCGCTGGCTCGTTGCGCGGTATACGCATTAAGGCGGCATGGGGGGTGCGTAGGGCGTCTGGGGGGCGCAGCGGGCGCGTGGGACGCGTGCGTGTGCAGCGCCAGGCGAGGTTGGTGTGCTGCCTCGGGGGACGACCCAACGTCCCAGCCAGTCTTGGAGAGCCGTTAATTTGGGCCCAATTTCCCTCGCCTCCACACGCACCGTCGCGACCGCCACGGAACAGTCGGGGATGTCGGCTCGTATGGATGCAGACGCAGACTTTCGTCTGCACAGTACGTGCTCCTGCTGTCGCTGCTTGATGCTTACACAGATGCTGCACGCGCCGCACCGCCGCCGGACGAGGAGCCATTGTTTGGCGGCACGCCGTTCCGGGACGCGCACACCGACGAACCTGAAGACACGCAGGCCGAGACGCGGAGCTACTACTCGCTGCTGAACGTCGACAAAGATGCGACAGAGGAGCAGATCCGTGATGCGTACAAGACGCTGGCAGGTGCGTTCCGCGTGTGCTGACCGCAGTCGCCTTCCACCCCGACAAGCACCCAGATCCACGGCACAAGACGATGGCCGAAAACGCCTTCCGCGACATTCAAAAAGCGTACGAGGTGCTAAGCGATGCTGAGCAGCGTGCTGTGTATGACCACTTTGGCGAGGCGGGCTTGCAGTCGAGCTGGTCGCTGACCGTTCCCGGCCAAACTCCCGCCGACCTGCGGGCGGAAATGGAGCGCCAGGCGCGTCTGCGGCAAGCCGCCGACGCCGAGGGGCTCGTCAAATCGCGCGGCGAGTTTGTGGCGTCGATCGATGCAAGCTCGCTGTTTGCGCCTACGCCCCCGCCCGTTGTGACGCCGCTGCGTCCCCGCCCGGTGCGCCCGCTGACCGTTGGCGAGCGCTTGGACCGTGTCAACTGCACCCAGCTGGTCGGTAAGCACAGCTTCGAAATGCAGACCTCCAGCACCACCGCTGTGACGCTGTCGGGCCAGATGATGAGCCGCGGCGGGATGGGCGGCGGGAATTTGGTCGGCACCGTCAAGACGCACTGGAGTCCGCACTTTTTCTCTGAGCTGAGTGCGACGCTGCTCAAGCCACACATTCTCACGTCCAAGGGGCAGTACACGGTGGACGACAATCTGTTCTTTACGTATGCCATTGTGGCGCAGACGCTGGCGGCGCCGCCATCGGTGACCATGACCTGGGGCCAGCGCCTGTCGAGCACCTCGACGCTGACTGGCTTCTCGTCGTACAAGACGGGTGCATATACCATTGGCCCCTGGGGTGCGGGTCGCGACGGTCAGGCTGTGCTGCAGGACACGGGCGCGCTTATCGTCGGTGTCACGAAGCAGGAGCCGAACCAGCCCGGCTGGACGTTCCAGACGACGCTTTCCGAAGTGGACCTGTCCATCGGCTACGACTGGAGCATGCGCATCCTCGGCGGGATCCTCGTCCGCAGCGGCATCGTGCTCGGCACCGGCTCGGGCTTTTCCGTGTTCACAAATGGCGAGCGCCGCGTCACGGAAAACATCCGCGTGATGCTCGGCATGGACTGCGGCCTGCTGTCCGGCGTGCAGTTCAAGGTGCGAGTCTCGCGGCTGGGGCAGCGCATCGTCTTGCCGATCACACTCGCGCCCACGTTCCGCGCGGATCTGGCGGCGGCCGCGACGCTGGCACCGGCCGCAATCATCGCTTTGTCGCACTTCCTCTACTTTGTTCCCCGGCGGCAGCGCATCCACGCCGAGCGCGTTGCCAAACTGCGCCGCGACAATCTTGGCACGATTGAGCAACGCCGCGTCTCGGCGGAGCAGACGCGCGAGCTCCTGCGTGGCCAGGCGCTCAAGCGTGCCGAAATTGAGTTTGACCGGCAGGGCGTGGTGATTGTCCAGGCATGCTATGGCGCCAAGAGCCACTTCCCGCCGCCCACGCCCGTCGCTGCCGAGACGTGCACGAACAAGGCGGAACTGCTAGGTCTCGTGGCGCGGCCCATCGATGAACCGCACGGCGTTTTTTCCGAAAACCAGCCGCTGTGGTGGGATGTGCGTGTGCCGCTGCAGATGCTCGTGAGCCAGAGCCAGCTGGTGATTCCCGCGGGGCGGTCCAAGGTACGTTGTTGCACTCACCCAGTCCAAACTCGTCGGGTTCTTCGACCCATGCATCGGCGAAAAGAAGTCGTTGTATGTACGCTACGTGTTCCGTGGCCATGTACACGAGGTCGCTGTCGGCGATCTCGACGCGCTCGCCATGCCGCTGCGTACGCAACAAGTCTCATAGCAAAAAAGGGAAGAAACGCGGCCTGCTCCGCTCACGCACGCCTCGGCACCGCACCACTTACCAGGCGACCGCGGACAAACACCGTGGCGATGTTGCGGTCGTCGCCACAGAACA
This sequence comes from Malassezia brasiliensis, assembly GCA_029542985.1. NCBI lineage: Eukaryota > Fungi > Basidiomycota > Malasseziomycetes > Malasseziales > Malasseziaceae > Malassezia > Malassezia brasiliensis. Next base: position 36,661 of record CP119955.1, read on the forward strand.
GCCACTTTTCAAACAGCGACGCCAGTGGCTCTTGTTCGTGCACAAACAGACTGGGGTTCACGGGCGCCTCGTTCGCGCGGGAGCGGGTGTGGACGACGAGCGCGTCAAATTCGTAGCCGGGGGCCAGCATGCCCACGCGTTTCTCCAGTCCACACACCTGGGCACCGCCGAGAGTTGCAAAGAAGTAGAGCGCCTCGAGCGTCGCCGGCTTCTGTGCAGGGTCTTGCATCGCAAGCACTCGTGTGATGGTGCTGGCCTCGCGCAGCACCGGTAGCATGCCCACAGCATAGCCTCCCGAAATGTCGGACCCCAGCCCGATCTTGATTCCACGCTTCGCGAGGTCCATCAGGCGAAAGAGGCCGCTATTCAGGTTCATGTTGCTTGTCGGGCAATGCGAAAGGCCGCACTGGCGCTCGAGCAGCAGGTGGATCTCGGCGTCGCTCAAATGAATGGCATGCGCAAGGATCATGCGCTCATTTAGCAGTCCATAGTGATCGTACACGTCCGCGTACGAGCTGCGCTCGGGGAACAAGTCACGGGTCGTCTCAATCTCACGCTCGTTCTCACAGATGTGCGTCTGCAAGAGGACTGGGTGAGGTCATGCCACGTACGATCGGGATACGCCTTGGCGAGCTCGCCAATGCCGGCGAGCAGCTCGGATGAGCAGCTGATGGCAAAGCGGGGAGTCAGAATCGGCTGCACGAGCGGCGCCTCCTCGTCTCCGGCGAGCGCCTGGCAATGGTGGATCAACTGCACGGTGTGCTCGCACGACTCGTTCGCGTTCGTTTCCACACAGGTGGGTGGCGCATTGCGGTCCATCTGGCACCGGCCAACAAACGCACGGAAGCCACGCGCATGGCAAATATCGGCAAGTGCCTTGGTCGCTGGATGCGTCAGTGCGGCACCACCTACCCTCCAGATGCAGCGTGGCATAGATGCACGCCGTTGTCGTGCCAGACCGCAAGTAGCGATCGACCGCACTTGCGTACATCGCCTTGGCATATGCCACGTCCTGGAACTTGGACTCTTCGGGGAACGTAAGCTCCTCGAGCCAGTCCAGCAGCTGCAGCTGCATGCCACGCCCGGTGTTGGCCTGCACGGTTAGCCTCGTGAACTCACCAGTTGCGGCGCATGCTACATCGCGTCAGTCGGGTGCACACGTACTGTATGGGTATCAATGAATCCAGGGCACACAAACGATCCATCTTCGAGCTGCACCACCTCGGTGTCTTGCACCCAGCCGCGCTTCTGGAGATAAGCGGCTGCGTCGATCTCGCGCTTCCCCAGATCCTCGACAAAGGCAATAATGCCGTTTGCATCCACGCCTAGGATGCCATGTTCGATGACCTGGAGCTCTGAAATGCCCTTCGACGTAACGATGCCTCCCACGAACACGCGCCGAGTCATGATGGTGCCGGCATCTACGCGCTGCCGTACACGCTGCACCGTGCACGTTCCACCGTGCGTATATTATGCAGCGCAGATTAGATAACCCCAGGCAGCCAGCCCTCGAAAATTTCGGCGCGTGCCGGACAGCCGATTATTAGTTTCCGCGACGGAAGTGTTTCATTTTCATCGGTGGAAATGGAATGCTATAGTACAATTGTCGCCCTACGTAGGTAGACGTTATGCGCGCGCATCATCGCGACGGCTAAGCTCTGCTTCACGCAGTTTCTTTTCGGCAAGGACCTTGAACTTGAAGTAGTCCTTGTGCAGGCCACACTCCGTCTTGCCCGCCTTGTCGCTCCAACGACCCGAGCGCTCGCCGGCCTCCTTGCTGATCGGCAGCGAGGTCGAGTGCCAGTCGCCGATCGACTTGTAGCCAAGGTCCAACAGCTCATTGTACGGCACAGCGTTCTCCTTCACGTATTTGTTCACGTCGTCAAACGACCAGTTCAGCAGCGGGTTCACCTTGATCAGTCCCGTTTCGTCCACCTCGACCGCCGGCAGAGCAGCGCGATCAGCCCCCTGCGAGCGACGGCGGCCCGTGAACACAGCGCGGACCTTGAGTTCGTCGTATGCGCGGCGTGCAGGCTCGACCTTCACAAGGTAGTCGTATGTGTCCTCGTCGCGCTCCCAAAGCTGACCGCCCCATCGGTTCTCAAACTCCTTCACCGTCGGGGTGCCAGCCGGAGTGTAGACATGCATAGGCGCGTTGTAGTGCTTTGCGGCACGCTCGGCGAGGTCGAGCGTCTGGGGGAAGTGGTACAGCGTGTCCACAAAGATGAGCGGCACGAGATGGTGCGGCTCCTCGCCCTTGGCCTTGGCGCGTTCGGTGCTCAGGCGCGAGAGGAGGTCAAGCGTGACACAACCCGTCAAGCCGAAGGCGGTGGTCTGGTATAGGTTTGGCAGATTGTCAACCGACCATGCCAAGATTTCAGCAGGGGTAGCGTTCTGCAGTTTGTCGTTGATGTTAGGCAGGTCGGCGATGATGCGCTTCACCTGCGTGTCCACATCGGCACCATCTGCCGCGTACACGGAAGGCTTTGTACCGGTGTGAGCAATCTGTGCAGCCATGATGAAGTTTTTCGTGTGCCAAACGACAGAAATTCTGGTCCTGTGCTTTATAGCGAAAATTTAGTGGCGTGCCTTGGGCCCCGCGCGCCGCGCTTGGTTAAACCCGAGCCTTCTCATCGCGACCAGGGCTTCGAGCTGCAGGTATTGCGTGCTCTCGCGAAGACCGTGGACCTCCACATGGCGCTTGCTTCTTCCACGTGGGTGCCTTGTAAAACTCATACATATCACGTGCTCGTGAGAACTAAGAAGTTCTGACCTAGTGCGCTTGGCTTCCCTAAGCCGTGAGCGCGAGTTTACGTTTTCCTCAACCTACACTCAGGTCATCCTCAAGTCTGCAGAATGGCTGCTCGTCCTACTGTGAACGTTCGAGGAGTTGACGGTGCGGCTACGGGCTCGCTGCCTCTTCCGGCAGTGTTCACTGCCCCTATCCGCCCGGACGTCGTCGAGGCTATCCACTGTACGTACTGACTTCGACATGTCGGCGTGAGTGCAAATGAATGTTGCAATTGTGCTGGGCGACCCCTGGATTGCACACACTCGTTGCTATGCGTTGAACACTCGTGCCGCATGTCGCTGCCGTTTAGAAGGACACGATACTGACACCTTTTTCCAGCTAACCTCGCCAAGAACAAGCGTCAGCCCTACGCCGTCTCGTCGAAGGCTGGTCACCAGACCTCGGCTGAGTCGTGGGGTACCGGTCGCGCTGTGGCCCGTATCCCCCGTGTCGGCGGTGGTGGTACGCACCGCTCGGGTCAGGCTGCCTTTGGTAACATGGCCCGTGGCGGTCACATGTTCAACCCCACCAAGGTCTGGCGCCGCTGGTTCATCAAGACTAACCAGAACCAGCGCCGCTACGCCACTGCCTCGGCGCTTGCTGCCACCGCGCTCCCCTCGCTGGTGCTCGCCCGCGGCCACCGCATTGAGGAGATCGAGGAGGTTCCTCTGATCGTCTCGAGCGAGGTCGAGAAGTACACCAAGACCAAGGAGGCGGTTGCCGTGCTCAAGGCCCTGAACGCGTACAACGACGTGATCAAGGTCTCGAACTCGCGCAAGATCCGCGCTGGTGTTGGCAAGCTGCGCAACCGCCGTCACACGCAGCGCCGCGGCCCTCTTGTGATCTACAACGAGGACAACGGCATTGTGAAGGCCTTCCGCAACATCCCTGGTGTTGAGGTCGCGAGCGTGCACAGCCTCAACCTCCTCCAGCTCGCTCCTGGTGGCCACCTCGGCCGCTTTGTGATCTGGACCGAGGACGCGTTCAAGCAGCTGGACACCATCTTCGGCACCTACGAGTCGGCCTCGGAGGTCAAGTCTGGCTTCCGCCTGCCCGCTGCCAAGATCAGCCAGCCTGACGTGACGCGTCTTATCAACTCGGACGAGATCCAGAGCGTCGTTCGCCCTGCCGGCCCGAAGCAGACCAAGCGTCCCTTCACGCAGAAGAAGAACCCTCTGCGCAACCGCGCGGTTCTCTTCCGCCTCAACCCCTACGCGCAGGCCTCGATCCGCAACGAGCTGCGCCAGCAGGCTCAGCGCCGCGATGGCAAGCTCAAGAAGGACAAGAAGACGCCGCGCACGACGACGTCGCCTGCCTTCTTCGAGCAGCTCTTCGCCCCTTAAATGGGTCCTCCAGTTGCATACGGGATGTTTACGCGTTTCTCTGCTGGATTGTACGAAGTAGCCCTCTTGCAAGCAAGTCAGTTGGTGACGCTTGTGCTTGGTGCCGATGTCTTCTTTCGTCTCAAAACTGCTTGCTAGTATCTGATCTAGTTAGATAGCACTAGATCCTAGCGACTAGAAACTGCAATGCTTACAGATTTGCTCCTAACAAAGGTGCGCAGAGCCCGGTGGGAAGACGCTCTACAGGACAAGGTATTGCTGGGTACTGCGCACCGTGCGGCCATTCGCGAAACAGCGTGGGACCCTTTCCCAAACGAGTGTGGAGGCCGACCGAGTGGCCTTAGACAAGGTACGAGCGGACCCTCTCGAAGCCCGGCTTGTACTTGAGGTTGTTGGCGTTGATTTCCTGGTTGGTGAGCGGGCACAGGCCGTCGACCTCCCAGCTGCCTGTCAGGCGGAACGGATGTTCGACGTCGTTTTGGTAGCCAATGTCACCAATGCTGCGCGTGTTCTTCCTGTACCGCGGCCAGCCACCGTGGAAGCTGTACAGGCCATTGTACGGGTCCTTGACGAACTGCACGTTCGCCTCACGGTACACCTGGGCGATCTTTCCGCGCACATAGTTGTTGTCGGTCGGCACCGGGTACGTCACCAACGGGCTTGGGTCACTGCTGGTCGAGTTCACTGCAATGTAGCGCAGCGGGCGCCAGGAGCCCCATGCATAGGCCGTGTCACTGCCGTGGTAGCTGAGCAGCTCCTGATACTTCTTGGGCGTGTTGGGGATGTAGAACGAGGGACTGAAGCGGTACCGCCAGGTGGGCGCGAGACCCTCGCGGATATGCGCTTGGACGGACGCCGGGCAGACCCACACCTCGGCGGTGATGATCGGGCCGAGGAAGTTGGTGAGGTCGGCCTGGTGGATGAGGAACGCATTGCCCTCGTCCTTGTTGTTGCCGATGAGCATCGGAATGTCGACGAAGCGGCGCTGCTCGAGACGGTCGAAGTAATCGTTAAATGCCGTGATGTTGTCGACACTCAGCATAAACTTGGCGTTCGTCGCGAGCGTTGCGTCCATGACCTGACGCCATGGCTTGTGCTGCATGCAGCGGAACTGGCGCTGGTTGTTGCCCGTGCCACAGCCCACCTCTTTCGCGACCAGGTTCCACGAACTGTCCGATTCAGTAAAGTGGTCCGAGTTGTTCGCAACAAAGTAGCGGCCGAGCGAGGTCATCGAGCCGCTCTGCAGGATGATACCCTTGACCCGGTTCGCCGTGGGCTTGTTGTAGTGCGCGTATGCCCAGTTGTCCGCACTGCACGCGCCGGTGCTCGTACCGCCGATCGTGATGCTGTCGGGGTTGCCGCCGAAGCGCGCAATGTTCTTGTGCACCCACTCAATCGCGAGATCGACGTCCTTCAGTCCGGGGTTGCTGCCCGCGTACTCGTCATTGTTCTCGTTGCGGCCGGGGTGCAGCTGCGGCGCGAGGGGATAGCCAAAGATCCAGTTGCGGAAGTTGGCACTGACCACCACCACGTCGTCATTGTTCACAATGTTGTCGGCATGGTACAGCTCGATCCGGTTCGAGCCCCACTCGTAGGAGCCACCGTAAAAGTTGAGCCAGACCGGTGCACGGTACGTGCCGTTGGATGCATGGAACTTTTTCCAGAGGTTCTTGCCCACCTGGATGTTAACGTTCAGGCAGTCTTCGCTCTGCGTCGCGTAGTCAAACACTTCCACGCTCAGGCCAAACAGACCCGCCGCAACACGAGATTCAGGGCTGCCGTGTTGCGGGCAACTCCAGCCGTAGTGCGTCGCGTCGCGGATGCCACTGTATTTCTGCGCCGGCTTGGGCGCCATATACCGGTTGGCACCACCCGTGTCTTGGCCAAACGGCACACCGAGCCACGAGTACACCTCCGAGGTCGCATTGTACGTACCGCGCACCTTGCCTTCACGCGTCTCAACCACGAGCACGTCGTCGCCAGGCTGGCCCTTGTGGTGCGGCGAGCTTGTGCTGCTCGACTTGGCGGAGCTGTGCGACTTCGAGGCGCCGTGTGACTTGGTCATACCGTGCGTCTTGTGCGACGATGAAGAGCTCGAATGGCTCCAAAACCCGTGGCCTTGATGGCTCTCGTTCTGCGCGCGGCGCTTGAGCATCCCATGTTGCGTCATGTGCTGCTCACCCGCAGCAACATACTCAGTACTGGCGATCAAGCCCGCGAAGAGCGCCACCGCAATTGTTGATACCTTCATAACGATGGATGCGTAACGCGAGAAAGACGCGTAGGGCCCTCTGACTTGGCAGACACGCGCGAACTGACCAGTGTTGATTGACGCGCATTGGAATGCGCGTCACGGGTACACGTGCATTTGCGCGGTATATAGCGCGATCCAAATCTCGCCCGATTTGAACAAGGTAATCTCGCCCGATGTCTCGCACGAAATACGCGCACCTCTGAACGGCCTTGGTACCCGCATTGTATTCGGTTCCATCGTCCCGCAACGATGCTGGCACTAGGACCGAGGTTCGCCTGTGCATGCCCCGCATTCGCTGCAATGCGAATGCATCCAGCGCCACCATGCCGGCCCTCTTTTACATCCTCCTACCCCCTTTTTAAGCTCCGTTCTGCATAGCTAGACAGTTTCTACGTAGTCCGCCTAGTGCCATTTTGATCCACACTGTGCGATATTGTGTTGCCATACAGCGACACTCGCTAGTGTTTCGTGTCTTCCTCACGAGATTTTTTTGAGGGCATAGGGCGCGCGCACGCCTTGGCATCGCGAAGAATTTTTTAAAAAAATATTTACCCATTACCACCTACTATGGTGTGATTGCAGGCGTCATCGGTACAATTTTGCGGGCGGTTGCGCAGGGATAGTAGGAAGATGCGCAAGATGTAGCCTTCTTTTTAACCACTACGGCTTCTTCATATATTACCTCAAGAGGACATTGCTAGCTCTTCAACCCGGCATATTCCCCCAGTCATGGTCACGCCTTGGGAAGCAGCTTCCGAGAGACGTGCGTCCGACTCCAGCTTGGGCAAGAGTGAGCTCGAAAGCGAAGGGATCGGCATTAGTGAACTCCGCGATCATGACATCGAGCATGTGGGCGACAAAGAGCTGCCACAAGGTCGCCAAGTCGGTATTGCGTCTGCCATCTTCTTGATGGTGAACCGCATGCTCGGAACTGGTGTCTTCTCCACAACCTCAACGATCCTGCAGCAGGGTGGCAGTGTCGGCATCAGTCTAATTTACTGGGTCATTGGCGGTGTCATTGCTGGTATCGGCTTTGCAGTCTATGCCGAGTTTGCTACTGCACTTCCGCGAAATGGCGGTGAGCTGAATTATGTGTCCTACGTATTCCGCAAGCCGAAATACCTCACGGCTTCGATGTACGCGGCGCAAGCTCTTCTTCTTGGTCAAGCCGCTGGTAACGCCAATGCGGCTGGACAGTACTTTTTGCGCGCTGGTGGAGTCAGTTCGGACAACGAATGGAAGCCCAAAGGCATTGGCATTGGCATTCTTGCATTTACCTTCATTTTGCACTCGTGCTTTATGAAGTACGGCCTATGGCTGCAGAATGCTTTGGGCCTTTTCAAGGTGGTCATTCTACTTTTGATCGTCTTTGCTGGTTTTGCCGCGCTCGCAGGGCACCACCATGGCCCCAATCCTCACAACTTCAGCAATGCGTTTGAGGGCACACATAACAGCGTTTACAACGTATCGTCGTGCATCTACAATGCCGTGTGGAGCTATGTGGGCTACTCCAACCTGTTCTACGCGCTGGGCGAAGTGCGTAACCCTACGCGGACGCTCAAGATTGCCGGTCCGCTCGCCATTGTTTCGTTGACAATTCTCTACGTTCTTGCACAGGTGGCCTACTTTGCTGCTGTGCCTCGCGAGGAAATTTTGGGAAGCAACCAGATCATTGCTGCTAATTTCTTTGCACACATGTTCGGGGAACGATCTGCGCGTGCACTGTCTGTCTTTGTTGCCTTGTCCGCGGTGGCTAACGTGTTGTCGGTTGTCTTTTCTCAGGGTCGTCTTAACCAAGCACTTGGTCGCGACAATATGGTTCCCTTCTCCAAGGTGTTCGCTTCCAACCTGCCCTTCAATGCCCCCATGGCCGGTCTTGGCTGGCATACCCTTATGACGTTGATCCTCATGATTGCACCACCGCAAGGATCAGCATATACCCTGGTTCTGAATCTATCCTCGTACCCAATGAACGTGGTAAATTTCTTCGTGGGATTCGGGCTCTGCTTTACCTACCTCCCCGATTCTTCACGGTTCAAGCCAGGCTGGCTGAAGGGCTGGCGGCCGTCATTCCGGGCCTCACTCTTTAATGCGACCCTGTTCTCCCTCATCTCTCTTTTCCTGGTTGTGGTTCCCTGGATTCCCCCAGTGTCAAGGAAGTATGACCAGTACAGTGGCGAAATCCCTTACTACCTTGCGCCCCTCATCGGCTCTTGTTTCTTTGTTGGAGGCGCAGCCTACTGGTTGATCTGGTACGGCATTTTGCCCTACTTCGGCAACTACCGCGTCGTTCCGGTGCGCAGCACGCTTTCCGACGGTACAGCCCGGACCGTCTTTGAGAAGCGGTCGCGCCACCCTACGCCGGAGGAGGCGCTAGAGGATGAAGCTGCGGAAGAGCGTGCTCGGCGTCTCGTACAGGCCCATGCGCCGGCACCTGGAGAATAATTTCTGTGCCTTTGGAGGACTTCCCCCCATCTCCCTCACTAGATACCAATTTTGGCTTTCCAGCAATCATTGATTTCTACTCCGGAGGAGGCAGTATACAGTCCAAGAGGAGATCGTACTATGTAAATCATAAACCGTGTGGGCCTCTTCGCACCATCTAAGCACATTCAGCCTCGGTCGTGAGCGTTTGCGCATCAAGGCACCGATGTGGTGCTTTGCTCGTGGCAATGAGTAAACACCTCCATGGTCGGGCCCGATGGCCGATCAGATAGGAAGAATTTCTAGAATGCCCGATAGCGCCACGCCACTTTGTGCACGGAACTTGCGGCAAGCGCATGTTTCCACCGTACTTGAGTCACTTACGGCTCAGAGCATCTGGTTTGGCTTTCCCCAAATACACTTGCTCTCCGAAGTTCTGCTCAAGAGTCTACCCGCGACCATCTATCTGTTTGCGACGATCCTTCTTCACTAGTAGGGATCCGCCTCCGAAATTCAATCGAACGCTAAGACCGTTTCTGTTTCCTTCTGCATTGTATACAACCATGGCACCTGTTCCTAACCAGAACGAGTCTTCTAATGACAAGGTCCTGAATACCGTACGTATGCACCTGGTTACTAGTGGGTACTGACCTCTTAGGTGATTATCGGCTCGGGTCCTGCCGGCCACACGGCTGCGATCTACCTTGCGCGTGCGGAGTTGTCTCCTGTCATGTACGAGGGTATGCTGGCAAACGGTGTGGCTGCTGGTGGCCAGCTGACGACGACGACTGAGGTGGAAAACTTCCCCGGTTTCCCTGAGTCGGTCGGTGGCTCTGAGTTGATGGACAAGATGCGGGCGCAGTCGGTGCGCTTTGGCACCGACATCCGCACCGAGACGATTGCCAAGGTCGACTTCTCTAGCCGTCCATTCAAGCTGTGGCCGCAGTTTGCTGAGGACGAACCGCCGATTTTGGCCAAGACAGTGATTCTTGCGACGGGTGCGTCGGCGAAGCGCATGCACTTGCCTGGTGAGGAGACGTACTGGCAGAACGGTATCAGTGCATGTGCCGTGTGCGATGGTGCGCTGCCGATTTTCCGGAACAAGGCGCTGGCCGTGATTGGTGGTGGTGATTCGGCGTGCGAGGAGGCCACCTACCTTACCAAGTATGCCGAAATTGTGTATGTGCTGGTGCGCCGTGACGAGCTGCGTGCGAGCAACATTATGCAGAAGCGCCTGCTGAACCACCCCAAGTGCAAGGTGCTGTTCAACACGGTTGCGACCGAGGCGAAGGGTGATGGCGAGCTGCTCAACTGCCTGCGTACGAAGGACACCAAGACGGGCGAGGAGAAGGACCTCCAGGTCAACGGTCTGTTCTACGCCATCGGCCACATTCCTGCTACAGAGATTGTCAAGGGTCAGCTGGACCTCGACGAGGACGGCTATGTGAAGACCAAGCCTGGTACGGCGCAGACGTCGGTACGCGGCGTGTTTGCTGCAGGTGATGTGCAGGATAAGGTGTACCGGCAGGCGGTCACCTCGGCGGGCACTGGCTGTGTGGCAGGGCTCGAGGCTGAGCGTCTGCTGGCCGAGGAAGAGGCCGAATAAGCGTTTCGCGGGGTTGGATCGGAGCGTCATTAATCCTGTCCAGTCCTTGGACGGCCCCCGTTTCCCCAGATGCCTCCCCTCCCGATTGGAGCCCGATGATGCGGTGCGTTACTGCCGAGCATCTAGGGTGCATGCAGGGCTTGGCCGGATTGCCGGTGACGAGAGGCCGTGGGACCAATGTGTCACGTGAGAAGTTTGGGATGTAAGAAATTCGACTCTGCACGCCGAGCGAACCCGTAATATACGACCAATCAGATCCGTGCAATTCACAATGCTATCGTATCACCGGCAGACGATTTCTATAGCTTTTTTGTCATAGGCTCAAAAAATTGCCAATGGCGACCTCCGGTTAGTGCCGCCGTGTGCTTGCAGGCTGCGTACGGCGCCAGCATTTGCCCTTCGCTCTTATATAGTACACTGCAGCGTCAGTGATTTTCTCCCGACCCACAACATGCTGTCGACCCGCGCGATGCGCTCTCCTGCCCTTCGCACGGCTGTGCTCCGCGCCAACCGTGCGGCGGCCTCCGTTCGTGGTCTCGCCACTGTTGCGGAGGATGCCCCTAACCTGAACCCCGAGGACCTGAAGAAGAAGGTCGAGCTGAGCCTCATCGAGGCCGGCAAGGGCTACTACCTGCCCTACGAAAAGCTTGAGAAGAACCTCAGGATTGTTCGCGACCGTCTCAAGCGTCCTCTGACGATGTCGGAGAAGATCGTTTACGGCCACCTGGATGACCCGCACGGCCAGGACATTGAGCGTGGCGTTTCCTACCTGCGCCTTCGCCCCGACCGTGTGGCGTGCCAGGATGCCACTGCGCAGATGGCTCTGCTTCAGTTCATGTCGGCGGGTCTTCCTCACGTTGCGGTGCCCACGACGGTGCACTGTGACCACCTGATTGCCGCCAGCACCGGTGGCCCTTCGGACCTTGCGCGTGCCAAGGAGGAGAACAAGGAGGTGTACGACTTCCTTGCGACGTGCACGGCCAAGTACGGCATTGGTTTCTGGAAGCCTGGCTCGGGTATCATCCACCAGATCATTATCGAGAACTACGCCTTCCCCGGTGGTCTGATGATTGGTACGGACTCGCATACCCCCAACGCTGGCGGTCTCAACATGATTGCGTGCGGTGTGGGTGGTGCCGACGCTGTGGATGTGATGGCCGACATTCCTTGGGAGCTCAAGTGCCCTAAGGTGATTGGTGTTGAGCTGAAGGGCAAGATGTCTGGCTGGACCTCGCCCAAGGACATTATCCTGAAGGTCGCTGGTGAGCTCACCGTCAAGGGCGGTACGGGTGCGATTGTTGAGTACAAGGGCCCTGGTGTCTCGTCGCTGTCGGCGACCGGTATGGGCACGATCTGCAACATGGGTGCCGAGATTGGTGCCACCACGTCGGTGTTCCCCTACAACGAGCGTCAGGCCAAGTTCCTTGAGGCCACGGGCCGCAAGGAGATTGCCGACATGGCGTACAAGTACCACGCGAACCTGCTGCCTGACCGCGACGCCGAGTACGACCGCCACCTCGAGATTGACCTCGACAAGCTCGAGCCGTACATCAACGGTCCCTTCACCCCCGACCTGGCCACTCCCCTGTCCAAGTTCAAGGACGCCGTGGAGGAGAACGGCTGGCCGCACGAGCTGCGTGTGGCGCTGATTGGCTCGTGCACCAACTCGTCGTACGAGGACATGTCGCGTGCCGCCTCGATTGCCTCGGAGGCGCTCTCGCACGGTCTCAAGACCAAGTCGGGCTTCACGGTTACCCCCGGTTCGGAGCAGATCCGTGCCACGATTGCCCGTGACGGCCAGATTGAGACCCTCTCGGAGGCTGGTGGTCTCGTGCTGGCCAACGCGTGCGGTCCCTGCATTGGTCAGTGGCACCGTACCGACGTGAAGAAGGGTGAGAAGAACTCGATCATCACGTCGTACAACCGTAACTTCAGCGGCCGTAACGACGCCAACTTTGCGACGCACGCCTTTGTGGCCTCGCCTGACCTTGTCACGGCCATGGCCTTTGCCGGTGACCTGCGCTTCAACCCCATGACCGACACGCTCAAGGGCGCTGACGGCAAGGAGTTCAAGTTCAGCGACCCCAGCGGTATCGAGATCCCCGCCAAGGGCTACGACCCGGGTGAGAACACTTTCCAGGCCCCGCCGGAGGACGGCTCGGACGTCAAGGTGATTGTGCGCCCCGACTCGGAGCGCCTGCAGTTCCTTGAGCCGTTCAAGAAGTGGGACGGCAAGGACCCCAAGGACATGCCTGTCCTGATCAAGGTGAAGGGCAAGTGCACCACCGACCACATCTCGGCTGGTGGTCCCTGGCTCAAGTACCGTGGCCACCTGCAGAACATCTCGAACAACTGCTTGATTGGTGCCACGAACATTGCCAACAACGAGACGAACAATGTGCAGAACGTCCTGACTGGCGAGTGGGGCACTGTCCCCGGCACTGCCGTGCAGTACCGTGAGCAGGGCCGCCCGTGGGTCGTCATTGGTGACGACAACTACGGTGAGGGCTCGTCGCGTGAGCACGCTGCGCTGGAGCCGCGCTACCTGGGCGGTTACGCGATCATTACCCGCTCGTTTGCCCGTATCCACGAGACGAACTGCAAGAAGCAGGGTCTGCTGCCTCTGACGTTCAAGGACCCCAAGGACTACGACCGCGTCCGTCCCGACGACCTCGTTGACCTCGAGGGTGTGAAGGAGATTGCACCGGGCAGCACCATCACGCTGGTGTGCAAGCACAAGGACGGCTCGGAGGACCGCATCCCCCTGCAGCACTCGTTCAACGAGAACCAGATTGAGTGGTTCAAGGCCGGCAGTGCCCTGAACCTTATGGCGGCCAAGGCGGCGGCCAAGCGTGCTCAGGGCTCTGCCTAAACAGGTTGACACGGCCTGTTCTAGGGAGCGCGAATCGTATTTGTAGCCATGTTTGCATAGCACGCGCGGAGAGTTGTTTCGTATCCAAGTGGAGAGCGATGGGATCGCCAGGCCGGCGCCGGCGGCGCGGCTATGTGGAGGCGCGCGGGGCGCTCCCTGGCCCCACGACGCGGCGTGCAGACGCAATGGCGCTCGCCCGTAGCGGGAGGTAAGTGACGTGCTGATGCAGCGAAGCAATCCAGCGACTCCGGCAGGACTATTTGCAGGCAAGCGATGACCCGGTCATTGCGCGTGTGTTGGCCGGGTCGGCCGCCGACGAGCTTCGCCATACGAGTCCAAGCTCGCCGGCCCTGTCACCGAGTGCGTCCGAGTATGCAGCGGGCACGCTGCCGTTCCGCTTTCACGACGAAACATATACGGAGGAAGTGCCCACGTCGCTGTCTGAGTCGCCCGTCCATCCGGTGAACCTCGACGCGGTCAAGGCGCTCTTCCAGCAGCACTTCCCCCACGAGCCATGGCCGCTCGCCGAGGAGGACGAGGCGCTGTTCCCGACCAAATACAACAGCTTTGTTCCAGGGGCATTGCACGGTGCACCGGACGATCTCTCCGACGGGCGACCCGCGTTGCAAGGGCGACTCCACTACACACAGACCATTTATGGGCCGCGCCAGTCGGGCCTCTTGGGGATGCGCGTCTCGGGCACACGACGTTCGGGCATTGGGAGCATTTCCACACATACCCAGGGCACGTTGCTCAATACCGAAACCCCCAATGCCGGTACTCACGACTACCTCTCGCGGACCATCCAGTTGCAGGATGCATCGGCGCGGCTGGGCGTGCAGGCGGACAGTGCCGAGACGATGGTCAATCCGGCAGCATCGTCGCTCGGCACCACGATGATGCGACTATCGCCGGGTGTGGTGCATTCGATACAATCGCCGCCGCGTCCCTTGCAAGGCGCTGCAGAAGAAAGCGACTTGGCGTCGTCGGTCGATTCGGACACCCAAGCAGGGGTAGCCACCACCCTGGCCTCTATGCACATCTCCCCCTCGGAGCTGCACAGTGTCCCCGGTCTGTTCCCGACTGAGTCGTCGCGCTCATCGGCGATACTCGACAGCGAGCCATCGCGCCCGCCTTCGAGCTTGTCGTCGGCCAGTAACGAGACCGCCGCCAGCGATTCGCTGCGTCCCTACCTACCTGGCTCGTTCATTTTGCCGCCCGAGGAGGAGCGCGAGCTGTCTGGCGCGAAGCGGACAACGCGCACACGGCGTAAGTCGCGCGCCGTCGGCCCGCTGGGTGCGGACGACGCCAAAGGATCGGCACGCACGGACCGCCGCACTCCTGCGCTCGGCACATCGCCCCAGACGGAGGAGGGGCTCGCGTTCCGTCGGGGCCGTATCGTGGCTCCACACACCAAATCGCTCCTCACGTACAAGTTGCAAAAGAGCGGCTCGGGGCAGTCGCACGTCCAAATGACCTTGGCGCGCTACCGTCGCGCGGGCGTCGGGGAACGCGATCCGAATGGTTACGCTGTCACGCTCTACTTCCCTCACCCTACTGCAGGAGCATCAGCGCCGCCACTGGACGTACGTGTGCGCCGCGATGCAACGATGGAGGAGCTGATCGGGTACGGCCTGTCCTGCTTTGTGGACCACTATGGGCAGCTCCCGCAGCGCCCAGACACGGACGACGCCGATCTAGAAGCTTTCTTGGAGACGGAAGCCTGGGCGCTGTACATGACGGAAGATGGACTCGTCGACGAAGACTACCCTGCCATCGACCGGACCTTGGTCGTGGGTCGCTTTGGCGAGAACGAGTTTGCGGTGTGTGCCCGGCCGTATGTGCCCAAAGCGCCGCCACGTGCGGCACAGACCAACCACCGCACTCCGCCTGATACAGCGCTTGTCGCTGCACACTCCCTCGGACTCTCGCCGGCGGCCGACGAGCTCGGCGAGGGTGCGTCGCTGAGCCGCATCGCTCTCCACATCATGGTGGTGCCGGGTGCACGGGGGATGACCACTGTGCGTGTCCCGCCGGACTTTACGGCGCAGCAAGTCCTCCATGCAATATGCGAGCAGTGCCAGCTCGGCCGCGCACACACCTATGCCTTGCTCTTTCGCGATGTGGACGAGGTTGTCCCTGGAGACCGGTCGGTGCGTGGTTTTGCCCAGCGCACGGACCTGGTGTTGGTGGAACGGACGTCGCTGCCCGATGCGCCCAGCGATGCCGCAGGGCTGCAGCGCCGCTCGTCCAAGGTGCCTGAGCAGCCCAAGTACAAGACGGCGATGGATTTGATTTCCAACTACAAAGTACGTGCATGCACTCACCGCGCTAGGCCTATACCATCAGCCGCCGCCATCCCATTTCTGTGGGTCGACATGAGCGTGTGCTGACCATTGACGGCGATTGGATTCATATTATGTACGTCGCTGACCCCCCTTACGCAGCCGCCCGGCGGAAAAACGCATGTTCCAAGCGCGGTCGACGTCGTACCCCATCTCGGCGGTGCTGCAGTGCGAGCAGTACGCGCGCATGCCCAACCTGTTTAAGCTGGTCGTGGTGCGCGAGAAAAAGCGCGATACGAAGCGTTATGATTTCGAGGCAGACGACCGGCGCATGGCCGAGGAGATTGTCGCCGAGATCAATCAACTGCGCAGGTAATAGACAGCATATATCATTTGTAATTCTATACATCGCAAGCCTACCGACGGCTGGCGTGGCGAGAGAATGTGGTAGGAGCAACCAATTACTCCTTCGTCGTGGCGGCCGCTGCGTCGCCCTGCGCTGCAGCGGCGTCGGCGTCCTCGGCGTCATCGTCGCCCTCGTCACCGTCCATGTCCTCGGCGCCCGGGAAGCCAGCGCCACCGGCGCCGCCGCCCATCTGTGCGAGCATCTGCTGGAGGTCCATACCGCCCATGTCCGGCATGCCGCCCCCACCCATACCGGGGAAGCCGCCGTCGGGCATGTCGGGCTGCTCGTCCTGCTCGTCTTCATCGACCCACCTCTGGAAGTCGGTCTTGACGTTGTGCAGGCGGACCTTATCCTTGGTCAGGCGCGGCCAGTACTCTTCCGCGGCCTTGGCCTTGGGCACCACAACGAACAGGCTCTTGGCGGTAAGGTGCTTCTTGACATCGCCGGCCTTGACCTCGTCGTAGAAGTCCATGTCGAAGATGTACTTGTTGCCCTGGATACCCTTGGCCGTGTTTTCCGGGACCGTGGCCGAAAAGTGCAGGTGCGTCGGGGTGATCTCGAGCTTCGTCTTGTCGCCCTCTTCGAGGTTGGGGACGTTGAACGTGAGGAAGAGCAGGTTCTGTGGTTAGTGTCCGCGTGCGCGCCGGTGCCAACGTACCTTCTCAAGGTCGTCCTTGGAGCTGCGCTGCGCCCACAAAACTTCAGGAGGTGTTGTACCAGACATGATGGTGACGGGTGACGACGCCCGCCGGCACGGACACTTTAACCGCGCATGGGGCACGCGGATCGAAGACTGTAGAACATGCGAGGATAGATCGTTCCTCCACGTGGCTCCATGTGCAATCCACGTGCGCAAAATTTTTTCGACGGCACGCTGCATCGTACGCTATGGTGCGCGAAGGGAGCGTGAAGCGCAAGACGCCGGGCGTGTCGGCAACCAGTGGCGATGCGCAGGACAAGAAGGTGCGCGTTGCTGCACCTGTGAAGAAAGTGGTCAAGTCGGACGCACCGGCCAAGAGCAGCAAGGCTGCCAAAGCGGCGCCGGCGGCGGCTCCCAAGAGCAAGCCGGCGCCGGTCAAGGCCGTGCTGCCTACAGCGGCGCTCAAGAAGAGCAAGGGTGACGTGGAGAAGGCGGCGGCCAAGGGAAAGAAGGAGGATGTGCCAGAGAAGACGGCGAAGGGAAAGAATGCGGATGTGCCGGAGAAGGCGGCTGCCCCCGCGGCAAAGACGTCCAAGCCCGTGAAGAAGAGCGCGGCGGCTGTGCCGGCGCCAGCACCGGGCAAGGTGCGCAAGACCAAGGTGGCCGAAGAGGCAGTGCCGGCTGCGCCGAAGCAGGCCAAGGTGGCCGAAGAGGCGGCGCCCACTGTGCCGAAGCGGGCCAAGGTGGGCGAGGCCAAGAAGACGAAGCCGAGCGCCAAGGCGGAGCCTAAGGCTGCCGCGGCATCTGCCAAGCCACTCAAGAGTGCACTGGCGAAGCCGGGCGCGAAGAAGGGCAAGGCGCTGCGCATCCACGAAGCGCCGGCGTCGAAAGGGGCGGAGCAGGATGACGATGTTGATGAGGACGCAGGGGACGAGGACGATGCGGCGCTCCTTGCTGGATTCAGCGACGATGACGACGAGGTCGATTCCGACGAGGAGGACGAGGAAGACGATGCCCTCGCGAGCCGTGCGGCGCCGAGTGTGGACGAGGTGGTGCGTCTGCCGAGCAGCCGTGACGATGCGGTGGTGCGCCAGCGTCTGGAGCAGGCCAAGCAGCGCCATGCGCAGGCTGGGCGCCAAGACGACACCGGGGTGGTGTACATTGGGCGCCTGCCGCACGGCTTCTTTGAGGACCAGCTGCGTGCGTACTTTTCGCAGTTTGGCGACATCCGCCGCCTGCGTGTGTCGCGCAACAAGAAGACGGGCCACTCGAAGCACTATGGCTTTATCGAGTTTGAGAGCCGCGAGGTGGCCGAGATTGTGGTCGACACGATGAACAACTACCTGCTGGACGGCCACCTGATCCAGATGGCGACCATCCCGCACGACCGCGTGGATCCCCATCTGTGGGTGGGTGCCAACCGCAAGTTCCGGCGCGTGCCGACGGACCGTGTGGAGCGTGTGCGCCGCTCGCGGCCGCGCACCGATGCCGAGCGTGCGCGGGTGCACAAGCGGCTGCTGCAGCGCGAGGCGAAGCGCCGTGCCAAGCTCGCACGCGCAGGGATCGAGTACGAGTTCCCAGGATACCAATCGTGACCGTAGGGCCGTAGGGATGCGGCTATGTGCTGATGAGCAACGACGAGCCGATTGCGCCGCCGTTCATCAGGCCCGTCTGGCCCGTTTTGATGCGCGTGCGGCGCGGGGCGGGTGCGTCGGCCTGCGTGGGTATCGAAGCGTCGTCGCTCGGCAACGCCGCGTCGTGCGGCGAGAGGAAGGCCGAGGTGGACGGCATGCTCGGCGTGTGCATCGCATTGCTGAATGCGCCGCCGTGCGTCTCTGGGGCCGCGGGTGGCGTGCTCACGGCCGGTGTGGCGGGCGCGGCCGGCGCCGAGGGCTGTGCGTCGTGCACGAGGAACACTTCGGCGCTCCACTCGTACCAGACGCGGCGCTGGTCGGTGAG
The DNA here is from genome assembly GCA_029542985.1 of Malassezia brasiliensis. Lineage (NCBI taxonomy): Eukaryota > Fungi > Basidiomycota > Malasseziomycetes > Malasseziales > Malasseziaceae > Malassezia > Malassezia brasiliensis. The sequence continues at coordinate 55,241 of CP119955.1, forward strand.
GCGCCACATGTGCACCTCCAGCTCGCTGTGGTCCGGCAGGTAGAGCGGCGTGCGGAACGGGAAAAAGAGCGGGAACCAGCTCGTCATGTCCGGCGTCGCGCGGTCCGCGTCCGGGTGGATGGAGAGCACCGTGTCTCCGTACAGGTGCGCCTCGAAGAAGCCCGCAAGGCCGTGGCAGATGCCCGCGTGCGGGATGGGGAAGGTCAGCGCGGCGACGCGCACGTTGTGCTGGTTGGTCTCGGGGAGCCCGGCGGGGGTGCACACCAGCCCGCTCGTGCTCATCGGCGCGTGCTCAAAGCGCCAGCACGGCTGCACCGCGAGGTGCTCCCCGTCGTCGGAAGAGAGCATGTTGGCAGACTGCAGGAGCACGACGTAAGGCGCGTCAAACGTCGTGTGTGCGACACTGGTGCCCATCCCCGTGCCTGCGGCCGGCGCGCTGCCGCTCTGCGCGTGGCCAATGGTCGCGTGCAGCTTGGCGGCAGCGACGGGCGCGAGGTACGGCACATAGGCGCGTGGAATCGAGATGCCGTCGGCTGTGTCAGTCAGGCACGTACGTTTCAGGAAGCGCATTGCGCCGTCGAGGCACTCGGGCGCCAGCTCGTTGTCCGCAAAGCTGCCGAGCAGCTCGCTCACCACAATGTCTGCGCGGTCCTCGATGCGCTCGGGCACCGGCAGCGTGCGCATGTCGCCCTGGACGACAGCGACACGCTCCGCGCCCCACTCGTGCAGCGCGCGGTCCTGCAGCGCGATGCACGCCCCGCCGTTCTTTTCGAGGGCGGTGATGTGCACCATGCGCGAGGCGCGCTCGGCGGCCGCAAGCGTGCGTGTGACGAGCGCACCCTGGCCCGCGCCCACGACCCAGACGCGCGCGGTGCGCTGCGGCGTCGCGTGGTGGGTAAGCGCCTGGAAGAGCGCGTGTTCGTACGCGTCGTACTTGACCGGATCCGCCTCGAACACGTCGTACGTCGACGCGCCCAAGTCGACCGACATCGGCTGCAGCGGCGCCTGCAGCTGGTCCGCGTAGCCCTGCGCCAGCGCGGCGATCTTGGGCGGCGGCGGCGCCGTGCGGAACAGGTGGTGCAGGTACTGCAGGTAGGCGCCCGGCCCGCCGCGCGTGTGCTGTGCAGGCGGTGCGTGCGTGTCGCTGAGCACGATCGTCGGCGCGCGGGGCAGCAGCTCACGCACGAGGCGCTGCGCCGACTTGGACAGCACCGGATAGCCGCGCGCGTTCGCGAGGAACGACGTCGAGGGCAGCCACACGAGCGCAACGGGCTCGGCGCGCCAGCGCACCATGGACGTCGTCGGCGGGAGCGGCATCGACAGATCGAGCGCGACGTGCAGCTGGGGGTGGTAGTGGCACAGCGTCTGGATCGTCTCCCACGTCTCCCATGCCCAGTTGTCGTTGGTGCGCAGGTAGGCCGCGGCGGGCATCGCCGGGGTGCCGCGTGCGGAGCGCGTCGCCTGGCGCACCAGCATCGACGCAAGGATGTGCGGCGAGCTCACCGGCAGGCGCACCGACACGCGCATCGTCGGCAGCACCGGCGCAGCGCCGCCTGCGACGCCGGTGAGCACGTTGTGGACCGCGCGCGCATAGTCGGCGAGGTACATGCGCCGCGCGGGGTCGCTGCTTGGCGGCGGCAGCACTACATGCGATGCACCGAGGTACGATGCATAGGCGACCTCCTGCTGCAGCGCGAGCTCCGCGTCCAGACGCACGCCTTCGTCGACCGCGTCGAGTTCGAGCCACTGGCTAAGGACAACGACCGCATCGCGCGCCTCGTCGGCACGCACCAGGTGCAGCTCAGCCCGCGAAAAGTGCGGATGCGCGCGCCACGCCTCGGCCTCGAGGCGCGTGTGCGATGCACTGCGCGGCACGGCGGCCGCCGAGGCCATCGTCGCGCGGCTGCTGCTGCGCGGCAGCGATGCGGCGCCTGGCTCCGTGTCATGCACAAGGCACAGACGTTCCCAGCGCTCGCGCCACCGCGCATTCGTGAGCTCGATGGCGATCGTGTCGTAGCCCTCGGCGCGCGCCTGCGCGCGGCACTGCTCGACGGCGGTGCGCGTGGTGCTTGGCGGCGCAGGGCGGGCCTCGTCTGCGTCTTCTGGCACGGTCTGGAGCAGTTGCATGTGCGCCGTGGGGCGCTGCAGTGCGCCCGTTGCAACGAAGAGCGCACACGGCGCGTGCCACGGCGCAGGCGGCGCGGGGTCGTCCGCCGGCGGCGTGTGGGGCATGGTGGTGAGCAGGCTTGGCACGTCGGTTGGCAACACGCCCCACGTGCCGTGCGCGGTTCCTCCACCCGGTCGCGGCGCGATGCAGCTCGAGGCGCTCAAGCGCCAGGCACAGGAGCGCGCGGCCGCGCAGCGCGAGGAGGTCGCGCGCAAAATCGCCGAGAGCGAGGCGAAGCGCGACGAGGCACAGCGCGAGGCACAGCGCAAGCAAGAGGAGCGCGCACGGTGGCTCGCCAAAGAGCGGCAAAGGGCCCAGGAAGCACAGCGCGCGGCCGTGCGCGACGCGGCCCTTGCCGAGCGCCGCGCAGCCGCCGCTGCACGCACAGAAAAAGCAGCGATCGAAAAGGCCAAGGGAAAGGAGCGTGCCAAGCCGCCGGCCCTGCAAAAGGCCAAGGCGCACGCCGCGGAAAAGCGCGCACAGTTGACCAAGCCGAGCGACGCAGTGCTCACGCGGGAGGAAAAGCGCCAGCGGCGGATGGCCAAGGACCTCGGCATCGCCTTTCGGCGCGGCGCTGCTCGCTCGTCCGCGGGCGACGCGGTGCCCAAGGCGCCGGCCGCACCCGCTTCGGCGCCCGCACCCGCCGCGGCGGGCGCCGCGGCGCGGCGCAAGACGGCCCGCGAGCTGTTCCTCGAGCAAGAGGCGCGGCGCAAGCGCGAGGCCGCCCAGCATGCCTCCTCTGATGAGAGTGACGAGGACCTGGACGAATACGAGGACGAGGACGAAGAGGATACCCATCCGTCGCTGCGCGACGAAATCTGGCGCCTGTTTGGCAAGCAGCGGCAGCAATACATGGCGCGCGATGTGGAAAGCGACGACGATATGGAGGCTGGCGCTATGGACGTGCTCAACGAGGAGCGGCGAGCGGCGCTGCACGCGCGCCGCGAAGACGAGCGCGAGGAGCGTGCGCTGCTCGAAGCCAAGCGCCAGAAACTGGCCGCGCGGCGCGCCTAGGGCATGGAGGGGGCGCTGTGGACGCTATGAACGCGCGTCTAGGCGCGCTTTTCGAGGAGCCAGGCGCTGCGTGGCTCGAGTGTCTTGAAGTAGTCCGGCACCGTTTCGGTAACCTGGAAGCCAAACTGCTCGTAAAACTGCTTGGCGGCCTCGTTTGCCGTGTGCACATGTAGGTACACCGCCTCAACCTTGCGTCCGTCGTCGTACTTGCCGCCCGTCGGGGCCTGCTCAAGCACATGACGGAGCATGGCCGAGCCAAGGCCCAGATGGCGGTAGGCCGGCAGGACGCCGAGCGTCATGATGTAGACCTTGCAGTGCGCGACGTCCTTGCCCTCTTCGACGCGGCAGCACACGTTCCCCACCGGGATGTCGTTGTACAGACCGAGCTTGCACACCGGGCGCACCTCCTCGGCGAGCACGTCGCGGTAGACCTGCTCCGAGTAGGCGATCGGGAAGAGTTTCGCGTTGAGCATGCGCAGCTGCCCCAGATTGTTCGGCGTCAGGTCCGTGAGTGCGATCGCGTTGCGCTGCGCAACTGCACGGCGCACGGGCGCGGCGTCCGCGCCCGGCTGTACGCGCGCCGGGTACGTCGCGGGCGGCGTCGTCCTCGCCGCCATGGTCGTCTCCCGATCAGCACGTGGGTATCGGGGCGCGCGCAGGCGCGGCCCGGCCGCAGCGACGACCATCCGGGGCACCATGTCGCGCTCGAACGTGATTGTGCTCGACAATGGCACAGGCTACACCAAGATGGGGTACGTGGTGAGATTGACGCAGATTTGCGGGGAACTCGGAGCCGTCGTACGTTTTCCCCACGGCGATCGCGACGCCGGCATCGGGCAAGACGGCCGGTGCGCGCCCGGCGGTGCCTGCCAAGCCCGGCGGGCTGAGCCACTCGTCGCTGGCGTCGAAGCGCGGGATTGAGGATCTCGACTTTTACATCGGGGACGAGGCATTTGCGCACTCCAAGACGTACCAGGTGGACTACCCGATCCGGCACGGCATCGTGGACAACTGGGACCAGATGGAGCGGTTCTGGGAGCAGTGTATCTTCAAGTACCTGCGCGCCGAGCCCGAGGAGAACTACTTTATGCTCACTGAGCCGCCGCTGAACCCGCCCGAGAACCGCGAGGCGACGGCCGAGATCATGTTTGAGTCGTTCAACATCAAGGGCCTCTACATTGCCGTCCAGGCGGTGCTGGCGCTGGCGGCGAGCTGGACCAGCAACAAGGTGAGCGACCGCACGCTCACCGGCACGGTCGTCGACAGTGGCGACGGTGTGACGCATGTGATTCCCGTTGCCGAGGGCTACGTGATCGGCAGCGCGATCAAGCACATCCCCCTGGCGGGCCGCGACATTACCTACTTTGTGCAGCAGCTGCTGCGCGAGCGCGGCGAGTCGGTGCACATCCCGCCGGAGGACAGCCGGCGCGTTGCGGAAAAGATCAAGGAGGACTACAGCTACGTGTGCCAGGACATTGTGCGCGAGTTCCGCCGTTACGACGAGGATCCGTACAAGTACTTTGCGCGCTACGACGGAGAAAACTCGGTTACCCGGCAGCCCTACTCGGTCGAGGTCGGCTATGAGCGCTTCCTCGCGCCCGAGATCTTCTTCAACCCCGAGATCGCCTCGAGCGACTTCCTCACGCCGCTCCCCGAGGTCGTGGACAACGTCGTGCAGCAGTGCCCCATCGATGTGCGTCGCGGGCTGTACAAAAACATCGTGCTGAGCGGCGGGTCGACCATGTTCCAGCACTTTGGCCAGCGGCTCAAGAAGGACCTCAATGCGCTCGTCAGCGAGCGCCTGCATGCCTCCGAGGTCGCCAGCGGCGGCCTGCAGCGCTCGTCGGGCCTCGAGGTGAACGTCATTTCGCACCGCGCGCAGCGCTACGCCGTCTGGTACGGCGGCTCGCTCCTTGGCTCACTGCCCGACTTTTACTCGTTCTGCTACGACAAGAAGGATTACGAGGAGCACGGGCCGAGCATCGTGCGCAAGTTTAGCGTGTTTGGCGGCGTGTAGATAGGCAAGCGCGATTATTCCCAGACCCGGATCGCCCCGGAGCGGTCGCCCGCCACGACGCACCGGAAAGGCAGCTCGAGCAAGCAGAGCGCGGTGATGGCGTCCTTGTGTGCACGGACGTAGTGCGCTAGGGCCCGCGCGGCCCGCGCGGCGTGCAGCGGCGTCGGCGGCGCAAGCGGAGTCGACGTCGCCGCGGCGCGCTGGTGCAGGTACGTTGCGGGTTGCGCCGGCGCCCGCGCGCGCACGGCGACAAACTCGCCGTCGGCGTCGCTGCCCCAGGCCACGCTCTTTTCCACGCGGCCGAGGTCAAGGAAGTAGACCACGGCATCCGCGCCGGCACACACCGCGTAGCCTGCCGGCGGCTGCCCGGAAGAGGTGTACCCCTGTGTGCTCGTCACGAGAGCGTCCACGGGCGCGTCGCCGGCGTCGTCGCGCGGTGCGTCGTCTATGAGCGCCGCCAGCGCGGCGCTGGGGCGCTGGGCGCGCGTGCGGAGCACCGCATAATGCCCCCGCGATGCGCTCCCTGGCGCGAGGGTATCGCCGTTCGCGACAGACGCGTACGTGGCCAGCACGCGATTCGCCTCAAGGTCAAACACGTCGAGAAGCGGCGCATGCTTCCCGCCGTACGACACGAGCACGCACCGCGCGTGCGTCGGGTGCAAGGCGAGCGCATGCACGGCGTGTGCCGCCGGCGCCTCGGGGTCGCCGACCGCCCAGCTGCGCAGCGGCACGCCAAAGCGCAGGTCCCACAGCGTCAGGGCACCGTGCGCACTGCCCGTGCAGGCCCAGTGCCGCGCGGGGTCGACGGCGAGGCACGTCACGGCGCCGTGCGCGGCCGGTGCCGTCATGGCGTGCAACGGCTCCATGCACCGCACGTCCCACACCACCACGCGGCCGTGCGACGTGCCGAGCACGAGCGACGGCGCCGCGCCGCTCCCGAGCTGCGCCATGCACACGACGTACTCGCCGTCGCGCAGCGTGCGGCGCCCCAACACGTGCGGGCGGCCGTAGCGGGGCAGCGAGGTGCCCGGCGAGACGACGATCGCGTATGCATGCAGCGTGCCGTCGCGCGCGGCGCTCACGACGCAGTGCGTGTGCGTGAGCACGACGAGTGCAGTGACGGGCGCTGCATGCGCCGCGTACGTCACGCGCGAGCGCGACACGACGTTCTTCTCGAGGCGCGCCGTGTCCCACACCTTGACGCACCCGTCGTGCGCGCCGCTCACAAAGAAGCGCTGGTCGCTCGACACCGCCAGCGCAGAGACCGGCGCGGCGTGCTCGCCGAGGTGTGCAATGAGCGTGCCGCCGGGGCGCGCGTTGCTACTGACCGGCGCGGGCTTGCCGCGCGTGCGTGCTCCGCTTGCCGCGTACAGCGTGGGCCATGCCTGCGCCGCGGCCACGGGTGCGGCGCTCGGCATACCCATCGCCGCGCGCGTATGCGCCATGCGCTCGTACACGCGCTCGAGGTGTGCGTGGATATACGGGTCGCTCCCGTCGTACGTCGTCGCCGCGTACGCTGCGTCGTGCGCGGGCTCGGACGCCGCAAGACTCGCGGCGTCTTGGACAGAGTGCAGCGCCTCGTCGGCGGCGTGCGCCGTCGGGCGCATGTGCGCGCGCTCGGCGTGCGCGTGGTCGACGGACGTGGACGCCTCGGCCTTGGCGCGCGTTCCGACGAGCGGCTGCGGCGGCGTCGCGAAGCGCGACGCGTGCGATGCGATGGACACGGCAGAAAACGACACGGAGCGCGGCGCAGGCGTGCGCGCCGAGGGCGCGCGTGGGCCGTCGGCAAGCGCCGCGGCAGAGTCGTGTTCGCTGCCAGCCGGCGCCGGCGCCGGGTCGCGCTCGGGCGCCTCCGTGTCAGCGTGCGCATTCGCCTGCTGCATGCGCCGCTTGGCCATGCGCACGGCGTCGTCGCGCACCGGCGCACGCGCGGGCGACGTTTGCTGTGTGAAGAAGATGGTGTGCTGCGGCACGCCGTCCAGCGCCGTGACCGCCGGCGGCGTGCGCGCCCCGGGCGGCGCGGCTGCGGCCACGCTCGTTACGTACCACCAGAGCGCCACTAGCTTGGGCGCATCGAGCCGCGCGTCGAAGTCGAGGTGCGCGAGCCGCGCGAGCATCGTCTGCTCGTCTGCCGACGTGGGCGCCGATGCGTCCGTGGCGACGACCGTGCTCGACGATGGACGCACGACCTGGTCGAGGCGCGCATGCAACGCCGCAGGCGCCTCTGCTGCGGCGTCGGCCGCCGCGTCTGCGCGGCGCTGCCAGTACGCGAGAAACACGCCGTGGCCGTGCGCCTTGGCGGCGACGGCGGCGTTCAGCACCGCACGCGGCAGCGGCGCGACGAGCGCGCGCGCCATGGCGGCCTCGTCGAGCGCCGTAATGTCGCTACGCAGGCGCGGGCGCAGCAGGAGGTACACGTTCATCCAGGCGTCGGTGGGCGAGGCGTGCGCGGCCGCCTCGGCAAATGCGCCCACGGCCGCCGCGCGGATTGCCGCGTTCGGGTGGCACAGCAGGCCCGCGGCGCGGCGGAGCAGCTCGTCGCGGGCTGCCCCGCGAAACAGACCGGCGTGCTGCAGGCTGCGGAAGCTGCGCAGCGCATCGACGACGACCCACTCTTCGGCGTCGCCCAGCGCCTGGATCAGCAGGGGCCGCACGGCGCGCTCGATCGTCGGCGCGCCCAGCAGTGGCACGAGCTGCTCGAGCGCGCGGAAAAAGGCGGTCCGCAGCGCCCAGTCGGGGTCGTTGAAGTAGGTGAGCAGGTGACCCAGCAGCGACGACTCGACGCGCGCGGCGCCCAGGAACACGCCGAGCGGCGCGAGGTCGGCGAGCAGCGCGCGGCGCACGTCTGCCGACGCATCGGTAAGCAGGAGCAGCGTCTGCTCCTGCGCGATGAGACGCAGGCGCTCCATCTGTGTGTCGTACGTGTCCGTGCCTATCGGCTCGTCGCGCTCCGCATGCTCGTAGTGCACAAAGCGCACATCACACTGCACGAGGCGCGCGAGGTGCGCCGCGTACGTCGTGCGCACCGTGCGGCTTGTGTCGTGCGTCAGGCGCTGCACGTGCGGCCACACGTACTCGGCAAACAGGCCGACGTTGCCGCGCGTCGTCGTTGCGACGCACTCGAGGACCACGACAAGCGCATGCAGGGCCGATGCGCGGCACAGCGCGTGTGGATCGTCGAGCAGGCGTACAAGATACGGCACCACGCGGTCGAGGCATGCCTCGTCTGTCAGCCAGCCGTACGCGAGGTGCACCATCATCTCGATCGCGTGGCACCGCGCGGTGGCACGCCGGCAGTTGCGCACGTTGGCGAGCAGCACCGAGAGCACAATCAGCGCCTCGGTGTCCGCCGGCGCACGCGCACGACGCGGCGCGGGCTCCGGCAGGGCAACGTGCGGAAGACAGACGCCCAGCGCCAGCGGCGCACCGTCAACGATCGTGCCCATCGCACCGAGCGATGGGACGAGCAGCGCCCAGTCTTCGTACAGCTGCTCCACCCGCTCGTCCGGCTCGAGCGCGCGGGCGAGGCGCAGCTTGCGCGTCTCGACGTCCGCGTCGCCTGGCTCAGGCGTGCCGTGCGACGGGCGCTGCAGCTCGACGAGGTAGGCATGCAGGAACGTGGCGTAGGCCGGGGGGAAGACCGACGCACTGGCGTCGGCGAGCAGCTCGGCAAACGCCGGGCGCTTGGCCGGGTCGACGTGTACCATGCGCGCAATGACGCCGCGGATACCCTCGTGCGGGATCTCGGCAAGCAATGCACCAACATTGTACTGGCCGTCGCGGTAGCGAAAGAGCTGCGACAGGGTGAACAGCGGTGCACCGTCGCGCCACAGCTCGGCGAGCACGCAGCCCAGGGAGAAGACGTCCATCTTCTCGGTCACGCACCCGCTCGGACGACCGAGGCCGAGCATCTCAAGGTATGGCTCGCGTGTGAGCAGCTCCGAGACGTTCTCGACGTCGTCTCTATGCGCACTCGGCCCGTCGAGCTGCTGCACGCGGTCGGTGAGCTCGCCGACCGAGTCGTAGAAGCGCTCGGGCGCCACGTAGCACGTCCGCCGGCGCGCCGTATCGAAAAAGAGGGAAAAGTCGGTCGGGTCGTCAAGCGGGAGGTAGGTCGGCTTGAACGACGAGGCAAAGTCGGTAATGTACACAGAGAGCGACGAAGTGACCAGCACATTCTCGCACTTGAGGTCGCCGTGCGCGACATGGCGCTCGGAAGACGCGGACATTGCATACAGCAGCTGGTAACTGATCCACAGCTTTTCACACGGCGCGAGAAAGGGTCGCGTGCTGCGTCAGCGCGAGGCGCACCTACCTGATGCGGTCGTACAGGCTGCACATGAGCCACTGGCGCACAAGGTAGCCGGCCTCTTCGGTCTCGATCACCTCCTGGTACGTGAGCACATTCGGCACATCGCTGAGCGCCTCGCGTTCCACTGCGTCAGCACGCGCACGTACGCTTCAGGCGGCGCACAAACCGCCGCAGGCGCATCGACGCGTCCGGCTTGATGAACGTCTTGACGACCAGCGGCCCGAGCGGGTGCCGCACACGCGTCGCACGCAGGAATCGGGATGAGCCCATACTACTCTCATACTGCAACTGGCTATCCAGCATGAGCTCGCCGGCCCCGCCAAGCCGGTTGCTCGTGCCGGACAGGGCGTTGCCCATCGTCGCGATCGTCGGGGTGGAGGGCCTCCATACTACTCTACAAAAACGCCGCAAACCCACCGGCCTTGCGGATGCTGCGTGAGTAGGGATACGTACGCGCGCCGGATCTCGCCAGGGGTACGCTGCTGAATATTCCGCACACGGTCACGCGCCATGGCGTCCACGTCTTCGCCATGCGCACGCACAAGGTCCACAAGCCACGTCGCCTCGCCGTGCGATACGTAGCGCTCCACGGGCTTGGCCTCCTTGGCCAGTTCCGACAATGCGCGCACCGTCTCGCCTTCCTCTTCGTGCAGCTTGGGAGGGAACATGGTCAGGTCTGCAGGCTCCTCCTCGTCTTGGTTCAGCACGGCGCCCCATGGCGTGGTCTCGGTATGCTCTTCGTCGCCCTCAACAATGTCGATCACCTCGCCATTCTCGTCACGCACAATACGCGCCATGCCCTTGCGCGGCTGTTGGCTCGGCTTCGCGGGTGCCTCAGCATGCCGGTAGGGGTCCTTGCGGTCTAGGCCGCCGGTCGGCAGCCCCAGCGAAGGCGCTAGGCCAAGCTTGGCGTAGTTTTGCCGCGTCGTCAGCGTCTTGTCCCAATTTTCGCGCAGGACATCAGGTCCCATGACCGTTGGTGCACGGTGGATGCGTTTGTTCTGGGCGCGTTTCGCGCTCTTGGTCGCGCCCGAGTACTTGGACGAGCGCGACTTGCGCCGCTGCCTTGGATTCGCCATCGCGGTGCAACGCAACTTTTTTTGGGATCACGTGCTATGGTGGCCGAACACGGCGGCCTGTAGTGCGCGCAGGCGGTGCAGTACCGAGTCGTGCGCCGGTGCCTGCACGGGCTCGGGCGGACCATAGTCCAAGGAAACCGAGGGGGCTTCGGCCTCGCGCTGTGCCGCGGGCGCGGGCTCGTCCACGTCACCTTTCGATGTGCAGTCTAGCGGCGGCCCCTGCGAGGCCTCCACCTGAACCTCGCGCGGCGCTTCCTCGGTAGGTTGGGCTTCGTAGGTTATGTCTTCCAGCGACATGGCGCCTTGGTTGCGGCGCCCAAACGCGACCGGCAAAGCCGCCCGAAGTGCGCCTGCCGACTCGTCTGCATCGACGTAGGCGTCGACACGTTCTGCCTGCTTTTCTTGTTCCAGGGCACGACGCGTCCTGCGCTGCATCTCGCTGTACTCTTGGGCAGCCGCGTCCTCTTCCATCGCCCACTGATCATAGTACCACGCCTGACAGTCGGTGCTGATCACCGTCATTCCCTGGGGAATTTCCGAGGCGGGGCGCATGGACGGGGGCGGCACACGGCGGGGCTTGGCGTGAGGCAGCGGCGTCTCGCCCACTACCTCTGACGGGATGATGGGCGGCGCAACGCGAGACGGCTGGTTCCTGCGTTTCCGATACCCGACGGAGGTGTGAGCCAGCATGCGTGCAGCAATGTTTTCCAACGTAGCATCTGCCGCGGGGGGTATGTCCGGCGCATGGTGCGTCGCAGGTTCCTCTTTGACTGGCAGGAGGTCCAAGGACCCGCCGCCGGGCGGCAGATCGGACGCAGGCGCCAAATGAGTAGGAGGGTCCACAGACTGAGACAGAGAAAGGATGCGCTGTTTTTCACGGCGTTTTTGGTTCTTGCGTCGGGTACGCGCTCTGCCTTGACCGGGGGGCACATACTTAGGCGAGGGGGGCTCGGTGGGATTGTCGTGCAAAATGCCTTCGACACTCGGTGCGTCCGAGGCGTCTGAGGCGTCATCGGCGTGTGCGTCATTCACAAAGACGGGGGTATGGGATGGCAGGGAAGTGGAAGATACGCCGTCTTTGGAGCTGGAGTTGGACGAAGAAGTAGCACTGCCGGAGCTGTCGTCGGAGCTGTCGTCGGAGCTGTCGTCGGAGCTGTCGTCGGAGCTGTCGTCGGAGCTGTCTTCGGAGCTGTCGTCGGAACTATCCTCGGAGCTGCCATCAGAGCTCGAGTCGGAGCTTGAGGTATCGTCAGAACTCGAGACGGAACGAGCGCTGGAAGTCGAGCCGGTGCTGGAGTTCGTGCTGGAGCTGGAGCTGTCATCCGAGCTGTCAGAGCTTTCTGAGCTGTCCGAACTGTCTGGACTGACGGAGCTGCTGCTGGAGCTCGAGCTCGAGCTTTTGTCGGCGTTTGTACGCTTGCTTCTCGCATTGTGCGTGCTCATCGCACTGGCCGACCGCTTGAGCGGCCGCGTTTGCGCCTGTTCCCATTCGCGTTTTCGCTGTTCCAATGCGCCCATTGCTGCATCGAGACGATTCTGTGGCATCGTCGGCATCGGCAACTGGGTATCAGCGTCGCGTGCATTCGCGGCGCGCATGGACTGCGCAATGCGGCTGGCCTCGGCGAGGACGTCGTCGGTGTGTTGCCGTTCGCGAGGACGCTCGTGCAAAGAGGCGCTGGATAAGTGAGAGACGTACCTAATTACTTCGCCATCCCGGAGCAAATCTGATCCAAATTCGTCCAGGAGCGCAAAGCCCTCGACGGTGAGTGCCAACGCGTCCGGATCGAGGTCGTCGAGGACGGCCGCTGGGTGGTGCCGGCGGAGCACTGTGAGGATCCGTGTGCGTACATCTTGGAGCGACTCTTCGCCCGTATGTACCGGCACGACAAACTGTGCGGCCGGCAGCGGCGCGCACGTCCGCACGCGCACACGCGCGCGACTGGGCGTGCTCATCTTGGGCGGTGTGGAGGTCGGCCGAGGCCCTCTTCCAGCTTGGACGGTGCGAGGATGGCGCCAGGCCCCTCTGCGGCATGGATCCACGCCATCGACGCGACCTATGCGCTCTTTGAGCAGGAAGAGCACCGGAGCGCATACCCAGCGCTTGCAGCCAAGGTCGCGTCTGCGGTGCGCATCATTGAGGCGGCGATTGCCGAGTTTGGGTGCGTTGCGCTTCTAACGCAGGGTGGAGCACTGTGCGCTGAGCTTCAATGGCGGCAAGGACTGCACGGTGCTGGCGCATCTGCTGGCCGCGGTGCTGCGGCGGCATACGCATGCGCCTCCCACGGCGTTACCGCGCCTGGAGTCGCTGTACGTCGCGTGCCAGTCGCCCTTTGCCGAGGTTGAGCAGTTTATTGCCTATGCTGCGAGTGCCTCGACGGGCTATCATATGGATCTGCACATGGAGCGGGGCGCGATGAAGGCGGCGTTGGCAAAATTCCTCGATGGCGAGCCGGGCGAGGCGCTCGCGCCTGTCGACGCCTCGGGTGCGAACGAGGCACAGCCCCAGCCGCGCCATGTCCAGGCGATCTTCATCGGCGTGCGCGAGACCGATCCGCACGGTGCCACGCTTGATGTGCGGTCGCCGACCGATCCGGGGTGGCCGCCTATTCTGCGGGTGCACCCGATCTTGGACTGGGACTATGCGACGGTGTGGTCGTTTCTTCGGTGCCCTGTGCTGGGGACGCCCGGGGCGCAGTATCCGTCGTACGTGGGTGGGGGCGGTGCGCACGGCGTGCCGTACTGCTCGCTGTACGACCAGGGGTATACGTCGCTCGGGAGTACGTACAATACGCGGCCGAACCCCTGTCTGCGGGTCGAGGGCGCCGAGGGGACCTACCGCCCCGCGTTTGAGCTGCGCGATGCGACGCTCGAGCGTGCGGGGCGTGGGTAGCAAGTAGCGGGGGCTCGCGTGCGTGGCGCCTGTAGAGAACGCGTCTGCCGCGGGTCAGGGTACCGAGTGTCTGTATGCCGAATCCTACTTGGCGGTGCCGTGCGCCTTGGGTGCGGGCTTCTTCCAGGCCTGCTTGGGCGCGCGGGGCTTGGTGTGCAGCGAGAGCGTCTGCAGGTGCGCGGCTGCGGCGTCTGCGGGCGTCTTGGGCGCGTGCGGGGCCTTGGGCTGCGCGCCGGGTGCCGCGCTGCGCCCTGGCTTGGCCGTGGGCGTCTTGGGCGGGGGTGCCGGGGTGAAGAAGTTTTTCGGCTGGTTCGGCTTGGCGGGCGGCGGCGCGGCGGCGGCCCTGGCCTGCTCACGCGCCTGGAGGGTCCGGAGGAGTGCCGAGGTGTCGTCCGACTGCGTCGCCTCGACGCCCCACTTGGTGGCCATCTGGGGCGTGGTCAGGTTGAGCACGTCGGCGAGGCCGACGGTGCCGCCGCGGTAGTCGGAGCAGAGGCCGTTGAGCGAGGTGCCGCCGAGGTACGGCGCGTCGAACACGACGTCGATGCTGTTTGCCCCGAGGCCGACGACGGTGCCCTTGGCGGCGGGCGGCACGGCGCCAAAGTCGAGTACGTTGACGACGCGGTCGCCGAGGTGGAAGTGCTGCGTCGGGACACGCATGCGTGCCTGGTCGGGCTTGAGCAGCGCGTAGCGCGGCAGGCCGCGGAGGATCTGGCGCTTGATGCCGAACGTGCCGCTCTCGGCGCGCTTGCGGGCGAGGATGCGCGTGGCGGCCTCGAGCGTGGCGACCGTCTGCGTCTCGAGGCGGTCGACGTAGATCGGCACGTCCTCGAGCTCGCGGAGCTTGTGCTGCTTCTCGAACGCGACGAGCGCCTGGATGCGCTCCGCCGTGTTCTGCGGGAAGAGGTCCACGTCGCGGTAAAAGTCGCCGTGCGGCGGGCGGCGGGCGACGGCGCGCACGAGCTCCGGGAAGGCGCGCACAAACGCGGCGATGAGCTCGATGGCGCGCTCGCTGTACTCCCAGCCCAGCGACGTGCGCTGCGTGTAGCCGAGCACCTTGCGGCTCTTGGCCTCAAACTTGAGGTTCAGGCCGAGATTGCGGCGGTTGCGGTCGACCTGCACGAGCATGCTGCTGGTGATGCGCGACAGCACGATCGAGGAGATCTTGAGGCGGTGCGCCACCTGCGCCGCGGGCACGTACTTCTCGGCGGCGCGCTCGCCGACGAGCTTGCGCATGAGCATGTTCTCCTGCGCCATGTCGGTGAGCAGCGCGAGCTCAATCGCGACCGTCGATGAGGTGGTGCCGAGCACACGCGCGGGGCAGCCGTAGCCGCGCTCGCCGAGGTAGAAGACGCGCGTCTGGTCCGGGAACTCTTCGCTGACCGACATGCCCGGGCGCTCGAGGAAGCGCTGGTCCTCGTGCGCCACGCGGTCGACCATGAGCTGCAGCGGGTACTCAATCTCGCCCTGTGGCGTCGCGGCGTACTCCTTGGCGACCGCCGCGTTCGGCAGGCGGTGCAGCCCCTGGAGCGGGCGCACGTGCAGCAAGACGCGCGTCGTGCCGATGTCGACGCCGTAGCGCGTCGCGTAGCGCGCGCGGATGCGGTCCGCGTGCCCGGCGACGCTCGCGCCGCGCTGCTTCTCGAGGCGCACCTGGTTGCCGTCGCGCAGCTCGGCCATGATCTCTGCGTGCGCGTCCGAAACGCCCACGACAAGCCCCTCGAAGAGGAACGGCCAGTTCGTAAAGGTGCGCTGCCCGATGACTGCCTGCGCGAGCGCCTCGAGGCGCGGCACCTCGGGCACCGGCCGGATGGTGAGGATCATCGATGGCGCTGCACTGGCCGTGCCGTGCACATTCACGCCCGCCTTGCGCAGCGCATGCGTGAACGGCAGCGTCTTGAGCGTCGGGAAGCCCGGCATCGCGTCCACGCCGAGCTGCACGCCGGCGGGCAGCGTCTTGACCAGCGTGCGGCCGTGCATCGACGGCAGGTCGTACGTCTCCACACGCACGTGGTTGTTGGGCAGGTCGGGGAAGAAGCCGGGCAGGCTCGAGGGGTAGGTGTAGTCGAGCGCCGCGTCGAAGGCGAAGCGCTTCGGCGGCCCGTGGCGGTTGCGCACGCGCTCGTCGTCGGTCAGGCCGCCGGCGCGGCGGCGCATCGCGTCGAGCAGGCGGTCCTCCTGGATAAAGGGGATCTTGACCACCGCCTCCCAGCTGTTCTTCTTCCCGTTCATGTCCGCCTCGAACTCGGTCGGGTAAAAGTCGAGGATCGGCGAGCTGGGGTCCGTCATGAGGTCCTGCAGCGCCGGGGGGATGAGCGCCTTGCTCAGCGGCGGCAGCACACCCATCAGCTGCTCAAACGGCAGGAAGGGCGTGCCCTTCTCGAACGCAAACGCAAACTCGCCAATGTTGGTCAGGTCCGAGATCTGCGGCGCGTAGTGGTAGCGGTAGAACCAGCCCCACGACGCGTTGCCCTCGTAGTAGTAGTGCAGCACCCACTGCATGCCCTCAATGTAGTTGAACACCAGCGCACGGATCGCCTCGGGCTCGTACGCCATCTCGAGCTTGGTGCGGTAGTAGGCCACCTTGTGCGCGTGCATCCGCCGCGTGATCTCCTGCTCGCGCGCCGCCGCCGCCGCCGCCTCGGCCGCTGCCTCCGACACGTCGCCGTCGCCCTCGTCGCCGTCGCCCTCCGCCGCAGGCGCCTCGGCGCCCACCGGCACCTCGCCGACCTGCGCGTGCACGTATGGGCCAAGGGCGCGCTCGATCGCCAGCCGCCGCTCCTCGGGGAACGACTCCTCGCGCGCCTGGTCGTCGCGCAGCTGCTTCACCTTCTGCGGCGGCACACGCAGCACCGTCGCCGTGGCGTCGTCCACCGGGTCGTACTCGTTGCGCGCGACCAGCAGGCCAAGGCGCGTGCCGAGCTCCGCAAGCAGCGCCTGGTCGGCGTCGCTGAGCGGCGACGGAAAGCTCGTTTCAGACTCGGCCGTGTCGGGGTGCGTCTCGAAGGCGAGCGCAAAGCGCTGCAGCCGCGCGATCCACTCGCGCTGCTGCGGCGTGACGACGACCGTGCGCGCCGCCTTCTTGGGCGCCCGCTTCTTGCGCCGTGCGGGCGCCTTGGCGCGCGTCAGCTCGGGGTGGTCCTTGAGGAAGTTGGAGCGCTCGAGCGCGAACAGCTCGTCGATCACGAGCTGCAGCCGCTCGGGCCGCAGCGTGCCGTGGTCGTTCAGGTAGCCGCCGGCCGCGGGCAGCACCTTTTCGTAGATGCGGAAGAGCAGCTCAATCGCGCCCTCGTTGATGTGCAGGCCGGGCAGGTGCGGCAGGAAATCGTTGCCGACAAACAGGTGGAGCAGGATGTAGTCGTCGATGATGCGCTCCAAATCGAACTCGAACGGGAGCTTGTCGCGCAGCCCGGCGAACTCGAGCTCCAGGTACTCGCGCAGGAGCGAAATGTGCAGCAGGTAGAAGGTCTGCGTCTCGAGCGACGCCGTCTTTTTGCCGCGCTGCGGGCCAAAGATGACCTCCTCACGCAGCAGCGCAAAGTGCGGGTCGTGGCTGAGCAGGCCAAGCATGATCAGGTCGGCGTCCAGGCCGTACAGACAGTGGCGTGTGTTGGGGTTGTAGTCGGGCTGCGCCTTGATCGTGCGGATGAACTCCATGATCTTGTGCTCGCCCTCGCCGACCGTGTCGTGCCCCGAGAGAATCACCTGGACATTGCGCCAGTTGGCGTCCTCCGAGACCTTCTTCGCGATAAAGTACTCGAGCTGCAGCGAGAGCTTTTGCATAAAGATGGTGCCTGGTGTGATGCAGTTCGAGTCGAACGGCGCCGAGTCCGGGATCGCCTCGCCACGCCGCCGCGCCTTCTCGAGGTTTTCCTTCGCCTCTTGGGCAGTGCGAAAGCGCCGACTGCGCTGCTGGTTCATCTTGGCGCGCGGCGCCACGCCGTCGATCGCCAGGAAGAAGACCTTTTGCGGGCGGATCTTGGAAAAGAGGTGCTCAATATACGCAAAGATACCGAGGAATATGTCCTCCTCGGAAATGCGGAACGTCGCCTCGTCGTCACGCGGGTGCGAGCTGGGTTAGCGAGCGGGCGCGGCGCACCAGTTATGGATGATCCCGTTCATGTCTGTGTGTGAGCGTGCGCGACGTACCAAGATACAGATTATCGAACTCGGGTATCCTGTTCTCCTCCACGAGCTGCATGATGACTGCGTGAGTGGCGCACACGTACGCGGATACCGCTCCGAGAGCCATTTGAAGTACTTCGGCACCCCCATCGTGCGCCGTCGTCGTACAAGCGGAGCCCTACCGGTCACGCCACGTGACCTCCACCGGACGTGCGCACGGCGCGGCGCCGGCCCGAGCGCAACCCCACCGTCATGCCGCCGCGGGGGGTGCCGGAGTTGGAGCGCGAGTACGTCAACTGGGACGATGTCCGCGCGTTTGCGCGGGCGATGGAGACCGAGGGCGAGACGAGCTCCCTGCTGCCGACGCCCGACGCCGGCCTGCACGACCGGCGCGCGATGCGCATCTCCGCCGCGTCCGACTTTGCACCGATCCACGAGAAGATTGCCAAGGGCGAGGGCGACCGCAACGTGAAGCTGCGCTCCGTCGACCGCGGCATCCCCGAGGGGATCATGTACTATGCGCTGCGGTGGCCCCTGCTGCTGCTTGTGTGCTGGCTGATCTTTTCCGAGTTTCTGCTGTACGTCTTTATCCGGCAGGTGGTCAACATGATCGAGGTGACCATCTCGTGGCGCGGGCAGGCGGGCGCGCTGCGCAAGCGCATGCGCTCCGCATCGTCCTACGGCGAATGGAAGCGCGCTGCGCTCGAGCTCGACCGCTTCCGCGACCACAACGCGTGGAAGGCCAAGGACAGCAGCGCCTACTACGACTGGCGCCTCATCCAGCGCGTGGTCGCCGCGCTGAAAGGTGCGTCGCCGTTCTCACCCAGTCACGCGCGAACAGGGCGACACGCATGCGCTCATGG
The DNA here is from genome assembly GCA_029542985.1 of Malassezia brasiliensis. NCBI lineage: Eukaryota > Fungi > Basidiomycota > Malasseziomycetes > Malasseziales > Malasseziaceae > Malassezia > Malassezia brasiliensis. The sequence goes on from CP119955.1 coordinate 73,708, forward strand.
GCGTGCTCAACCTGTGTCTTAAGAACAACTTTGCGGGGATCGAAAACTTCTCGCTGTACAGCCAGTCGTTCCACGGCACCAAGCACCTCATCGAGCAGTACTACCAGGAGGTGGAGCGTGCGCTGTACCATCTGGAGAAGTCGTCGCTCGACGTGCAGGTCAAGCGCACCTTTTACCGCGTCGCTGCGAAAAACTTTGGCAAGACAGCGCTGTGCCTGAGCGGCGGCGCGAGCTTTGCCTACTACCACTTTGGCGTGGTCAAAGCGCTGCTCGACACCAACCTGCTACCGAAGATCGTGAGCGGGACATCTGCGGGTGGTCTCGTCGCTGCGCTCGTGTGCACACGCACCAACGAGGAGCTCAAGGAGCTGCTCGTGCCGGAGCTGGCGGAGCGCATCACGGGGTGTGACGAGCCGATGCACGTGTGGCTGTGGCGCATGTACAAAACGGGCGCGCGGTTCGACGCGGTGCGCTGGGCAGCGAAGTCGATGTTCTTTACGCGCGGCTCGATGACGTTCCGCGAGGCGTACGAGCGCACCGGCAAGACGCTCAACATCAGCGTCGTGCCGTTCGACCAGCACTCGCCTGCACAGCTGCTGAACCACATCACTGCGCCCGACTGCCTGATCTGGAGCGCGGTGATTGCGTCGGCGGCGGTGCCCGGCATTTTGAACCCCGTGTTCCTGATGCAGAAGCTGCCCGACGGCTCGCTGCACCCGTGGAGCTGGGGCTACAAGTTCCGCGACGGCAGTCTGCGCGTCGACATTCCGCTGCAGCAGCTGCACTCGATGTTCAACGTGACGTATCCGATCGTTTCGCAGGTGAATCCGCATGTGCATCTCTTCCACTACGGCAACAAGGGTGCGCCCGGGCGTCCCACGGCGTTCCGCAGCGGGCGTGGCTGGCGCGGCGGGTTTTTGCTGTCGGCCGCGGAACACATTGTGCGTGTGATTGCTGACGCAGCTCAAGCTGAACCTCACGACCAACTTTAGTAGGTGGCTGCACTCACCCAGAAATCCTGCGCGACCTCAACCTGCTCCCCCACTTCCTCGGGCAGGACTGGTCCTCGGTCTTTCTGCAGCCGTTCCATGGCGCGGCGACGATCTGGCCCAAGACGCGCGTGCTGGACTGGCCGCGCATTTTGACGGACCCCACGCCGCAGGACATGCGCCGCCTGCTGTTTGTCGGGCAGAACGTCACCTTCCCCAAGCTGGTACGTGCGCCGCCGCTGACGCAGCACATGATCAGCAACCGCATCCACCTCGAGCGCGCGATTGCGCGCGGGCGCGAGTACGTGCGCACCGAGGCAGCGACGCACGCCGAGGACGACCTGCGTGTGCGCATCGCCCCCCTGTCGCGCCGTGGCTCGTCGTTGTCGTTGCAGAGCGAGCGCAGCGAGCCAAGCGACGTCGAGAGCCTCGACGCACGCGAGCGCACGCCGCTGCGGCGGCGCACGCCGCGCAAGCACCCGCAGGACCTGCGCAAGGGCCTCGCGGTCGGCGACAGCAGCGTGCTCGAGACCTACTCGCCCGAGTGGTTCCAGTTCCTGCACGCGGCCGACTCGCCCATGGCCGGCACGCCGTACGAGTCGGGCACCGAGGACGATGCGCCGCGCGGCACGTCGATACGCCGCGCTCTCACGATGCCCGCCGATCCGCATGCGTGGCGACGCCGTGGCTCGATGCATGCCGACGGTACGCTCACGGCGCTGACGGCGGCCGACGACGCGTGGGAGACGGAGGCGTCCGAGCGCGAGGCGCTTGCGCACGACGACGGCGCCCAGTACGACGTGGACCGCGAGCACAATGCGCGGGGCGACAGCGTCGATGTGGACCGGACCGACGCGACCAGCGATTCGTAGACGCGCGTAGGCGCCGCAGGGCCGTGGCCCGCCGGCGTGTGGGGGACAGGGTACTTGGTTAGTCAGCATCGCCCGACGCGGTGGTGCGGCGCCCTCCATCGCGGTCAAGTACGGCGCCATGGATCCGGTGCGCGCAGGGTACGGCGGCACGAGTGCCGCGCCGGCGCACACGACGCAGCGGCCGGTTCGTGATGCACAGGCCGGCGATGCACGCAGTGGCCCCCGCATCGCGTCCCCGCAGAGCAGTGAGCGCCGCGGCACGCCCTCGGTGAGCTCGCCGTCGAGCACGGTAAACCACATGGAGTCGTCCGTGACGCGCCTGCTGGTCGCGACCAAGATGCTGCTAGAGTCGCTGACGAGCTGGTCGCTCGGTACGCAGACCGAGTCGCAAGTGTCGGAGATCTACGTGCGTCTCGGCAACGACTTCAACGCGGCGCTCGCCGCGTTCGCCGGGTACGGCATCGATATGAGCGACATGTACTCGGTGCCCGCGGACCTGCGCGTGTGTCTCGAGACGTGTTTGTCGGAGCATGCGTCGCCTGCGACGCTCGAGCAGTACCTGCCGCGCATCCGCGAAATCATCATCCGCCTCCTGCAGGGGCTGAAGGTGAAGCAGGCAAGCTACAAGCAGCTGCTCCTCGAGCAGCGCACGCAGGCAGCCGCTGCACGGCGCGGCGCAGGTCCCCGCACGCCTAGCAGCGCACCGACGACCGCGGCACCGGCCAGCGTACCGAGCGCCCCGCGCACAGCGCCGCCCGCCGCCGAGGCCGAAGAGCCGCGCGGGACGCCCCGCCGTGCGGAGGCCACGGGGGCCCACGCCACGCCGCCGGACGTGGCGGCGGCACCTGAAGACGCACCCGCCGCGGCGCACGAGCCGGCGGCGCCCCCGCGCGATGCCGTGTCGCCGCCGGCTCCGGCGGTGCCTGCACGGGCCGAGCCGGCGTCGCCGCCGCACGGCTCGCGGCCGATCGCTGCGTCGCTGCCGTTTCTGGGCAAGCGCGCGGTGCCCGAGTCGGTGCCCGAGATGCGGGCGGAGCCCAGTCTCGCGGCGAGCACGCCGGCGGCGCCTGCGCCGCGCGGCGACGACGCGCCGAGTGCGGCCGAGGCAGCCGATGACGCGAACCTGCACTACCTGCGCAACCGCGATACGCTCGAGCGGCGCGCGAGCAAGCGGTTCAGTGCGTACAACTACAACAAGATGGGCGTGAGCTCGGGCCTGCTCCAAGGCGCCGGCACGCAGCTCGGCGCCAGTCCGCGGTCCTCGGTCGAGAGCCGCATGTCGTATGCGCGGCATACGCCGCACGGCTCGCTGGCGAACACGAGCGAGGTGCACGAGGTGACGGCGCTGTCGACGGACGATGCGGGCGACGAGTCAATGATGTCGGCCGTGTCGGCGGCGGGCGACGCCGCGGCGGGCACTGCGCCCCGGGTGCCTGGCTCGCGCCTGGCGCCGATCGAGGCGAGTCCGCAGGAGCCGCACGCCGCTACGTGGTCCTCGAGCCGCGCGCCGACGCCGCCCGCCAAGGACGCCGAGGCGCCGGCGCCGGCGCCGGCGCCCGTGCGCACGGCGCTCGACGTGTTTGTGCAGCTTGGGCGGCAGACGCGCAAGGTGTCGGTGGCCATCGACCCCGCGGAGCCTGCGCGCGGCCTGACGGTTGCGCGGCTGCGCATGCTGTTTGTGGACCAGTTTGCCTACTCGCCCGGGATGGACAATTTCCCACCGATCTACATCCAGGACCCCCAGAGCGGCGTGGCGTACCAACTCGAGGACCTGGACGATGTGCAGGACCGCAGCGTGCTGACGCTCAACATTGAGCCGCTCGACCAGGTGAAGCAGCACGTCGACCTGTCGATGACAAGCGTCGTGCGCGAGCTGCGCGAGCTGAAGCAGCTCTTGCGCGACGTCCATGGCGCGCAAGAGGCCGCGCGTGCCAGCGCCAAAGCGGCGCCGATCGCCGATGCCGCCTTTCGCGCGGCCGGCCATCGGATGTCGGCGTACGTCGGCACGCCGGTGCTGGCGCAAGGCGCGACTGGGAGCGAGGCCAGCGAGGCCGATGGCGCGCGCGTCGCGCGCGAGCTCAAGGCGCACTACGAGGCGCTGCAGAAGCTGCGCAGCGACTTTGCGATCCTGCGACAAGTCCATGGCGACTCGGAGCAGGAGATGCGCGTGGTGTTTGCGCAGGTGCGCGAGCAGGTGCGGGAGATGGAGCACATCACCGCGCTGGGCCCGAGTGCCGGGCGAAACCTGATCGAGTCCGGCAAGGGCAAGCTGGATGCGCGGTCGCAGGAGGTGCTGACCACGGTCGAGGACCTGCAGGACCTCGTCGAGGACCTCAAGCTGGACGTGAGCCAGCGCGGCGTGAAGCCCAAGCCCGCGGAGCTGCGGCGCATCGCCGGCGAGATCGCGAGCACCACGCAGCGCCTCGACGAGCTGGAGCAGTTTGTGCACAACGTCAAGCCCGGCTGGAAGAAGACGTGGGAGGCCGAGCTGCAGAACATCGTGGACGAGCAAGAGTTTCTCAACTACCAAGAGGGGCTGCTCGCCGACCTGCAGCAGGACCATAAGGCGCTGCAGGAGGTCTTTGCCAATATCCAGCAGGTCGTCAAGCTGCGCACGCTCGGCGCCTCTGGCTCCGCGGAGTCTGGCGCGCCGCGCGCGCCGCGCTTCGTTCCCCCGCCGCCCGACGAGGAGCACGAGGGGATCGGCACGGTGATGATCGAAGTGCGCGGCCAGTCGATCGACCACGAGCGCCGCCTGCGTGCGCTGCAGGCCGCCGAGCGCTCGCGCGAGAAGGCGCGCGCGGGGCACAAGGACGAGTTTGCCTCAGAGCTCGCAGGGTTTGTCGACGGCAACGCCCTGCGCAAGACCGGCGGGCACCGCGAGGTGGACCGCATCCGGCAGAAGCGCGACCAGAACACGCTTCGCTCCATGCTGCTCGGCACGCCGCAGCAAGCCGACGCACCCGGCGCCGGTGCGCCGGGCGCCGCCGACGCACCCGGCGCGCCGCCGCCCGCTACATAGGAAGCATCGCCCAGAACGCATGGGTCTGCGCACCCACGGTCCACTGCACACGCACCGCGACCGGCGCGTCCGCCGGCGCGCTCGCCGCGCGGCGCATCGCAAGTGTCGCGGTATGTTCGTAGGGATACGCACCCTGCGCCCACACGTCCGTCCCGGGCGGCGGCGGCGGCGGCGGCACGTCCCATGCGTCTTTGGCGCCCGCAAGCTCGACGTGCGCGGTCGAGAGGGTCGCGTGCGGCGACGCAAGCGCCACGCGCACCGTGTCCATCAGCGGGTTCGTCAGCGTGACGTGCACGCCATCGTCCGTGCGCCGCGCGACGTGCAGCGCCGGGAGATAGGTGCGCGCAAGGCGCCGCAGCTTGAACTGGCTCGACAGTGTGCGCAGCTCGGGACGCACGAGCAGGTGCGCGCACGTCGCACACCGCTTCGCGAGCTTGGCGCGCAGGCGCACGCGCTGTGGCCGCAGCGCATGTGCCTCGTACGGCTGCTCGAGCGGCATGCGGTAGCGCTGGGCGAGTGTCGACACGGCCAACGCGGGTGTGTCGGGCGCCGAGCACGGCGCGAGGCGCTCGGCACGCTTGGCCTCGCGCGTGATTTGCTTGCTCTGGGCGCGCGTCGTGTGCACCGCCGGCACCGGCAGCTCGTCGCGCACGGGCGGAGGCGGCGCGCGGCGGCCCTGCCAGTAGTGCGCCGGCAGCGCCGGCAGGTCGGCAAGCACGCGCGGCACGCGCGTGGCGTCTGCGTCGGGACGTGCGCCGAGGTGGTGCGCGACGTGCCGCGCAAGGTCGTCAAACGCGCGCTGCTCGGCACTGGGCTCGGAGGCCGACGGAAGGCTGGCTGGGTCAGCGGGGCCACGCACCCTGCAGCGCGCTCGGCTTCGCGCCCACGAGGCCAATGCGTTTCGAGTCCCAGAGGCACGCGGTGCATGCGTAGTAAAACGGCGCGACGCCGATGCTCGCCTCGGCGCTCGTGAGCGGTGCGCCGTTGCGCGGGGGATCGGAGCCGTGGATAGTGACGACGTGTCCACACACCGGACACGCGAGGCAGCTTCGCGCACACTGTGCCTTCTGCGCCCGTGCACTCGTGCTCGGCACCTCGAAGAGGCAGTGGGGACAGAAGCGGCTGCTAACCTCGCACGCGACGCACGCATTGCACCGCAGCTCATAGCACGTCTCGCAGAAGTAGAGCGCACTCAGCGGCACGCCGGGCGGCGGCGCGACGGTGGGCCACGTCGTCGGTATGCGCGCGGCCTGTCGCGCCGTGTGCACGTCGTCCCATGCACACGCGCACAGATACGTTGTGGTCATGCGCGGGGGCCGCGTGGGGCGAATTCGGCAGATTTGCGCTCGCCTCCACACCGTCTCCATCATGGCGACCAGGGCGGGGCCGGACGGCGGCGGCGCGGGGCTGCAGGCCGTGTCGTCGATTGTGCGCCGCGATTTCTCGTGGATGCCGCTCAAGATCGACCATGCGAGCCGCCCGCTATGGATTTCGCCGGACGACGGACACATCATCCTTGAAGGTTTCAATACGCTCGCCGAGCAGGCGCAGGATTTCCTGATTGCCATTGCCGAGCCCGTCAGCCGGTACGTCGGCGCACGCTTCTGACCCAGCCCGAGCTTTGTGCACGAATACAAGCTGACGCCCTACTCGCTCTATGCTGCCGTGTCGGTTGGCCTCGAGCCGGACGATATCATCGAGGTGCTGAACCGCCTCTCCAAGGTGCCCGTGCCCAAGCCCGTGCTCGACTTTATCCGCGAGTACACGGCGAGTTTCGGCAAGATCAAGCTCGTTCTGCGGCAGAACAAGTACTTTGTCGAGAGCTCGCACCCCGAGATTCTGCAGATGCTGCTCCGTGACGAGGTCATTGGCGAAGCGCGCATCCGACCGGACGCTGGCGCGGCGGTGGTGCGGCCTGAGGCGCCGCGGCCTGCGCGCGACGCCGCGCCAGCGACGAACGGTGCGGCGGCGGCGCCCACGGGCGAGGCGCCGGGCGGTGCTCCCGGCGGCGCCTCCGAGCACGACCTGTTTAGTGCCGTCATTGGCGTGTACGACGCCGACGAGCTCGATGAGGACGAGGCGGTGCACAGCTTCGAGATCCGCGAGGAATTTATCGAGACGGTCAAGCGGCGGTGCAACGATCTGGGTTTCCCGATGCTCGAGGAGTACGACTTCCGCAACGACCGCCTGAACCCCGATTTGGACATTGACCTGAAGCCCATCACGCACATCCGGCCGTACCAGGAAAAGAGCCTGGCAAAGATGTTTGGCAACAGCCGTGCGCGCAGCGGCATTATTGTGCTGCCCTGTGGTGCGGGCAAGACGCTCGTCGGCATCACGGCCGCGTGTACGATCAAGAAGAGCTGCCTGGTGCTGTGTACGAGCAGTGTAAGTGTGATGCAGTGGCGGCAGCAGTTCCTGCAGTGGAGCAACGTGCAGGACTCACAGATCAGTGTGTTCACCGCCGACGAGAAGCAGAAGTTCTCCGGCGCCTCTGGCATTGTGGTGTCGACCTACTCGATGGTCGCCAACACGGGCAAGCGGTCGCACACGTCGCAGAAGATGATGAATTTTCTCGAGAGCCGCGAGTGGGGTTTCATCCTACTCGACGAGGTGCATGTCGTGCCTGCGAGCATGTTCCGTCGCGTCCTGACCAAGATCAAGGCGCATGCCAAGCTCGGCCTTACTGGTACGTCTTCCCACTCACCCAGCGACGCTCGTGCGTGAGGACGAAAAGATTGACGAGCTCAACTTCCTCGTGGGCCCGAAGCTGTACGAGGCCAACTGGATGGACCTTGCCGCCAAGGGGCACATTGCGACGGTGCAGTGCGCCGAGGTGTGGTGTTCGATGACCGCTGAATTCTATCGCGAGTACCTCCGCGAAAAGAGCCGCAAGAAGATGCTGCTGTACTGCATGAATCCCACCAAGTTCCAGGCGGCGCAGTACCTCATCCAATACCACGAGAACCGCGGCGACAAGATTATCGTCTTTTCCGACAATGTGTATGCGCTCGAGGCGTACGCCATCAAGCTTGGCAAACCGTACATCCATGGCGGCACGCCGCAGATCGAGCGCATGCGCATCCTGCAAAACTTCCAGCACAACCCCATTGTGAATACCATCTTCCTGTCCAAGGTCGGCGACACGTCTATCGATCTTCCCGAGGCGACCTGCCTCATCCAGATCTCCTCGCACTTTGGCTCGCGCCGACAGGAGGCGCAGCGTCTCGGGCGCATCCTGCGTGCCAAGCGGCGCAACGACGAGGGATTTAACGCGTTTTTCTACAGTCTCGTCAGCAAGGACACCGCCGAGATGTACTACTCCACGAAGCGGCAGCAGTTCCTCATCGACCAGGGCTACGCGTTCCGCGTGATCATGAACCTGGTCGGCCAGCAGGAGATGCCCGGCCTCGTGTACTCCACCAAGTCGGAACAGATCGAGCTGCTACAGAGCGTGCTGATCGCCTCGGAGAGCGCCGCCGACTTTGGTTCGGATGTGCACGCGGGCGACATGGGCCTGGCGCCGGGCGGCGCGCCCAAGGCGAAGCGCATGACGGGCAGCTTGAACGCGTTGAGTGGTGCACAGCACATGTCCTACGTGGTACGTATCTATCGCTCACGCCCAGGAGCGCAACCGGTCCATGAACCGCGCGCTCGCGCACGACCAACCGCGCCACAAATTGTTTCAGAAGCGCGCCGCGGGCGCCAAGCGGCGTACATAGCACGTGGCACACGCGGCCCAGATCTCTTTTTTTTTCGGGGTATCATTGCAATTCCCCTCCTTCCCCCGCCGCCACGCCCCATTCGATTGCAATTTTTTTGGCACCACGCACGCGCGTGGACGCGAAGGACGACACGCGACGGGAGTGGGCGTCATGGCGGACCCCACAATTTCTTCGGCGATGCTGGACGGCGTGCCCATGGGAAGCGTGCGTGCCCCTGCGTACGCGCAGAGCATGCCCCCCCAGCAGCCGCTCGACAGCGTCTCCATCAAGGTCGGCGACCTCTTTCCTAACATGAAGCAGTTCCGCGCGAAGCTGGGGCTGTACGGCATCACGCACAAGTGCCCGTACCGCGCGCGGCGCAGCGACAACAGCCGCTTCGTGGGCATCTGCCCTACGGTCATGAGCGAGCTCAAGAAGGAGGACCACACGCAGGGCGCGGGTCTCGGCGAGCAAGGCAAGGCGCGTCCGGCGGACAAACCGTCGTGCCCGTTTAATGTCATTGCGCGGCGGCGGAAGGAGGGTGGCGTGTGTGTGACGCGTGCGATGCTCGCGCACTCGCCCGACTGCACGGCGCCCGTGACGTTCTCTACGTCGGCGACGTCGGCCTACATGGCCCAGTTGATGGACGACCATGCGTCCAACATTGCGCCGCGCGAAATCGGCAAGTACGTGCACGAGGCCACCGGTACCAAGTTGTCCTACTCGACGCTGTGGCGCACATCGCACCTGCTCGCCACCAAGGAGCGCGAGCGGCAGGACGCCACGTTCAAAAAGATTGTGCCTTTCCTGAACGCGTTCCGCGAGGCGAACCCGGGGACCCTTGCGGTGATTGAGCAGCGCCCGGACGCACGCTTCTACCGCGCCTTCCTATGCCCGGGCGCACTCGCGAACGCGTTCGGCGACTGCCCGTTCCTTTTGCACGTCGAGTCGACGCCCATTACGTCGTTCCACGGCGGCTTCTTACTGATTGCCTACGTCAAAGACGGACTTGGGGCGCTTGTGCCGCTTGCGATGGGCATTACGCCGCAGGAGGACGAGGAAAACTGGCGCTTCTTTTTCCATCAGCTGCTCACTGCGCTGCCCATCATTGGGTGTCCTGGCGTGACGGTGACGCATGCCAAGGACGCAGCCATCAACGATGCGCAGCTCTCGGTGCTGCCGGCGTCGCGCAGCAGCACCAACGTGTTGCGGCTCGACTGGACGGCGTCCGGTACGCTGCACGAATACTACTCGCAGCTGTCGCAGCTTTGCTCGAACAGCTACTTTGCCATCATGGTCGGCTGGATCACCCAAGTTGCCGTGCTCATTTACGCACGTTACGTTGAACTCGAGACAGAGCACAGCGTGTTCCCTGGCGGAATCCTGGGGCGCATGCACGTCGGCTCGAGCGGCTGGGAGGTGGCGTCCTTTGGGCCGTCCGACTACCTGGTGGTCAATGCGCACGAGAAGCAGCAGGTCAACCTGGCGCTACGGACATGCAGCTGTGGACAGTGGCTTGAGCAGCCGTTCCCATGCATCCATGCGATTCGGTGCCTTCCGCTCGAGCGCCTCGTGGGACTCGGCCAGTTTATTCACCCCTCCTACTTTACCGAGAGCGTGCGCCGGTGCTACTCGCGACGCATGGCGCTCATTGACGCAAACGCCGTTCCGCCCCAGGACGACCAGGGCTTTGACCAGGCGACGGTGGGCCGCGAGGCGATGATGATCCCCACCGAAATGCCGCTCCTTCCGCCCTCCAGCGGCAAGCCGGAGAAGCGCGGGCGCGGGCGACCACGGGTCGTGCGCCCCAACAATGGTGGCCGCGGCTCTGGCCTGGGCGCCATGTACCAGTGCGGCCACTGCCACGGCAAGGGCCACAATTCCCGCACCTGTCCACTGAACAACAAAAACGAGCCCCCCCCGGTCCCTGCCCCCGAAACGATGTCTGCCACTGCGCAGCCGCCGGCAGCCATGTTTGGCGACACGCCTGTGCCGTTCGCGATTGATGCAGCACTCACACATCCGGCCGCTGTATAAGTAGCTATTGTATCATTTGTATTGTTGCACCTATTTCCGCTTCTTGTCCTTCTTGTCGACGCGCTGCGCTTCCAGCTTGGCAATCTGCTCCTTGCGCACCTGCTCTTCGAGCTTGCGGTCCTGACGGATCGCGTACCACTCACCGCCTTGGAACAGCAGCACACCAAACAGTAGCGCCGCGATAATTACGTTCGTAGCAGCAATCACCTGCACCAACGACACGCGCTCGCGGTTGGTCAGCGGCATCGCCGCGTCATTCTCAGAGCGGTGCGATGCCTTCTCAAACACGCCACGGATGATGTAGTATTCCTCCGCAGGGTTCTGCAGCGCGCGCATGTTGGGCAGCGTCACAATGAGGTACATGACAATCGAGCCAAAATAGAGCGCTGCGTGAGTGTACACACCACGTACCGACGCTACCCAGCCCAAAGTATCGGTCATTCTCCGTCCAGCGGTGCATCTTGGCGAGAATACCAATCAGACCGAGACCTATCACGGCGTGGAAGAATGTCGCGATGGTCATCGGTGCGTTGTACATCGACAGGTAGAACTCCTCCGCACGGCGGAAGGCCTGCTCCGTCACATGCCCTTCGAACAACAAGGGGAAGTCAAACCGCGAGGTGATGAAAAGTACACCATACACGAACGAAATGCTCGCGATCACGAAGCCTGTGCGGAAGCCCATCTTGGCGCGAAGGAACGCCCCTCGATGGGCGCCTGCGCACAAGCATATCGCCACGTGGCACCCAATGTGATGGGCGTTGACCACCTCGCCCAACCGAACGCGCCGCCATTTTCCTACCGACGGGACCTACATAGTGGACTGCCGACCCATACTCTACGCCACGCCGCCTCGCGCGCGGACGAGGCCGCACAGGCCCTTGCGCCACTGCTGTCGCGATGGCGTGCGTGCTATGCTTACGTCATCATGACCGACGCGGGTGGCCCACGCGGTGCGGACGGCCCGTGCGTCGGGCCAGAAAGGTGGGAAAGAAACCCATCGAAATACGGGACGATTGCTGCACGGACATGTGGGTTCGATCAACAACCTCATATATAGCCGCTCCAGCGCATCCCCACTAGTCTCCTTACCAACATGTCCCTGCAGAAGACGATTACCTTCAACGACGGCAACAAGATGCCCCAGATCGGCCTTGGCACCTGGCTCTCGAAGCCGGGTGAGGTCGAGAACGCCGTGGTCGAGGCCGTCAAGGCCGGCTACCGCCACCTGGATCTGGCCAAGATCTACCAGAACCAGCACGAGGTCGGTGCTGCCCTCAAGAAGCTCATCCCCTCGGTGGTGAAGCGCGAGGACCTGTTCATCACCTCGAAGCTTTGGAACACGGAGCACCAGCCGGGCCGTGTCGAGGCCGCGCTGGACGACACGCTCAAGGAGCTCGGCATTGACTACCTGGACCTCTACCTGATCCACTGGCCGGTCGCTTTTGACCCGAGCTCGGGCGAGCTCCTCCCCAAGGAGGACGGCAAGGCCAAGCTTGACCTTAACACGACCGAGGTTGAGACCTGGAAGGCCGTGGTCGCGCTCAAGAAGACGGGCAAGGTCAAGTCGGTCGGTGTGTCCAACTTTAGCCCGGAGGCGATCGAGAAGATCACCCAGGCCTCTGGCGTGGCGCCTGCTGTGAACCAGATCGAGGCGCACCCGCTCCTTCCCCAGGACGACCTGGTGGAGTGGCACAAGAAGAACAACGTCCACATCACTGCGTACTCGCCGCTGGGCAACAACCTTACGGGTCAGAAGCGCCTCACCGAGTTCCCGCAGGTGATTGAGATTGCGGAGCGCCGCAAGGTGGACCCTGCGCAGGTGCTGATCGCCTGGGGTGTGCACCGTGGCTACTCGGTGATCCCCAAGAGTGTGACGCCGTCGCGCATCGCGAGCAACTTTAAGCAGATCGACCTCTCGGACGACGAGTACAAGGCGGTTTGCCGTATCGTGGATGACAACGGCGGCCACGTCCGCTACAACACGCCTATCACCTACGACCCGCCGTGGGACATTAACGTGTTCAACGAGGAGGTGGAGAAGAAGGCGAAGCACCAGCTTGTTATTTAAGAGTCTTTCATGTGTTATGTAGCTTAGGCAATGATGATGTTGCTTGTAAGAACTTGTGCCCGGACCCCTCTATTTGGGATGCGCATGCACTCTTCGACGGTTTCGTCGCCTGCCGGCAGGGTGGACGTGTCAGCAACGTGGCACAGCAGAGCGCGCACGGACAATCCTCCCCATAATTCCCTCACTTTGATAACGTATGTCTGACGGGAAGGTGTGTGGGCCCATGCTCATGGTAGAAAATTACGCTCAACGATGGCAATCAAATGCCACAGCTCGGCCTGGGCACCTGGCGGTCCCAGCCTGGCGAGGTGGGCCTGGCTGTTGAGAATGCAATCCGAGCTGGCTATCGTCATCTCGACCTGGCCAAAATCTACGGCAATCAAAAGGAAATTGGCGAGGCACTCAAGCGTGTTGTTCCCTCGGAGGTCAAACGCGAAGACCTATTCATTACTTCCAAGCTCTGGAACACATTCCACAAGCCAGAGGACGTGCTGCCAGCACTACAGGACACGCTTGTCGAGCTAGGTCTTGACTACATCGACATGTACCTGATCCACTGGCCGGTTGCGTTTGATGGCACCAGCGGTGAGCTCCGCCCAAGTAAAGATGGAAAGGTACTGTTAGATCTGCACACGTCCCTCGTCGACACATGGAAGGCCATGATCGAACTCAAGAAAACGGGCAAGGTGAAGTCGATTGGGGTCTCCAACTACCGTGCGGATCTCATCGACGGCATCGTGAAGGCGACCGGCGTGTATCCCGCGACGAACCAGATCGAGGCACATCCTCTCCTTCCCCAAGATGATCTTGTCAAATACCATAAGGAGCACAACATCCTCATTACCGCGTATGCTCCTTTGGGAAGCAGCATGCCTGGCTGGGACCGCTTGCTGGTCAAGGAACCACTGGTCCTTGAGGTCGCTAAGGAGTGCAGTGCAGACCCCGGTCAAGTGCTATTGGCCTGGGGCACCCGTCGAGGCTATGCGGTGATTCCCAAGAGCAGTACTAAGTCGCGTATCGAAAGCAACTTCCAGCAGATCACGCTGACGGATGAGCAATTCGACCGCATCTCGAGTCTCTGCAAGGAGCTGGGCGGACCTAAACGTTTTTTTACGCCCTACGGCAACTTTACCCCCGAGTGGGACATCAACATATTTAACGAGCCTTCGGAACAGGCTGCGACACACCAAATCAAGATCGTATAGAAACTCACTGTAGACGTGCAAGACCCTGGGTTCTTTACATAGGCGCCGATCAGATCGGGTGCACGGGCCAGGCGGGACTTCTTCCCCCACCATGTCGTTCCGCAACGTATGTGTCGCTACTCATCCAGAGCATTCCGATGAACGATGGCCGCTCCATCCCGCAGATTGGGCTTGGATCTGTGCTCAAATCAGGTGAGGACACTGAACGTATTATAGAGTATGCGATCAAGACGGGCTACCGCCATCTTGATCTCGCAAAAGCATACAAGAATCAGCGTGATGTCGGAGCTGCACTGAAAAAGCTCATTCCTGAAAAGATCTCACGCGAAGAGCTTTTCATCACGTCGAAGGTATGGAACAATATGCATTCGCCTGAGGATGTCCAGCGCTCCTTGGAAGACACGCTGGAAGAACTCGGCGTGGACTACCTCGACCTCTTTCTGATGCATTGGCCCGTCGCCTTCGATGCACCCATGAACGATTTTCGTGTCGAAGAAAACGGGTGGGTCAAGCTTGACTTCCGGTACTCGGTGGTGGACACATGGAAGGCGATGATTGCAATGCAAAAGACCGGCAAAGTCAAGTCGATTGGCGTGTCCAATTTCCGCCCAGACATTATCGATGCAATTGTGCGCGAGACGGGCGTGGCACCAGCGGTGAATCAAATCGAGGCGCACCCTCTGCTCCCACAGGATGACTGGGTAGAGTATCACAAGAAACACCACATTGTGATTACCGCCTATGCACCACTGGGAAACAACATGTCTGACCAACGCAAGATTGTGGACTATCCCCAAGTTGCTGCCATTGCGGAACGGCGTAAAGTGAGCCCCTCGCAGGTGCTGATTGCATGGGGTGTCCGCCGTGGGTATGTCGTCATCCCGCGGAGCTCAAATCCCGCACACATTGTGAACAATTACGAGCAAATTGAGCTCAGTGACGAGGAGTACAAGCAAGTTTCGAGCTTGGTGGATGAAGCAGGTGGTCCTACGCGATTCTTCATTCCGTATAAGACGTTCAAGCCGAGGTGGGATGTCAACGTATTTAACGAGCCTGGAGAAAAGGATGCCACACACCAAATCAAGGTCACATAGCATATTTATTGCACGGTAGTACAGTATCTGTTTTGGGCCTGTTTGAACCAACCCTCAACGTCCCATTCCGGGAAAACAAGCGAGAGTTCTCGGAGGGCCGACTCGGTCGAGTCGGATCCGTGAAACCCGTTTCGCGTATCCCCCATGCCGAACTGTGCACGTAGACAGTTAGGCGCCTCATACGCTGTGCGATAGGCCTTGGTTGGCCCAATGAGACCTCTCCAGGTGGCGATGGCATTCGGCCCAGCGAGGCACAGGCCCAAGGCACGACCAGCTGTCATCCCTAGGATCAAGCGGTCGTAGTAAAACTTGCCCAAATGCTCTGCATAAAAACGTGCTGCATCTTCCTCGGTCCAGATGAACGGTTTAGTGCGAACAATCTAGGTTAGTCGTTGAACGTGCCTGTAGGTCGGTGCGCTCGCGGATCTGTTTTATCGCATTTTGGACGTTGGGCTCATACGCGCACACGGTAGGCTTAATGAGCGCCAAAGTGACCTCAAATGGTACAGCTGAATGGGCCATGAAGCGCCTCCCGAGTGCCGCCGCATAGGGCCCACTGCGCATCGTACCCACACCTATGCGCATCATGTCGATCGCGGGTGTGCTCGGTGTGGAGGTGGACCCTGACGGGCCTGGAAAAAATTCAACACCATGCCGCTCGCAGGGTCCACATGGCCTATCTACCGTGAAAGTTGGTTTTCACGTTCCACGTTCTAAATCGTCCAAAATTCGTCTACGGCGTACATATCAGTACAAGAAACACAAGGACATGGCTTACAGGACACAAGCAACTCCAGCCTGCAGAGATTGGATGTGTTCCTGATCGTGATATCGTTCATGAAATGCGCACGCCCATATTCATGTTTCGTGCGCGAAGAAACAAGGGA
This sequence comes from Malassezia brasiliensis, assembly GCA_029542985.1. NCBI lineage: Eukaryota > Fungi > Basidiomycota > Malasseziomycetes > Malasseziales > Malasseziaceae > Malassezia > Malassezia brasiliensis. The sequence goes on from CP119955.1 coordinate 89,589, forward strand.
TGCTAATGCTGTGAAACAACATCCAGGGTCGTCACAAGAAGGGACAAATCATCGTGAGACAGGTCTTGATGTTTGTTCTTTTTCTTAGACAATCGGAATAGGAGGCATGCCTTCGTGTCACACTTTTGTTTAAGAAAAACAGACGGGTACCATTAAGGACCACCGCCACTGCGTTCCACCGATACGACTCGGTTTCCCGGGCTCAGAGCCGCGTTTTGCGCACTGCGGCGCGAGTTGCCGGCGGTGGTGACGAGCACAAAGGCAAGCGATCTGCGGTGTTAGTACTTTGCTCTTGTTCGCTGTTGTTCACACGTACCCGACAAGAAGCGTGCTGGGGCGCCAGAGGTTGGTAATCATATTGGTTGAGTTGAAGAAGAGCACACGAGGCGGCAAAGTTGGTGTGCCTGGTGCCTCATCTATATAAAGCGTTTGGCCAGCCTGTACGCTCCCAACTTTCGTGAAGTGGCGGCGCAACCTTACCTGAGTGATAGGCAACCGACCAATCACATGGCGCAACTTTAAAGAAGACGTGACGCCCAAAAAAGTGCTCACGGTTGCCATAGGACGCGTGCTTTTTCCTTCGGCCGAGTTAGTGCTGCGGCACGCGGCGCCGACGTGCGATTGGGACGATCGCGTTGTTTGTCGGCTTTACGACGGGCGTTGGGTGTGTCTGTGCACGCCCGCTGGTGAAGCGAACACGCAGGGATGCCGAGTGTGGTCGGCGATAGTAGCGCGCAGGGATGGGGGCGTGATGGGACGAGCCCGCTGCGTCGCTCGGCGCGACTGAGCAGTACCCAATCGCCGCGGCCAGCGCGCACGACGCAGTCGCTACGGACGCCCGCATCCGAGTCGATTGCGCGCGTGCGCATGCGCGAGCGCGGCGCCGACGAGATGCGCGACGCATCTGCATGGGGCTCGTCACTGTACTCGGCGGCGTCCGGCGTGCGCGACCCGTCGATGGTGAGCAGTTTCTATCTGCGTCCGGCGGAACCGGACGCGTCGCATGCCGATGCCGACGCGTCGGGCACCACACTCGCGGACGAATCGAGCGTGTCTGATGTCTTTTCTGGATTGGGATCGCTACTGCGTGGCGCCCAGCGTCCGCCACAGACTCCCAAGTCGTCGATGCGGCAGGCGTCGCATGCAGCGTCCGCTGCCGAAGACTATGCCCAGGAAGACCAATTTATGGAACAGGTGGAGGACCAATGGCGTGGGCAGCATGCGGACGCAGAGGCGAACCCGTTTGTCCAGCCGCCGCACGGGTCGAACGGCGTGGTGCCCACGCCGATGCGCACGCCGCACGTCCCTGGCGTCTTCCGCTCCGCGCGGCGGGCGCGGCGTGTCGATCCCAACGAGTCGCAGGCGACGGACGATACGTCGGTGGACCCTACCGCGTCTGAGGCCGCGCCAGGCGCGCGGGAGGCGCCCGTGCTCGGCACGATACCCCGGCTCATGCTGCTCGGTGCCCTGGTGGTGCTGGTGTACTGGGCTCTGTTTTCCACGTCGCGCGTGTCGCTGCCATCGTTTGGGCGGCCGGCGTCGCCGCCGCTAGTGGAGCGGCCCTGGCGGGCGACGTCATCGACCGCCTCTGTGGACGAGCTGCGCAAGCGCATCGACACGCTCGAGGGTGCCGTGAATAAGATCTGGCGCTCGTTTGGCGATGTCGGTGCCGAGATGAAGCAGCAGCACGCGGCGCTCCATGAGCGGCTACGTACGGTGGAGCAGCGCTCAGCGCTGCACTCTACGGTCGAGGCACTTGAGCGCCAGGTACAGACGCTGCGTGCAGCTCAGGCAGACGACGCGAAGCGCTGGGCGGACGAGAAGCGGCACACCGAGTCGCTGCTTGCGCGCCTGGCGGTCGTCGAGCAGGGCGGCGGCGGCAGCCGCTCTGCCGTCCCCGCCGATGCGGCAGCGTCGATGCGCGACAAACTTGCCGAGCTCGAGGTGCGCGTTACGCGCGCCATGCGGCAGGCGGAGCATGCCGATGCGGCGGCGAGCGAGGCGAAGCAGGCGGTCGATGCGCTGCGAAGCGTCGTGCCTGAAGAGATGCCGGTGCGTTACGACCGGCACACGAAGCGTGTGTACGTTGACCCTGCCGTGTACCGCGAGCTGCGCAAGGTGCTTGGTGCGCCCAGTGCCGCGGCCGGCGCGGCGCGCCCCGAGTCCTGGGCGGCGTTCCTCGAGGCGAACCGCGGCGCGCTCGAGACGCTGTTTGCAGCGTCGATCAAGGAGCACTTGCAGGCGCGCACGGCGTCCGGCATGCTGCTTGACCGTGAATCCTTCCTGGCGCTACTGCACAGCGAGCTGACGCGTGCCAAGACGGAGCTGAGCACACGCTTCAACGAGAACGCACAGTCGCTCCAGACCGAAATCCTGGCCAAGGTGCGGCAGCAACAGGACATGTACGAGCAGTCGGGGTCATGGCACAAGCCGGCCGCGGCATCGGCGTGGGACAGTCCGACGTTCCTGCATGACTCGGTGCGTGCGAGTGAAGGCGTCGCGGGCCTGATCGATGCGGCGCTCGCGACCTATGCGGCGGACCAGATTGCGCGTGCCGACTATGCGCAGTACTCGGCCGGGGCGCGTGTGGTGCCGAGTTTGACGAGCCCCACGCACGAAGTGCGCCTCGGGGGCCGCAACATGCACAGCGTCTGGAGCGTCGTCCAGGCATTGGTGCCGCTGCCGCAGCTGGGCACGCCCAGCACGTATGCGGCGCGCGGGCGCATGCCGGCTGTTGCGCTGCACCACGACAATGCGCCCGGCATGTGCTGGCCCTTTTCCGGCTCGCACGGCCAGCTCGGCATCCAGCTTGTGCGTGCGATCCACGTGGAGGCCATCACGATCGACCACGTGCCGGCGGTGCTTGCGCTGAGCGGCGTCGGCGCCGCGCCGCGCGAGATGGAGGCGTGGGGCGTCGTGCAGACGCCCGAGGAGCGCCGGAAGCTTGCGCAGTGGCGTGCGCAGCGGGCACGCACAGAAGACACCGAGGAGCCGACGCCTGTCCCGCCGTCGCCTGCGCACGTGTACCTCGGCGCTTTTGTGTACGATGCGGCGGGCGCGGCGATCCAGACGTTCCCCGTGTCGTCTGAGGGGGCCGCCTTCCCCCTGCCGCTGCGTGTCGTGCAGCTGAATGTGCTCAGCAACCACGGGTTGCGCGACTATACATGCTTGTACCGCGTGCGTGTGCACGGCACGCCGGCCGACTAGTATACAGCAAGCTAATAGCCCTCGAGATCGAGTGCATCGAGGACCTGCGACGGGTCGTCGTCGTCGTCGTCGTCGTCGTCGTACTCTTCGTCTTCCTCGTCCACGAGCTCGTCGTCGTCCACGAGCGTGTCGTCGCCCAGGTCGTCCACCTGCACGTCGGCGTCGGCGTCGGCGTCTTCGGCAAGCGCCTCGGCGAGCGGCGGCACATCGCGGCGCCACGCGCGCTCTGTCGGCGCGCTGGCGTCGTACGCGGTCACGAGGGGCGTGCGCTGCGGGTCGTGCGCATGCACTGCGCCGGGCGTGTACTCCCCGCGGTGTTCGCGCGGAGTCAGCGGCTCGACGTCCCCCGCGTCTTGCACGGGCCGTGCGCGGGGCGTGAGCAGCTCCATTTCGTGGGACGTGGGGGCTGGCGGTGCGCCCAGGGCATCGTGGGCGGACCCTGCGGCATCCCAGGCATGCCCAGTGGCCGAGTGTGGGCGTGAGCCATAGTCGCTCGAGGCGTGGCTCGACGCACGTTCGTCGCTGCCACGGTGGGACAGCTCGGAGAAGTCGGACGCAGACAGCGAGCTGGGCGTCCGCGAGCGCGGCCAGCTGGGGGCGGTCCACACCGCGCCGAAGCGCGTGCGCTGCGTCTCGATGTAGTGCTCGCTGCGCTGAAAGTGGATGCGCAGCGACGGGTGCTGGAAGGTGGCCTCGTCGGTGCGCCAGGAAGGATGCGCTGCGAGTGCGGGCCAGACCCACGTCGGGATGCGTGCGCGCTCTGGCAAAAGCACGCCGTCCGGCTCGCCGTAGTGGTCGAGAAAGTGGGCGAGGTGCTTAGGCAGGCCGTACGAGGTGCCCGCGAGCCGATTCGGCGCGACCAGCAGGCCGCGGGCGAGCTCGTCGCGGATGCTCGTGTCGGTCCAGCCCTGGATCTTGCGCAAGCATGCCACGAGCATGCACGTCGCCTCGACGCCGTCCAGGCAATGCACATACAGCGGCAGATTCTCGCGGTTGAGCAGCTCGAGTATTGCGCGTGCGGCACCTTCGCGGGACAGGCCGCCCGTGTCCTCCTTGGGCTTTTCGGTGCGCACATGAACGATGCGCACACCTGTGCCGCCGTTCTGCCGCTGTGCCCACGCGGCGATCGCCGGGTCGCTGTCGAGCGGCTGCGGCGTGAGCGAGACGATGGTGCGGAGGTGCAGCGTCTCGAGGAACGGCAGGTTGCGCAGCTTGGGGTACGCGCCACAGTACAGGCACTCGGAGTACGTTGTGGCGCGCGCCGTCTCGCCCGAGCTGGTCTCCGACTCGGCGACGCCGGCGCCCGGCGGGGGGAAGGCGACTGTGCCGAAGCGCATCGGCGGCGCCAGCGGCACCCGCCCCATGGTGGCTCTCGCTGTCACGTGAAGTGTTGTTGTTTGGCCACGATGGCGTATGTGCGGGGTACGCAGGCGCCGATGGACCTCGAGCCGAGCACGGAGCGGCGTACGTGGCCCACTGACGCAGCGTCCGTGTTTGATGCACCACCGCCAGAGGCCGCGGCCGATGTGTCGCTGATGGACGTCGAAGAGGCCGCGCCGGAGCCGGCGTTTACGCCGCTGGTCGTTGGCGCACCGAGCGCCGCCGTGCCCGGCCTGCGCTCGCGCAAGGAGGGCACCACGGCACGGGAGGCAGCGCCGATGCCACCACCGGCGCCGCCGTCTCCGCGTGCGCCGTCGCCGCGTGCGCCGTCGCCACGGCCGCCGTCGCCCGACGTGGAAGAAGAGACGTCGGTCGTGCTGCGTGCCGCGCCGCGAGCGCCGCGCCGCAGCGCGCGCACGTTTAGTGAGCGTGCGCGGGACTATCTGTATGCGCGGTCGTCGCGCAGCGGTGCTCCTGCTGCGGAGCCGCGTCCGGGGCTGCTGGACCGCCCCGAGGTGTTTCTGACGTACGCGCAGGTGGTTTTCAATGCGAGCATTCTGCTTGTCTTTCTCTACCTGCTGTTCTGCATGGTGTACACGGTGCAGCGCGACGTTTCGCAAAAGGTGCACGAGTACGAGATTGGTACGTGGGTGCCTCACACAGAGTACCTCGGCGAGATCGCCGCGTGCTCCTCGGCGTACGACACGAACCGGTGCGGCACGGATCTGCAGGCACCCGCGCTCGCTGAGGCGTGTGCGACGTGGCAGCGCTGTGCGTCGCGCGACCCCACGGTGGTGGGCCGCGCACGCGTCACCGCGGAGACGTTTGCCGAGATTCTCAACGGGTTCGTCGACGCGGTCAGCTGGAAGACGATGGTACGTCTCGCCCTCACACAGCTCTTTTCGCTCGTCACGCTCTCGATCGTCGTCGGTGCAACCAACTCGACGCTCTCCTTTTTCCGCGGCTCTGTACACGCACGCAGCGCGCCCGCGCCCAACTACACGGCGCCCTACTATGCGCCGTATGCGCTGCCCCCCGACTGGGACGGCGAGTCGGCCCCGCCGCGCCTGCGTGCGCGTCGCGCGGACGACGAGTGATACCCGTACGTAGCATGCTATGTTTGTTCTGTGTGCTGCGCCCCGCGCAGGCGCCGCTGTGCACGCCACTTGCGCGCGGCCTTGGCGCGGCGCAACGTCGGCTCGTCAAAGACCATCCGCGCCCGCGCCTGCTCGCGCGCAAACTGCGCCTGCATGTCGTGCGCATACGCGTCGAGCGGTGCTGTCCAGGCGCGCGTGCCCTCGTGCGCGTCGCCGCGCGCGGCGTCGTGCGCGAGCTGGCGCATCTCTTGCACCTCGCTCCACTGCTGCAGCCGGCGCTCGCGCCGCCGCCGGCGGTCGCGGATCATCATGGTCATGCGCAGCGGCTGGTGGGGGCGGTAGCGCAGCATCGGCTTGTTGTACAGCGTAGGCGGAAGCAGCGCACCGCTCACAAAGCAGGGTCCCGGCGCGCGCGGTACGGCGCGCGCAGCCTGCTTTGCGCGGCGGACGTCGGCGGCCGCGAGGAATGCGTCGATGGCCTCGCGCGAGACCGTGTCCCGCGTGTAGGCGCGCATGTGGTGCACGAGGGCGTTGGCCAGCACCCAAGCGTCCCAGACGCGCCGCGGTGTATGGAGACGGCGGCGTGCACGCATCGCGCGGCGGACCGCGTCGCGCAGCGGCGTGCGCAGCGCCGCGGGGACGTGCCGCGTGGCGCGCAGCAGCGCGGCGTACGTGTGCAAGACGTGTGTGCGGTGCGCGGTCTGCAGAAAGAAGGGACGGCGCACACGGATCGGCCGCGGGGGAAAGAGGCGCACGAGCGCGTCAGCCGGCGGCGCGGCGTGCGTGTGCATGGCGCGGCGTGCGGGCCGTGTGGGGCGGCGTGCCGTGGTCGACAGCGCGCGCGTGGGGTGCGCTGGCGCAGCCGGCGTGGGCGACCCACCGAGGCGCTCGAGCGTCTCTTCCCACGACGGCGGCGTGGCGTGCATGCGCGCCCGGCGGTCGAGTGCGCGCACCTCGTTCAGGTCGGTGGACCCCTGCGCCTGGAGATAGAGGAGGCCCTCGCGGCCCATGCAGCGGTGCTGCTGCGTGGACGGCGCGTACGCCGGGACGCCCGGGTCCGGCACCGTGCGTGTGCGAGCGCGGGGATGTGCGCGCAGCGAGCCGTGCGTCTCGCGGAGGATGTCGGCGATCGACAGCGACTGCCCGGGCGGAATGGGTGTCGGCTGCGATGGTGTGACGCATGGGTCGCCGACCTCTTTGCGCAGGACGTGGTCGATGTCGACCTCGGCGAACCACGCACACGACTCGGGCAGGTCGGCCATGTTCAGCTTGAACGCGAACATGGCGCGCGTCCAGAGGTTGGCGATCTGCAGGGCAAGCGCTGCACGGAAACGGTCACGCTCGAGGGCAAGGTAGCGCACCTCGTCGTGGACACTGAGCATAAAGCGTGCGTGGATGCCGTAGGTGGTACATAGGTGCTCCATGGCGGCGAGAAGCATGTGCAGGTAGTCGACGCCGCTCGACTGCACGACCCAGTTGATGCGACTCGGCATGTAGTCCTGGCGGACGGTGCCGTCGGCGGCGCGTGGCAGGTAGCGCTTGGAGAGCGCGGCGGTGATGCCGCAGTCGAGCGCGGGCGTGCGGGGGTTATCGCTCGTGGCGATCTCCTCGAGCTTGTTGAAGACATACGACTCGGTGCCGCCGAACCAAAACTTGCGCCCGAACAGGTGCGACGAGTAGGTCGACTGCCCCTTGGTCGCCGCGTAGAGGCGCTTGGCGCGCTCGGACGCCTCAGTGGTCGACATGCTGGGGTTCGCCTTGAGCAGCAGCTGCATCGCATGCCGGATGCCCGCGCCGTAGATGCGGCTGTAGTTGAACACCTTGGCGTGGTTGCGGCTCGTGCCGAGGATGCTCGCCGTCTTGCTGTGCAGGTCGGTGCCGAGCGCCTTGGAGCCCTCGAGTGTCATCCAGCCAATCGCCGTCGCACCGTGCAGGCCGAACTGCGCATCGCCCATCACGCTGCAAATCCACAGCTCCTCGCTGTCGACGTCGGCGCCGACGATGCACCACCCCGGCGGCGCACGGACCATCGCCTTCAGCTCCGAGCCGATGCGGTTCGGCTTGGCGTTCGACGCGGTGAGCCACGTCTTCTCGATGGCGCGGCGCGTGACGGTGCCCATGGTAATCACCTGGGGCAGGATCAGGCCGCGCCGCTTGCCGCGTGGGAAGCCCATGTGCGTGCCGGCCTCGCCGTCCCACACAACGCGCTGACGCTGGACGCGGTCGCGCACGCTGATCCAGTAGCTGCACATGGCATTCATCGCGACGGCGCGCTTCGCCGCCGCCTCACCGGCCTCACTGGGGTGCAGCGAGGCGAGGCGCTCGCTCTCAAAGTACGGCAGGAATCCCTTGCTAAACGGGTTACCGACGTTGCTCCCGTCGCCGTTTACGTGCGGCAGCTTGTGAAACGCAACGTCCGGGTGCGCCGCCGTCACCGCGGCGAGGTGCCCATCCACCGCAGACTGGAAGACGAGCGGCTCGCTCGTCGCAACGGCCGCGCCGCCGTTCACGCGGTACAGCCAGCCATGCTCGCGCGAGCGGTACAGCGGATGGCCGTCCCAGGCAAGCTTGAGCAGGAGCGGCGCAAGCTTATTCCGGATCGACAGCGCCACCTCGTTGTCTTTGGCACTGTACGCCTCCCAAAACCACTTGGGCCACCACATCGCCTGCGACGTGTCGGGGCGCGACACCGTGCGCCAGTCGAGCGCGGCCCACTGCGGATCGCGCGCAGCACGCGTCGCACCGTGCGCACGGACCTTGTCGACGACGGCACGCAGGCATGCGTCCACCTCGTCGGCGCCTGCGCCGTCGCACACCGCACGAAACGCGGCTTGGACCTCGCGCGATGTGCCGCTCGTGACACGGTGGTGCTTGCGCGTCTCGGCAGTGAGCGGCGACGCGCGCAGCGGCGTTTCGTGGCCGTGGGCGTCGCGCGCGACCCACCGCCGGTTTGGGCCCGGGTACACGCGGCAGCCGTCCACACGGACCTGCAGGAGCAGGGGCACGAGCGCCCAGCGCGGCGTGAGGCGGTGGCTCGGGTCGAGCACCTTGCCGCTGCACCACGCAGGCGTGTGCGTCTCGGGCATCGCGCCCTTCTTAGGGCGCTTCGGCGACCAGTCCAGCTGCGCGTACCACGGATCGGTCTCCCACCAGCGCGACGGGTCCTGCGTGTCGATGGCCTTTACGCCGGCGTCCCGCAGGCTGTACGCGAGCTGCTTGAGCGTGTCGACCACGTTTGCGTTCATTTCGTCAAACTTGGCTTCCGCCTGTGCCTGGTATGCCATCCAGGACTCGTCGACGGGCAAGAAGGTGCTGCCAAGTGCCAGGACGCCAGCAAGCGTCGCGGGATGGGGGCACCGCTCCATAAAAACGGGCCATACCTTGGTAAAGACGGCGTGCGTCGTCGCGACATCGGTCGCACAGTAGGCGAGCAGCTCGGCACACTCGGCGCGAATCTGCGCGAGCGGCGTGCCGTCGATAAACTTGTTGCGCGCTCCCTTGTCCATCTCAATCTGACAGTGCAGGGCAGCGACGTCTGCGAGCGAGTTGCGCGACGTAATGTCCTGCCACAGCACCGATGTCTGGTCCTCCATCGCGGGCGTCAGCACCCCCGCCTCGCCGTCCGCGTCCATTGACGCGCCCATTAGCTCGAGCTCGTGGTCCATGCCGCTTTTCACCTCGTCGGTCCAGCCCTCGAGGTTCTGTAGGTGGAGTGCATCCAGTGCATCGTCGTCCAGCTCGCCTTCCTGCAGCAGGGTACGGATCAGCTCCTTGGTATCGTCTTCGACCTGCTCGGCGGCAAGCAGGCGCCGCAGGCGCCGCTCGGACCGACGCCGCGCGTGCCGCTGCCACTCGGCGCGCTGAGGCGACGATATGCCGCTCGTCGCGACATGCAGGCTCATGGTATCGAGCCACCGGATCGACGTGCGGTGCAGCGAGTACTCCTCCAGCACCGCCGCGCGATCAAAGCCGGCATTGTGGCTGATAAGCAGGCGTGGCGGCGCCGTACCATCGGTGGGCCCCATGGGGATCAGGTGCGCAGGCGAGGTGTGGCCCTCGCCTTGTCCGGCCAGCCACGGACTCACCCAGCTGTACCACGCCTTGGCACCCACTGCTGTCGCCATCACAGGGTACGGCGACTCGGTCACCAGCACCTCGACGTCAAACACCAGCGCATGGTCCTCGACATCAGGATAGGGCACCGACTCAGGTGGTCCAAGCCCGGCGACGTCGCCCTCGGGCGTGCGAAGGAACGCGTACTTGGTCCATCCAGGCGCCTCGGAAAACGTCGCGGGGCGTAGCGGAATGCCAGAGCGCAACGCGGGGTCCAAGGCTAGCCAGCTGTCGACGCTCCATCCCGCTTGGTCGGGCTCATCCACATGCGCCTGCGGCGGGGGCGGGATCGTCTCCTTGGCAAATGACTCGGCGTACCCCAGCCACGGTTGTGCGGCCTGCCGCCCAATCGTCCAAAAATGTTCGCCCAAGTCCTTCCCTTGCAGTGAGGGAAGCGCAAATGTCGTCGGTGTGAGCTTCGATGCCTGGGATGCCTCTAGCTCGTGCTTCGCGAGGTGGTCGCGACAAATGTCGAGCGCCATCGGCTCGACAGGGTGCACATGCTCCGCTGTGGGGAACACTTGCTTGTGCAGCGAGCGCTCCAGCATCTGCACGCCGACTGCATTGCAGGGCGCGAACGGCTGCTTTGAAGGCCGCACATCCTCAGCCTCCGGCTCAGATGCATCCGATGGCGGCGGGTATACAGTGTGAGAAAAACGACACGGCAATATAGGGGCGCACGCGACGCGACGCGACATGCGAGGGCAGGACAAGCGCAGCGGCCAGGCCCGTGCCATTATACAGGCGCCTTTGGTGCGTTCCGTTGGCGCCCACCCTATGCCTGTACGTCGCAGCGTGCATCGCCACGGCTCGCGTACGGCGCTTGCCTGCATGCAGCGCTCGACAAATTCGCGCCAGACTTTTCGAACGGCGGCGCGAAGCGATCTACAAGTGGAGGTGACTAGTGCGGCGGCGCACCGCGTGGTGGCGCCGGTCGGTGCGGCGGATCAGCGCGCTCGGCGCGCTCGCGCTCAGCAAGCAGGCTGCCCTGCTGGAACTGCACGGAGAGCGAATCAGAGGAAATTAGTGGGGCAGAGCCGCTGGGTGGCGCAGCCAGCTGCCGCTGCGACCGGACACGACGCGCCGTCGGAGGCTCCTTGTACGTGTGCCGACGTACGGGTTGGGCCGGCGGAGGAGGGTATCGGAGCGGCGGGAGCGCGCGCGCTGCACGGAACAAATCATGGCGTTCCTGTCGCAGCACATAGGTGTGCGCGCCAAGGATCGACTTGACCCAATCATGGTGTGCGGCCTCGTCAGGCTGCGTCGCATACGCCACGGTGCGCCCCCCAGTGTCGGTGGTCGACACGCGACGTAGCGCAAAACCGTACGGCTTGGATAACGCCGAGCGCTGGTGGTCAATCAGGTACAGGTCCATGTCCATCATTGATCCCAAGGGCACCGAGTGTTTTCCCTGCATAAGTGTGCCACGTACCGACTCGGACGACGCTGCAAACAGCGCATGCTCACGCAACTCCAGCCATCGACGGTTCCACTTGCGCGGCTCAGACTGAATAGAGACCCATCCACCTAGCGCCGCAGAACTGGATGGCGTATTGTCTACGCGCAACAAGGGGGCCCACTCAGACACTTTGACCAAAAAGTAGCCTGCGTCTGCACCGCGCGCAGCGACAACTTCGTCCACGCGCTCGTACTCACGAAGTGGCCGTTCTGTGTTAATGGGATGCGTACCAATTGCCAGGTCAGAAAGCACGTCAAATACACTCCAGTCGTTGGCATATTCCTGGACAGGTGCAAGGTTCATTTGCAGGATGACCGCCTGCAGCAGCTGCTGGACCAACGCGTCTTGAGGTAGGTGGACTACCGTGTACCGCTGGACGCTCAACACAAACACACGGTAGGTAACCTGCGGTGCGGAACTTGATGACTGCATTGATAGGGTGTCCATGCCCTGCACGAGAGGATGCATGGTATGACCTGTGCCTGTATGAGCACCTCCATGCGTGCCAGTCGCTGTTTCCGGCATCGTATAGGGAGGCGGCGGGGTGTTCCAGTGTGGCTCAGTTCGAAAACTCTTTTGCCGCCGAACACCTGATGGGCGCACGACCGTATTTGAGCGCCCCATGCCCTGTGTTCCCTGGGGCAAATAAGGTACGACCGGAGGAGGCACCGGTGCTGCCTCAGGACGCCCTATCTCGGGATTCCTTCGGCTGAGCGTATGTACTAGATGTTTTGGACGCGCACCAACCGTGTTGGACCTACCCAGCATATATGCTGGCGGTTTAGCAGGCGGGTGTGCTCCTCCCGACGCGTCGCGACGCGTCGAACGCGTGCGTGACACAGACGCGCCAGAGATGCCAGTGGCTCCTGTGGGGTGCCCGGTTGACATACTGCGACCAGCTTCCTTCCCCTCCAGAATCGAAAGCGTTTTTTGCGTTTGAGCCTGGCGCTCGCGCTCAATGATCCGCTCGTGTACCGCTCGAAGATCGGTGTTTTGAGTACCCAGCGGCTTTTCGTCATCCACCCCAGCCTGGTGTGTTGGTTGGGTTCGAGGAGGAATGTGCTTTTCTTCCTCATCGCTCGAAGGTGCACCGTATACGTCGTCATCCTTCGTCTCAGAATCGTCCATCACGATGGGACCGTATCCGGTTCCCAGTGCAAGCGCGCGGACCTCCGAGAAAGGAGCTTGATCCTTACTGGACACCGATCTTAAATTGTTGGACATCGTATTGATCCACAAGAAACAGGAAGACGCAGTACCCAATGGTTTCCTGATTCCTCGCCAAGACGTGAAGACCCCAGATCGCAAGGCACGCTGCACCGACGATCCCCCGCGACGCGCAACCGGCGTTGAATAGTGGATTAGGTAATATTGCCGAGGGTTAACTACGCCTGGTAGAACAATCTGCCCACCTCGCCTACAAATGGTGCGGGAACTTGGCTTCAATTTCGCGGCGTGCCGGAGCATACACGATAAATTGACCCAGAACAATAAAGTCCAGAACAATGGTGCCTGAGATTAGTGAGAGTAAAACGCACCGACACTGCCCACAATCCAGCTCGCGTTCTCGATAAGGTATCCTTTCGAATGGTCCTTCAGCACAATAGACTAGGGTTAGTTTCTTTCACTTACCAGGACGTAGGTGACATTTCCACCAACGGCAAAGACGAATAGTGCCAGGCTGAGACCCGCGCATTTCGTGTGCCGGTTCTTGAATATTTGCGGGATACGCGACACAATGTAGAGCACGGCGCTGAGCCAGCCCAGCACCTGCGCATCCCAGCGCAGGGGGATATGCCCATCATCTCCAACAGTGTCTGCCGCTTTACGAGAAAGATCCGCTTGGTCGGCTGAGAACCACGCCACCACGCCTGTCACCACGACAAGCCCGAGCGTAATGGTGTACTTGAACGTCGCAAACTGGAGCGGTGTCATGCGATCAAAGAATACAACCATACTCTGCTTCGCAGAGTTAAGCAAGTGCAACACGGTGTTCTTAACAGAACGCGCGCGGCCGCCGAGCAGCGGAGTGGACTCCGTCGCCGGTCGCAGGGTTTCTTCCTCTTGGGACTCAATCGGAAGACCACCATCGTAGTACTTGCCATAATACCACCACTGGTAAATCAACATGAGGTCACAGATGCAGTAATATCCTGCCAAGTTGATCTGGTGTAAGTACGCGCACACAAACCATCGTGAGCAGAACGCCCTGCAAGAGACCGCCGACCAGGTTGAACAAATCACCGCCCAACCAGATCATAATGAACCAGATTGAAAGACCCTCGGTCGATTTCAAGACAAAATTTTCGTGGATTTGACTGAAAACGGGAAGTGCCTGTGTTATTCGCATTCAAAAAGACATTGCAATCACGTCGGTATTGTAGCAATGGCATGAGCAACAATGTGTTAGGAACCGTTCAGGCACAAATGGCGTTAGAAGAGGTCCACGGTCATCTCGGCAAAATAATTTGCCAAGCGTATGGCCCAACTCACGGTGTATAGACAATTACCCAGCAAGCAATCCTGGTGGGGGTTAATCTCTGGTTCCTAGAAGCATGACTTACGAAACCCTGCGTGGTTAGTCAAAACCGAATGCAAGCACGTACCATCCCATTACGAAAGAAAGGCGGTCTGTCAGCGCCATGTCTGACATCGTCGCATATGTATCAGCCGCATAATACGTGATGGCAGGCATCAGTATGGTCGGCAGTAATGAGTCAGTTTAGGCTCTTGGTTTTTTTTCCAGCGCGAAGCACTTCTGCGCTTGAACAGTCGATAAGCCCTAATGAATTATTTATTCCAAAAATATCAAATCGCTAGGCAAGGGTCAATCTTGAGATTTGGACAAGAAGCGTGATTAGATTTCGGTATCCGGGCACCTCGTAAAGAGGTGTATTAGCTCATTCGCCATTTTTTGACTAAAGTTTAAGTTGAAATTGCAGCCTGTTAAAGTTCCTTAATTCCGTCTATATCCCATGCAGGTACATGTGATTGGTTGGATAACGACAGTCTGACAAGACGGGCATCTGCCGCCAAGAATGATTAGGTATCCGGTATTTTCCCGCTATCTACCGGTGAGGATCTGTCCAATCATAGTTTCCAAAATGAACTGTCTTCGCCTTCGGCACCTGCCAGTCGGAGTGCGACAGCCCTCGTCGTGAATGCCGCAGAATGAACGTATCGGCGATGTGTAGGTATGGTGAATTGCACGATAATGATTAGATCGACGCTATTTCATTGGCCAGTGATTAATGCATGCACGAGTTGTCGTCTGCGCAGCATCATGGGCACCTGTCCAGAGGGTTTAAGCTAGATTCATTTATTTGTGGACCGGCCTGGGGATCGTCGTAACCATTTACGAAGGGCACGTTTTGCTTTCTTTCCATTACCTGTTCACCGCCCTTTGTTTCATAAGGTCCCCTCTCAATACAGATTGTACCTGATCTTCTGTTTCTGGTCATATCTTATCCTCATCATTTTGGCTCTGAAGCGTTGAGAAGTGACCACCTTTGAAACGATCGTTTCATAATCACTCGATTGTGGTGCATTTCCGTCATTGAGCGTGTAATGGGATCAAGAGAAATTTCGGAACAACACCACAACACGTTACAACGGAGTGAGAAAGCTGGGACGATATGTACAACCGTGCCTAAGTCTGCTATGAATGGCATTGAGGTATCACGCAGACCGGGTGGCTCCGATTCGCTTCGCACAGAGTCGCCCAACCGCATTACTCTTCCTCCTTTAGCATCGTTGACCGATGCAAAGAAGCCCGAGCGCCTGGGATCCTCTGCTGCATTGAAAAATGATGCGCCTCCTATCCGACCGGCGTCTTTATCGCACTCAAGAAGTGACACAACAATAAATGCGCCTGTATTGAATCATTCGCTCCCAGATATGTCGGACAACGAGTCTGGATACAACAGTAATGCGGATCTATCCGCGGCTGAGGACCGCAGCCAAACCAGTTATAAGAACTACTACCTTGGTCGCGACCACTACTTTGGAACGAAGCGGACGGCGATAAGCATCCCCGACCGCCATTTAACCGCAGCTTATGACCGGAATTTGTCTAATCCTGATTTGCGCGACAACCGATATCCGTGTAAGAGCCGATTCAGCGAGTCGTGGCGCCAGGGGCGGCACTTGGATCTGGACAATCATGATTTGCGCCAATTTGCCTACACGACCAACGAGTCGCCAAACCCGCGCTCTGCGCGTCTCCTCTATTCTGACCGGCTAACCAGTGCAAGTGATGTTCAGATGCAGCGCGAGCATTCTACTACATCACTACCGGCACTTTCATCCGGCGAGTCAAGATACCTGCCAATGACCGATGGTTCAGTGTATTTCCCCACTTCATCGGAGCCACCGCCTCAACGGCGTGGTTCCATCTCGCGAAGTGTGCTACCAAGCAGCGACTATGATGAAATGCGCAGAGCTGCTCGCTATCACCCTGTGCATAACGGTGATGGATACAGCTATGCTCAATATTACCCCTCTTATCATGCACCCGAGCGAAAGCAAGAGCCGTATGACTTTGATTATGCCCGCTACCCATCGACCGCGCATGCGACGTTTTCGAACACGGCGTATTCTGGGCCCTCTAATCATTTACATGTTTATGAATCGAAGCCTGGGCAGCTTGCCGACACCAAAAAGCGTATGTCTGCCCTCGAGTCTCCTGAGAAACCGCCGAAGGGGAAATTGGCCAAGTACATGAAGCCCAACAAAACAAACAGTCGAAGCAACCAACAAGCAAATCACATCTGCCAGGCTTGCCAAGCAACCTCTACCCCTGAGTGGCGTAAAGGTCCGACAGGACCTCGTACTCTTTGCAATGCATGCGGCCTGTTGTACGCTAAAATATGCAGGAAGAGAGAACAGGACGCTGTGGCTGCAGCTATTGCCTGCAATCGTGACCCTGCTGATGCGAAGAAAGAGGTGGCAGATGAGCTTCTGCAGCCAGCACGACAGGAAGAAATCCTAGTGTCGCTGCGTGGCGGAGTTCGTGTTTCAAGCAACTCGAAACAAAGTCGACCCAGCACTAACGCAAGCGCCAAGGCTGCATGATACTACTGTTGCAAGAGTCTTGTATTGGGCACTTTCTTGGCGCAATATGCATTATCTGGACTCGCTAAGCGAATTCAGCTTTTGTAATCCTATCCGAAATCGGCTTGCGGCTGGATCTTATGGAGACGTCCCCAGAAATTGACGTTGTGAATCTGTAGTGAATGTGCTCTCATTCATAATTTATGTATAAATGACTAAGCTCTTTGAAGCGCACCCGCGACTCGGAGGCATACCTATGGCCTTTGGGCATTGGAGATGTCAAGGAATAGTTACATCCTGGGATCCTTCGGCCAGTGAGGCTTTTTTTTTTTTGCTCTTGCGCCCTTGTACATGTTAATATTGAGGTGAGACTCGCTTAAAGTCGTAATGACATCATGTTGCATTTCAGGGCCAGGCACCCTTTGCAATCGCAAGGGGCGCAAACGGCGAGGACTACAGCACTCTAGATTAGATCAATGGACAGATATAATGCGTCCGGTGGAGAATGTTGAATTAGTGGAAAGTTCCGGTGCCGCGTGTGCGAACTACCGAACAAGATATCTACTCAGTCTTGTCGTTGGGCGTGTTCAGCACCAGGTCCACATTCCGGGTAATTAGGCCGTTGCGGATCCGATAAACGATGTTGGAAAGGGTGAGGCGGAAGCTCGGCTCGTGTGTCTTAGGGTCCTTGACCCAGAACCCATAGCCGTTCAGGACGTAGAACATATATTTGACACGGTCAATGCGGAACAAAAGGAACAGGAAGAACCAAATGCACATCTCCATGTATGTGAAGAACTCGAGCTGGCCACCGGGCGCATTCTCCTTCAGCCAGTGAATGCCGTCCACCCACAGGCGCATGTCCCTGGGCGACGGACGCGAGCTGGGGTCGTTAAGGAACACGGACAGAATACGCGCATAGATGCCAATATGGATATGGCCGACGGTGCCGACGGCATTGTGGAAGGTCGAGTTGGTGCAGCAGACACTCCAGTCCTCCACGGGGAACACCTGGAGGTACATGTTCGGCGGCTTGTAGTCGTCTGGGAACAAGTCCTTCGGCAGGAAGTCGAGCGAGGGGCGCTCAAAGCCCGCGGCCAGCACAATCACGTCGGCCTTGTTGAACCGCTTCTCGCCAGTAGTGCCCTTCTTCTGCTGGCGCGTGCGCGCGTTCCATTCGATGCCGTTGCTCTTCAGGTCGATCACATCGCCGCGCTGGTAGTCAGCCTTGCCCTCGCGCACGAGTCGCAGGATCTCATCATTGACGATCGGCGTGCCCGTGTAGAAGCCCTGCGTGGGGGCCATCTTCTCTGCGAGATCGCGGTAGTGTAGCTTCTTCAGCAGGAACTCGGTAATGCACGACAGCGGCATCTCGCGGCCGAACGGGTTCAGCGACAGGAGACAGTCAGTCACAAAAGAGCGCGGAATGATCCACTTGTCGCTGCGCGCAATGATGGTCGGCATGTGAGCACCCTTCGCCACAGCGAGCTCAAGGGCCTCGACACCACTGGCGCCGCCGCCCACAATCAGAACGTTCTTGCCCTTGAAGTCGACATCGTCCAGCTGGCTCGAGTGCACAATCTTGCCCTTGAAGTTCTCCTGACCCGGCAAGTGGATCATCTTGGGCTTGCCGCAGGTGCCGACGGTTGCAATTACCGCATCAAACACCTCAGACTGGTTGCCATTGACGATCCAGCGCGAGTGGCCCTTGTGACCCTCCAGCTTCTCTGAGGAGGGCGCACGCTCCACCTTAGTCACCTTGGTGTTGAAGCGCGTGCGCTCCTTCAGACCGTAAACGTTCCAGATCTTGCGCACGTTGCCAAGCACCTCGTCACGGTGGGGGTACCAGGCAGTCCAGTGCACCAGCGGGTGGAAGCGGTACAGCATCGAGTTGATCTGCAGGCCACTGGTCTTGTTCACATGCGCCCAGATACCGCCCGTCTCAGAGCTGGCCTCGAAGATGGTCACCTGGAATCCCTGGGCAACGAGCTGCGAGGCGCTCGAAATGCCCGAGATACCAGCACCGATGATCGCGACATGGCCAAACTTGTCCTGCGGGTGCTTGGGGGGCAGCGGGCTAAAGAAGTACGAGACGACGTACTCGAGCGTCTCGTACACCCTGAGGAGCACTGCGTTGATCAGGCTCCAAATCCAACAAAATAGAGTACACAACATGGCGGATGTTGGCAACCCCGTGCTCCGCTAGCTCGGTAAAATAGCGCGAGCGCTCGACCCTGTCGGCGTACTTGGCCGGATGCGGGTATGCGCCATGACGTCATTTGCCACACGGACCACCCTATGCCCTGTCGGGAGGGCGCATGGGCCAGTCTCGGCATCGCGTCTGCCGCGGACTTCCGTTAGCATGATGCGGTTGCGGTACCTGACTAGCGCGATTGCGCAGCAAATCGACAAGGATCTGATGTCCCCATCCGGGGGCTTCAGCATCGATCAGTTGATGGAGCTTGCGGGGCTGTCGTGTGCCGAGGCCGTGTTCCGCAGCTACCCGCCCACGGCGTCTGCCAACAAGGTGCTGGTCGCCTGTGGGCCGGGCAACCAGGGCGGCGATGGCCTCGTTGCCGCGCGGCATCTATTCCACTTTGGCTACACGCCGACGGTGTGGTACCCTAAGCGCAAGGATGCGCCGCTGTTCAACGTGCGTGTTACGCGTACTGACGCAGGGTCTCGTGCAACAGCTCCAAAACCTCTCGGTGCGCTTTATCGACGACGAAGCCTTGGAGTCCACGGTCAACTCGGAGACAAGCGTCGTGCTTGATGCCATCTTTGGGTTCTCGTTCCATGGCGAGCCACGCGAGCCGTTCCGCCGCGCCCTCGAAGTATTGATCCGCGCCCAAAAAGAACGGAACGTGCCGATCGTGTCGGTCGACATCCCCTCGTCGTGGAACGTTGACGAGGGCCAAAATACGTCGGACATTGCCAAGCAATTCAATCCGAATGTGCTCGTCTCGCTCACTGCGCCCAAGATGGGCGTTGCGCATTTCCAGGGCGAGAAGCACTGGCTCGGTGGCCGTTTTGTTGACCCGGTGATGGATGCCAAGTACGACCTGAAGCTCCCGCGCTACCCTGGCACCTCGCAGGTGGTCGATATTACGGGCGCGCAGCCGACCGAGGCATAAGTTCATAAGTTGCTAGAGTGCACTACGTTCATCACTCCACCATCAAGGTGGGGGTTGGGGAAGGGGTCGTCCGCGTGGCTTCGGAGAGCCGCGGGGCATGGGGGATGACGGGTGACCGGCACCTGAGCTGGGGGGCATGTACAGAGGGGGCGTGTCGGAGGCCACCTGCGTGGGTAGCACCGGGTTCATGTAGGGAGTATCATGCAGGTTTGTCTGTGCGTCGGGAAGAGTCTGTGCGTCATCCACATAGTAGGACGTCAGGTCCACGGTGCTGGAGCTTGCAAGCGCCGCTGAGTGCAGCACGCGTGGCGGTTCCTCGAGTGCCTCGGGCTCCTCGACAAACACACTCTCCAGCAAACCATGTGCGTCCGTCGCAGTGTCACCGCCCGGACCGCTGACCGAGGATGGCGTTGCCTTTGGCTTGTAGCCGTCGATGAGCGTGCGCAGGCTTTGGTCCGAGGCCTGCCGCGAAAAGTTGGGCCGCGGAAATGTATCCTGGCGCAGGGGCGGCGCGCTGCTCAAGCCCGACAGCTCGGAGGAGAAGCTCGGTCGGCGAGACGCACGCGCATAGGGCTTTTCCGGTGGGTGCAAATCGTCCTCGTCGTAAGCGCCGTACGGCACGTTTGCATAGTCACCTGCAGTCCACCCACCGTACCGCGCTTCGCGTGGGGGCGTCTGCAGCACATCGCTCTGTGACGTAGTGGTCGCGGCCCATGTATCGTGGGGAGGATGCAAGACGTCCAGGCCGATGGCCTCGGTATTGGCCTCCTTTTCTGAGTCCATGTCCCGGAGCACGTCGCTGCTTTCAACCTGGCCCGGGAAGATTTCCTTGGCGCGATCCACGACGTCGGCAAACACAATGGGCACAAGCAGCGGATCATGCAGAAACGGATGGCCAAACTGCCGCGCAAGTCGCTGTTTGGCGGCGTCTTGCACATGCACCTTGGTCATGGCCAGGTCCATGGCGGTCGGTGTGTACCACAGGAACTGAGGCTCGAGCTTGACGCGGCAGTAGATGCGGAACGCCACCACAAATAGTACCGGCGGGATGCATGACACCGCCTTGATCCATGACTGGTTGATGCCAATCACGATCGCGATGATGATCTGCATGCAGCCGATGATGATCAGCAGTCGGTTCACGACAACGTTCCACAGTCGACCGCCTGTCTCACTCTTGGTCTTGTATACAAACACAAACTGGTATTTGTACACAAACGACGCCATCCAGAACACGGCGGCGACAAACGCCGAGATAACCGGCGCCAGGGGGGCGTAGATGAGACCGATCGCTGCGAGGAACATGAGCTCCGCGTAGTATACCCAGTACTGGAACGAGGGTGGACGAGCAAAGGCGTATAGCTCGCGTGGTGTGCGCATGGCCACATGCTTGTGGATCCACACTAGGACGATGCGGAAGATTTGCGCAAGCTCGAACAATTGCATGTAGCCTTTCAGGATAATCCAGGTCATCCAGTATCCCGACAGGTCCTGGAAGCGGATGGCAATGCGCTCAAGCAGGACGTGCCACAGCTTCGACAGGATCATTTCGGCATTGTCGTGCCGGCGAACAGTTCCAATCAGGAACACGGCCACGTCCAAGAATACGCTGATCAGCGAAAAGAACAAGAAGTGGGTAAGCACCAGGAAGCTGAAGTATTGGCCGCACAGCGTCATGTCGCGCGACTCGCGCGTGCGTACGCCGCGGTACATGGAGAGGCGCTGCATCAGGATGGGTAGAAGCAACGCAAACAGCAGGGAAATGACCGGGGGCAAAATGCCCTCCACGGCCGCAAACGAGAGAGAGCTGTTGGACTGCCACTTCTCGAGGAAGTCGCCATTGATAGCAAATGCATTCATGTTCGAGATGAGCGCCACGAGGAGCAGGGGGAAGAGGTTGGCGATAAACAGGCCGAAGAAGAAGAGCAGACCAAACGCCTTGGACCGCGCGCGCTCCCCTGGTGACTTCATCAGATTTGCCCAAAGAATATCGCGCGGCGATGATGCGAGTCGAATGCGCATGCCAAGGGGGCGTGCGCGACTCATGGTTTTGGCCACCGTGTGCGCGTATGCAACGGCTGCAAGGGAGGCGAATCCGTACGACATCGCCGGGCCCTGCATCTTTTCGGAGCGTGCCTCGTGAATCTGCCTCTCCACGGCCTCGAGCTCCGCCGCGTAATGGTCGATAGCGTCGACTTTTACACCGCCGAATGTGTTGTTCAACCGGCCGTTCAGCCGGATGGTGGGTCGCACGCGCCGACGTCCGCGGAGCATACGGTTCAGGCACGTCTCCAGATGAAAGACGAGCTTTTTCTGCTCTTTGAGGAGAAGTGGTAGGTCGTGCATCCCGTGGCCTACCTGCACCTCGGAGAACGGGTAGGGGATTTTGACGCTTCCGAGTGCGCTCTTGAGCCCTGTATCGCTCTGGTATTCTTTGGGGATGTCGGTGATCATGAGTGTGCGCGAGTAGTAACTCCGTTGGTATTGTGCCGAGGTAAAAAACACCTGGCGGATGGCAATCACCTTTTTGTAGTAGATGTAGATCAGGGCAAGGGCGATCAGCGTCGCAATATAGCTGAGAGCGACGTGTGCCCAGAGCCGTGCGCCATCCACCTGGCTCATGGTGAGGTAGAGGATGTAGTTTTTGGACGTTGTACTGGTGCCGGTGTCGGAGTTCGTGTTGGTATTGGTGTCGTTGTTGTGCGCGATGTTGTACGAGAGGTCCACCGGCAGGAGTATGATACATACCAAGACCGAGATGGCCGTGAGGCACCAGCGCACCATGTGCAAGAAGTACAGAAAGACGGTAGCGTCTGTGCCTGCCATACCCTGCAGATCGGTGAGGCTCGTGCCCAGAACAGAGGGGATCCACCGCAACCATGATCGTGGAAAGATGGGCCGAGGATACCCCCTGACCGCGTACTTGCACTTGGGTGCATAAATGGCCTTGTGTCGTGGGCGCAACAGGATAAATACGGCGAAGGTGAGAGCGCCCAGGGCCAGGAAAATGCCGATAAAGAGCACGACGGCGTAGAGCGAGCCACGGGCGGTCTGTGTGAGGGCAGCGAGCGACGTACCATCTGGTCAGACAGACTCTGGAGGATGTCTGTACCATCATTTCCCCCGGGCGACGATCCCGCCGAGGGACCTGAGGTGCCCGACATGGTGACTGGACGCGCGTTCGTGCGAGAAGGTGGGCGCAGCCGTGCAGGCTGTGCAACCTCCACATCCAAAAATTCAGGCACACGGTGCAGGTGACCGAGGGTTTTGGGAGCGCGGGGTGGGAAGACAAAGGAGGAATTTTGAGGGGCGGTGGGCGAAGGGAGATGTCTCGTGGTGGTCTGACCAGCGTCTGCGGGGTATTTTGTCCATGTCGATGATGCGGACGTGCGTGCAGGAGTGTGGTGGTGCAGCTACGGGGCCGCGCTGTGGGGCCAGCGCCGAGGTACGGAGGGGCGTGTGCGTGTGTGTGCCGTTCGCTCGCTACGTAGGTGTGCATCCTGCAGCTCCATGGTTGTGCTGCGTAAGCATGGCGGCACGTCGGAGGGCAGAGCGGCCTGGATGTGCCGGAGGGCCGGGCGGCTTGGCACGCCGGAGGGAAAGGCCGATCTCCGCCCGATTTGTGCCGGAGAAATCAGAATATGCAAAACGGGACAATAGGCGCACGCAGCGTCTTGCCACGCTCAGTCGCTCCGTACGCGCGAGTGCGTGGGTGTGAATTGGACGTGCGGGTGCTTTTTTGCACTTGGTCGGCGACCCTTGTGGACCTTCGTTGGGCCTTGTGTTGCTGGGCGCATCTGTGGCGGAAAACGAGCCGCGCCGTGGCTGTTCGTTGTAGAACCCGTGGCGCCGTTGTTTTTTTCTCCCTGTCCCTGTTCCCTGTGCCCGCTGCGCACGGTGCTTGCGCGCAGTGTGCATCTGCGTGAGTGCCTGTGTGTGGTGCGATTGTTCGAACATGTCGCATGGATCGCGTGGATCGGCGCAGGCCGACAAGCGTACCGCTGCGTTTGAGGACATCTTTGGCCGGCCGCTGATAAGTGCGAAGCCGGCCGCCCCGCCGCGGCGTGTGCACGGCTCTGTGCCCGATGCGATGGGCGGGAACGTGCGTGCGGCGTATACGCCCAACCCCCGCTGGAATATGCCGAGCGGCGCGGCGCCCGGCGCGGCGCCGAACCGCCCGCCGAGCGGCGCCGGTGCGCCGGCGCTGCCGTACGAGCCGTACCGCGTGCACTCGCAGCCTATGCAGCCGGGCGTCCCGTGGACGCAGGAGCATGTGCGCCATGCGAGCATCGCGCAGCCGCCCGGTGCGCGGTATGCCGTGCCGCCTGGCGCGCCCAGCGGACCGCCAGCGGCGCATGCGCCGCGGCTGTATGCGTCGATGAGCGGCCCATCGGTCGCTGCGCAGCCGCCTGCGCCTGCACAGGTGGTGTCGCGCAAGGCGAGCGCCGTGTCGCTACACACGGAGGCCGGTGCGCCCGACGCGGCGCGCGCGGCCACCGGCAAGATGGGTGCGCTGAGCATCCAGGATACCCCCCCTTCGATCCCCAAGTCGGTCGTGCTGCAGCAGGGCAGTTTTCTCGACCCGATGTTTGTGTTTGACTCGGTCTCGCCGCCGCCCGGCCCCGTGGACGGCGCGGCGCGCGAGTCGGCGTGCGCGGCGCCGGCGCCTGGTGCCGATGGCGTGGCGTCTGCGCGGCCCTCGCTGGACTGGCTGCCGGGCCGGGACGAGGCGCCGACGCCGATGCCGTGGCAGGCGGCGCCCACGACCGAGCTGGGCGAAGACGCGCGCGCGCTGCATGCGACCGAGTGGGATGTGCTGCCCGTGCGCCCCGGTGCGCTGCAGGATGCGCGTGCGAGTGCACACACGTCGGGCGCGCGGAGTAGTGGGAGCGAGGTGTGGCCGTCGCGCCCCGCGTCGCCGACGGCCGTCCCGGCGAGCGATGCGGTGTCGCTGCTGTCGCACAAGAGCTCGCATGCGTCGCTGCACCCCCGCGGCGGCCCTGGGCGGCACGGCAGCCGGCACAGTGCGGCGCGGGTGCGTGCGCGGAGCGGCGTGGCACTGCACCCTGCGCTGCTGTCCGAGGTGGCGCGCGCGTTTGTGGAGCGCATTGTGCCTGCGGAGCTGTCGAAGCACGGGCTGACGTACGCGAATGCGTTCGATGGGCGCCAGGCGGTCGACAAGCTCGCGGCGATTGCGCGGACGAACGACCGGAATCTGGCGCTGCTGCTGGGCCGTGCGCTGGATGCACAAAAGCTGTTCCACGACGTGACGTACGACCACCGCCTGCGCGACTCGCCGCACGAGCTGTACCAGTTTACGTGCACGCCGATCTCCTCTGGCGTGCTGGACGACGCGGACGCGGCGAACGACTCGGTGGTGCACTCGTCGCGCTCGTCGATCCGCAGCCACGGGTCGGTGCGCGACCTGAGTGCCGGGCTCGCCGGCGGCCTGACGCCGCTGTCGAAGCGCGTGCGCGACGCCGACGACGCCGATGCGTCGCAGCTGTCGCTCGACGACGACAGCCGCGTGCTCGATGCGGACGAGCCGCGCGGCGCGCGCGTCGAGGTGCCGCTGCCGACCGGCGTCTTTACGCTGCTCACGCCGTGCTACAGCCCGACGTGCACGCGGAGCCGGCCGTGCTACAGCATTGCGTGCCCGCGGCACCTCGAGAGCCAGGTCGCCTCGGGGCCGCACACGCCCGCGGCGGCGGAGCATGCGGCGCACGCCGAGGGCGGCGTCGACATCACGAGCCAGCTGTGGGCCGAGTCGGTGCCGCGCGAGGTGTACGACCTGGTGCCTGCGCGCGAGCGCAAGCGCCAGGAGGTGATCTTTGAGGTGATCGCGACGGAGCGCGCCTACGTGCACGACCTGGAGTACGTGCGCGACTACTGGATCCAGCCGCTGCGCACGCAGCACATCATTGCGCGCCCGCAGCGTGCCGAGTTTGTCCAGGTGCTCTTCCAGAACCTGGAGGAGATCCTCGGGGTGAACCAGCGCATCGCCGAGCTGCTCACGCGGCGGCAGAAGCAGCGCGCGGTGGTCGAGTGCATCGGGGACATCTACGCCGACATGGTGGAGCAGTTTGTGCCGTACGTGACGTACGGAGCGAACCAGATGCACGCGCGCCTGCGCCTCGAGTCGGAGAAGGCGGTCAACCCGTTCTTTGCGCTGTTCGTCGCCGACACGGAGCGCAAGGCGGCGTCGCGCAAGCTCGAGCTGAACGGCTACCTGACGAAGCCGACGACACGCCTCGCGCGGTACCCGCTGCTGTTTGAGCAGGTGCTCAAGTACACCGACGACGACAGCCCCGACAAGGTGCTCCTCCCCATCGCGATGCAGAAGATCCGGGCGCTGCTGAGCCGCGTCAACGACGAGACGGGCCGCAACGAGAACCGTTTGCAGATCTCGCAGCTGAGCGAGCGCCTCGTGTTCAAGCCGGGCGAGACGGTCGATCTGCGCCTCCGCGACGAGAACCGCGAGCTGGTGTTCAAGGGCACGCTCAAGAAGCGCAGCGGCACGCAGAGCGACAACGCCGACATCCACCTGTACCTCTTTGACCACGCGCTGCTCATGGTCAAGCACAAGGTGGTGCACAAGAACGAGCTGGAAAAGGTGTACCGCAAGCCGATCCCGCTCGAGCTGCTGCAGGTCACGGTGTACGAGGAGGTGCACGGGGGCAAGAACGCCTCGTCGCGCATCCGGTCGGTCATGTCGCGCTCGTCGATCGGCAAGCGCGTGAGCTTCGGCCCGTCGTCGGGGCAGCCCACGTCGAAGCAGGACGCCAAGACGGGCTTTGCGATCACCTTCACCTACCTCGGCAGAAAGGGCTACTCGCTCACGCTGTGGGCGAGCACGTACGTCAGCCGCGCCAAGTGGTTCGAGCACATCGAGGCGCGCCAGGCGATCCTGCGCGAGCGCAGCCAGATCTTTGACGTCGTGCCCCTGTCGCAGCTCCTCGACACGCCGCAGAACCGCATCACGTGCGCGGTGCCGTTCGACTTTGGGCGCCAGATCCTGTACGGGCGCAGCGACGGCGTGTACCTCTCCGACCTGCGCGCCGACGCACACGCGCCTGCCAAGGTGCTCCCGCTGCCGGGCGTGACGCAGGTGGACGTGCTCGAAGAGTACCAGATCCTCATCGTGCTCGCCGAACAGTCCGTGTATACCTTTACGCTCGACGCACTCGACCCGGCCGACCCGGTCGGCTCGCTGAAGCGCGGCCGCCGCATCTCATCGCACACCACCTTTTTCCGCGCGGGCGTGTGCCTCGGGCGCACGCTCGTGTGCGTCGTCAAGTCGGGGCCCGTGTCGTCGACGATCAAGACGCTCGAGCCGATCGAGCGCGACGTGCGCGTCAAGAAGCAGCCCACGTTCCGCAAGCTGCTCCAGGGCGGCCAGGACGTGCTGCGCGTCTTCAAGGAGTTTTACATCCCCACCGAGTCGAGCTCGATCCACTTCCTCAAGTCGAAGCTGTGCATCGGCACCACCAAGGGCTTCGAAATCGTCGACCTCGAGACGCTCGACACGCAGGGCCTCCTCGACCCAGCGGATGCCTCGCTGGAGTTTGTACAGCGCCGCGAAAACCTCAAGCCGATCGCCATCTACCGCATCGAGGGCGAGTTCCTCTTGTGCTACAACGAGTTTGCTTTTTACGTCAACAAAAACGGATGGCGCGCCAAGGGCAACTGGATCATCCACTGGGAGGGCCACCCGACCTCGTTCGCGCTGCACCACCCGTACGTGCTCGCCTTCGAGCCGAGCTTCATCGAGGTGCGCCACGTCGAGACCGGCGTCCTCCACCAGGTGATCACCGGCCACAACCTGCACTGCATCTTTGCCGACTCGGTCAACACCTCCCCCAGCGCCTCGCGCAATGCCCACGGCTCGCGCGCACACGCCAAGCCCGTGTTCCCGGGGCGCGTGCCGATGAACTCGTTCGCCGCCCCGGGCGCAGGCCCTTTCAGCCCTGCGTCGATCGACTCGGGCTTCGTCACGAGCCCGACCGGCTCCGTGGTGTACGCCAACATGCCCGGGTCGCCCGTGTCGGCATCGACAGCCGTGCCGGGCTCGCCGTACGCCAGCAGCTTTGCTCCGAGCGTCGGGGCCGTGCAGCGCCCCTCGATCTCGGGCTACAGCATGCAGTCCACCACGTCAGGCGCCTCGTCGCCCAAGCCGCACAACCCGGTCATGGAGTCGGTGCTGGCGAGCCGCAACCACATTGTATTTGTTGGTGACTCCTCTGTATACTCTGTTCGCCTTCACGCGAACCCGTAGGCACCACCCACACGCACCGCGCCAACCCGCGCCACGGCGCCGAGCACCTCACAATGCCCGTCCAGCGCACCACCCGCAGCCCCTGCCTCGTCGGCGTGCACACCGCACCTCCCAGCCCCGACGCGCTCCAAGCCCCGCCATACCCCATAGCCACCCAGCGCCCTGGCCACGCAATCACGTGGCGCCCACTTTTTTTTGCGGGCGCCGCGTTCGATTTGTTCCCTGCACGATGGGACGCCGCGCAAAGAACAAGCAGGGACCTCCGCCGCCGCTGGCGGAACCCAAGCCCAAGCGCGAGAACAAGGCACCCGCGCAGAAGGTTGCATCGAAGGCGCCCTCCAAGGAGGCCGCACCCCCCGCCGGGGCGCCCGCGAAGCGCGCCAAACAAGCGGTCCGTGCCGAAGACGCCAAGCGTGCGGCCGTAGCCAAGCCGACGGCGCGCCAGGCGGCGCCGAAGAAGGCGGCGCCGCAGGCCGCGCAGAAGCCAAGCAAGGCGGCCGCGCCGTCCTCCCAAAAGCCCAGCAAGGAGGCACCCAAGTCGAAAGCCAAGGCGGCGAAGCACCCCGACACCTTTGCGTCCGAGGACGACCTCGAGGATGCGATGGAATGGGGTGGTGGCGACCGGGACGAGTTTGACCTCGAGGGCAGTGAGGAGGAAGAGGACGAGGAGGACGAGGAGGACGAAGACGAGGACGAGGACGAGGAGGACGAAGAAGATGAGGAGGACGACGATGAGGAGGAGGAGGAGGACGAAGAAGAAGATGAGGACGACGAGGACGACGAAGAGAAAGAAGAACAGCGGGCGGCTGCGCCTCCGAAGAATGCCAAAGCCCTGGCGTCCAAGCGGGAGGCAAAGGACGCGCAGGCCGAGGACTACTCGGTGGACAATGTGCTTGCGTCGCTCGGCCTGCCCAAGGGCAAGCAGCTAACGGAGCGCCAAAAGCGCAAGCTCCGCGCAGAGGCGGAGCGTCTCGAAGAGCTGCTCAAGAGCCACGGCTACTCGGTGGATGAGGTCGAGGAGGACGACGACGAGGCGTCGGGAGACGAGGCGTCGGACGATAGCAAGGAAGCACACACGCAAGGGGACGACGTGCAAGAAGCGGGTCTTGCCGGTCTCGAGGATGCCGAGGAGGACGTGGAAGAGGACCTGCCTGATGATGAGTTTGGCAGTGACGATGTCCAAGGCAGTGATATCCCGTCGGACGAGATCGACGACGACGACCTGAATGCCGAAGGACTCGAGGACGAAGACGATCTGGAGGGCAGTGACGACGATCTTGACGAGGAGGGCGAGAGTGGCTTCCTGCTGCCGACCGTCGAGGAAGAGGAGGCGGAGGAGCGTGCGCCGCTCGACCTGCAGCTGGTGCAGATGCGCATCCGCGAGGTGGGCAAGATTTTGAGCGACTTGCCGCGCCTTGGCGAGCCCGGCAAGTCGCGTGCGGACTACATGGACCGCCTGTCGAAAGATGTGCAGCGGTACTACGGCTACAACGAGTACCTGGCCAACCTGTTCCTGGAGCTGTTTGCGCCCGAGGAGGCGATCGAGTTCTTTGAGGCGAACGAAGTGCCGCGCCCTGTAACGATCCGTGTCAACACGCTCAAGACGCGGCGTCGTGATCTGGCGCAAAAGCTGATCAACCGCGGCGTGAGCCTCGAGCCGGTGGGTGCGTGGAGCAAAGTGGGCCTGCAAATCTTTGAGAGCCCTGTGCCGATCGGAGCGACGCCCGAGTACCTGGTGGGCGACTACATGCTGCAGGCTGTGTCGTCGTTCCTTCCGTGCATTGCGCTCGCGCCGCAGCCTGGTGAGCGTGTGCTGGACATGGCGAGTGCGCCCGGTGGCAAGGTGACCTATCTGTCGGCGCTCATGCAAAACACCGGCTGCGTCTTTGCGAACGACAGCAACAAGGCGCGTATCAAGAGTCTCACAGCCAACATCCACCGCATGGGATGCCGCAACGTGGTGGTGTGCAACTACGATGGACGCCAGTTCCCCAAGGTGATGGGTGGCTTTGACCGCGTGATGCTCGACTCGCCGTGTTCCGGCACCGGTGTGGTGAGCAAGGACCCGAGTGTGAAGACGAACAAGTCGAAGCGCGACTTTATCCTGCTCACCCAACTGCAGAAACAGCTCATCCTGTGCGCGATCGACAGCGTGAGTCCCAAGTCGGAGACGGGCGGCTACGTGGTGTACAGCACGTGCTCGGTGACCGTCGAGGAGAACGAAGAGGTGGTCGAGTATGCGCTGCGCAAGCGCCCCAACGTGCGCATCGTACCGACCGGCATCGAGTTTGGGCGCGACGGCTTCAAGTCGTTCCGCGGGAAAAAGTTTGACGAGAAGATGCCGCTGTGTCGCCGCATCTTCCCCCACGCGCACAACCTCGATGGCTTCTTTGTGTGCAAGCTCAAGGTGGAGCTGCCCAACAAGGGTGCCAAGCGGCGCCAGGAGGCCGAGGCCGCGGCGGTCGACGCGGCCGCCGAGGCGGACGCGGCGCCTGCGCCGGCCAAGCGTGCGCGCAAGGCCGAGGCGAGTGCGGCGCCCGAGGCAAGCGTGTTTGACGCCGAAGAGGACGACGCGATCCTCGCACGCGCGCGTGCGCGCGATGCCAAGAGGCGGCGGGCGTAGCAGAAGGGGTATGTAGAGACTAGCTACCATGCGGTATCAAAGCGCTGCACGACGCGCGCGGCGTCCTCGGCGTCCTTTTGGGCGCGCTTGCGCCGGAAGAAGATGGGGCAGTCCTGGTTCGAGCACAGGACGTCCTGCGACAGGGAGCCCTGGCAGCGCTGGCAGCATGTCCAGAGCCGGCTGTACTCGACCTCGAGGGCCGAGGCGCGCACCAGCTTCTCGAAGTAGAGCTCCGTCTCGCGCGGCTTGCAGTTCTTGCACACCGCCGCGTTCTGGTCCTTGAGCGGCGTGCGGCACCCGAGACACTGCACCGTCTTTACTGCAAACTTCATCAGCGCGCCGACGTTGGACGTGGCGACCTGGACCGAGCGCGTGTGCTCGCCGTTGAGCAGCGAGTTGGCGCGCGCGCCCAGGATCGGCTCGAAGATGCGCAGGAGCGGCTTGGCGAGCTGGTTCTCGAGGTAGTAGCGCGTGTCGATGGGGATGTTGTGCTCGAGGGCGTACAGAGGGTCCTCCGACTTTTCGTACGCGGCGCTGCCCTTGCTGCCCTTGACGATGACGTAGGCGACGCGGTCGCCGAGCGCCGGTGCGGAGCCTGCGTCGCGCTTGCGCATGCGCTCGGCGAGCTCGACGTGCGCCTGCTTCGCGGC
Organism: Malassezia brasiliensis; assembly: GCA_029542985.1. Lineage (NCBI taxonomy): Eukaryota > Fungi > Basidiomycota > Malasseziomycetes > Malasseziales > Malasseziaceae > Malassezia > Malassezia brasiliensis. The sequence continues at coordinate 120,579 of CP119955.1, forward strand.
GTAGTCCGTCTTGGCGAGGGCCTTGGAGATGACGAGCTGCGACATGTCGACCTTGTTTTGGAGCAGACCGGCGATCATCTGCTTGGCGTAGCGCTCCGCGCCGCCCACGTCGCGGTCGATGAGCATCTTGCGCAGGCACGTCTCGATCACGGTGCGCACCAGGCGGCAGTTGTCGCGACGCACCGTCTCGATGCCCTTGGTGTCCATCTTGTCAAAGTGCTCCGCGTTCGTCCAGTAGAGGCCCGCGTAGCGCTTCTTGTTGATCAAGAGGTACGGGAAGTAGACCTTTTCGAACTCGAGGCGGATCGGATCGGTGAACACCTTGGAGACGCGCTCGGCGGCCTCGGCGCCGAGACGCATCGCCTCGGCCAGCTCGCTCACGCCAAACTTGACCATGACCGAGTCGGTGTCGCCGTAAATGACCACGGCGTCGTGTGCGTAGCCGTTCGCGACGGTGTAGTGCCGCTCGACCTGCGACTTGGTCTCCTCGATCATCTGCCGGCCGTAGGCGGTGACGCTCATCGAGATCTCGAGGCACGGCAGGCGCCCGACCGTGGCGCCCGTGAAGCCGTACACCGAGTTGGCGCTCACCTTGAGCGCGAGCTGCCGGCCGTCGAGCACCGCGCGGCGGAGCGGGTCGGTCTCCTTCTTGAGGTCCGCCTTGGCCTTCTTGCGTGCCGCGAGCAGATTCTCGAGCACAGTGGGGAGCAGCCCCTTGCGCACCGCGGAGGTGACAAAGTAGTTGTTGTTCGGCGTCGTGACGTAGTCGCGCCCCTCGACGAGCTGCAGCCGCTCGATGGTGCGCTTGTCGAGCAGCGTCGTGTAGCACAGGTTGTGCGCCATCATGATCGAAGGGTACAGCGACGCAAAGTCGAGTGTGGCGATCGGCTTGTCGTAGTAGCCCTGCTTGGGTTCGAGCACGGTGGCGCCCTCGTACTGCTCGTCGCCGCCGTCGCCCTTGTACGTGGGGATCAGGTAGCCATCCTCGCGCGCCTTGCGGTACAGCTGCGAGACCACCTTGATCTGCTGCCCGCGGCTGAGCAGGTAGTTGAACGGCACGCCCGTCACACGCGCCATCTCGGTGTAGTTGATGAAGCACATCAGCCGGTCGAGCAGGCGCTGCGGCAGGTACGCATCCTTCAAGCAGTACACCGCCAGTCGGCGCCGCGCCTCGGGCCCCGCGTTCTGCAGCTCGGTGATGAGCGAGTGGTGCACGTCCTCCTTCTGCTCCTTGAGGAACTCGAACGAGACCGAGTTCAGCGAGTAGCTGCGCAGCTTGTAGTCGCGCTGCATCACCTGCAGCATGTCGAGCTGCAGACGGCCCTGCATCTCGGTGTGCTTGGAGTCGCGCGTGCCGTACGCCTTGGACGAAAAGTGCGTGTCCTTGACCTCGGTGCGCGTGTTGCGCTCGCGCCCGAGGTACGGGAACGCCGCCGCCTTGAGCACGCGCGCGCGCTCCATCAGGTAGGGCAGGTCAAAGTTGCTCTGGTTGTACCCAATCACCATGTCCGGGTCTGCACGCTGCACGAAGTCGGTCCATGCCTCGAGCAGCTCGACCTCGTTGTCGAACGACATCACATGGCACCCCATGATGTGCGAGCACGTCCCGAGCGTAAAGATGTTCTTGATGAACGGCTGCGACTCGCCCTGCCGCGTGACCATGTTGGCGATCTGGATCACCGGGTCCACCGCAGGGTCCGGAAAGATGCCCTTGCGCCCCGCACACTCGATGTCAAAGCTCAGGATGCGCAGCGGCGCCATCGCGAGCCACTCGCCGGTGGGCGCATGCGAGACAAGTGCGTCGGGGCTGCAGTCCACCTCGATCTGGCACCGCGAGATGGAGGCGTTGGCGGAACGCACCGTGTAGTGCCCCGGCTTGAGCTCGATCCAGTTCATCCCGACGATCTCGTGGTCAATCATGAACCGCAGGGTGTACCCCACGTTGTCGAACGACACCATCGGCTCGCCCGGCACAAACAAGTCGCGGAACGCAATCTCGCCGCGCTCAAACGAACGTGCTGCGGTGTCAGTCGCTGCGAATGTACGTATCTCGTATCCGTGGAAAGCTGCGCAGGTCTGCGGCGGTGACGCGCACAAACGCAATGGCTTCGGGACCCGTGTACTGCATGAGGTTCTTGCGGCTGACGAGCGAGACGTCTGCGACGGCGTCGGTGCCGAACGTGGTCTGCGTGAGCCCGGCACGTACATTCAGGTAGTTTTTGAAGTCGGCACACGCCGCTGCCGTGAAGCCGCGCGGGGCGTTGACGTAGAAGTAGGGCAGGAAGCCGTGCACATGCACCAGCACCGCGTGCCCCTCTTTCGTGGTGCCGTACATGCGGATCTCCGGCGGCGCGTGTGGCAGCTGGTACTCTTCGACATCGATCTGCTGAAAGACTGCGGTGAGCCCATGCGCACGTACCCAGCGCGCCCTCGTCTGGCTGGAGCGGCGTGAGCGGCGGGCGCGGCCAGGTCGACTCGGGATCCACTGCGTGAGCGCGGCCAACGTACACAGCGCGCGGTCATCCGCGGTATCCGCAAGGCTCGCAAGCGTGTCGGTGAACGACCCCGCGTCCGTATGCAGCTTGCGCTTCTTCGCGCTGCGTCAGTGCGCGTCGCGCGACGTACTCAGGCTCGACCATCGTGGCGGACGCGGCGCGTCGCGTCGCGCGTTCCTCCACACCCACGTGGCGGAGTGATCGAGGCGGGGTCGGTGCGAAGCCGCGGATCGCATCAGCCCTCCACGTCAACGCGGAGGAACGTTTGCCACCAGCGTGTCTTGGAATGCTTCCAAGGTATCCGTTGCAGCGAGTTTGGCGAGCGAGTGCGGCACGTAGCGCCACCCACTCTACGTCCGCGGCGCTGCCGCGGGCGGCGGGCGTGTGGGCGCTGCGGACGCCCGCGCGATCGCCGGCATCGATGACGTCGCCGGCGGCCGACGTGCACACGACCTCGGTCGCGCGCCTCCCACGCAACAAGAATGCGCCGCCGCGCGCAAGCCCAGAGAAGCAGGACGGGGAGGGCGAGGACGACGAGGCGAAGGACGGCGCGACGCCCAAGGTGCGTGCCGACGACGCCGGCGAAGCGTCTTCGTCGCGCGGCGGGCAGCGCGAGGGCAGTAGCGCCGGGAGCACCGGTGGCAATGGACGCAGTGGCAGCTCGGACGACGGTGGCGACGATGCGGCGCCGCCGAGCGAGCGGGGCACGTCGTCGTCGTCGCTCGTGTCCCGCAACACGGTCCCCGCTGTATACCCCCAGGTGCTGGCGCTGCCCATCACGCGGCGCCCGCTGTTTCCTGGCTTCTACAAGGCGGTGGTGATCAAGAACCCGCAGGTGTGTGCGGCGATCAAGGAGGCCATGAAGCGCGGGCAGCCGTACGTGGGTGCCTTCCTGCTCAAGGACGAGGAAGAGGACTCGGACGTGATCACGAGCCTCGACCGCGTGCACAAGGTCGGTGTCTTTGCGCAGATCACGAGCATCTTCCCCGCGCAGACCAGTGGCAAGGACGCCAAGGGCGAGGAGGAGGGCATCACGGCTGTGCTCTACCCCCACCGGCGCATCCGCATTGACGAGCTGATCACGCCGATGCCCGAGGGCGCCGGCCATGCGGCGGTGCGCGTCGCCGACGCCGAGGCGGCGCGCGATGCGCCCTCGTCCGAGCGCGAGCACGGGGTCGTGGACGGGGCGGGTGCGGACGCTGCGCCCTCGTCGAATGCCACGACAAGCACCGAGGCGCCGAGCGAGGCGCGTGTTGCGGAGCAGCGCGACGCCGAGGTGGGCACGGACCGCGGCGCGACGCGCGGCACGTCCGACGTGCGGCCAGACCCCGCCGAGGACCGCGTGGCGGACGATGTGGCGCTGACCGACCGGCGCCCGACGGGCGAGGATGTGGTGGCGGACGACGTGGCGGTAGAGCGCCCTGGGGCGATGCCGTCGCACAGCGTGCCGTTCCAGACCTCCTTTTTGCACAACTACGAGGTGTCGCTGGTGAATGTGAGCAACCTGGAGATGGAGCCGTACGACAAGAAGCCGAACCAGTACATCCGTGCGGTGATGTCGGAGCTGATCAGCGTGTTCAAGGACATTGCGAACCTGAATCCCCTGTTCCGCGACCAGATTGCCAACTTTAGCATCTCGCAGGGTGCGGGCAATGTGTTTGAGGAGCCCGAGAAGCTGGCCGACTTTGCGGCGGCGGTGTCGAGCAGCGAGGTGGACGAGCTGCAGGGCGTGCTGCAGTCGATGAACGTCGAGGACCGTCTGCAGAAGGCGCTGCTCGTGCTCAAAAAGGAGCTGATGAATGCCCAGCTCCAGTCGAAGATCAGCAAGGACGTCGAGAGCAAGATCCAGAAGCGCCAGCGGGAGTACTACCTCATGGAGCAGCTCAAAGGCATCAAGAAGGAGCTGGGCTTGGAGAGCGATGGCAAGGACAAGATGGTGGAAAAGTTCAAGGAGAAGGCGAGCCAGCTGCGCATGCCCGAGGCGGTGCGCAAGGTGTTTGACGAGGAGCTGAACAAGCTGCAGACGCTCGAGCCGGCCGCGAGCGAGTTCAACGTGACGCGCGGCTACCTCGACTGGCTGACGCACATCCCGTGGGGCGTGCACTCGCCCGAGAACTACGCGATCAAGCACGCCACGCAGGTGCTCGACGAGGACCACTACGGCCTGAACGACGTCAAGGACCGCATCCTCGAGTTTTTGGCGATCGGCAAGCTGCGCGGCACGGTGCAGGGCAAGATCCTGTGCCTGGTCGGCCCGCCCGGTGTGGGCAAGACGTCGATCGGCAAGTCGATTGCGCGCGCGCTCGACCGCCAGTTCTTCCGGTTCAGTGTGGGCGGTCTGAGCGACGTGGCGGAGATCAAGGGCCACCGGCGCACCTATGTCGGGGCGATGCCCGGCAAGGCGATCCAGGCGCTCAAAAAAGTCGGCACCGAGAACCCGCTGATCCTCATCGACGAGGTGGACAAGGTGGGCCGCGGGTACAATGGCGACCCGAGCTCGGCGCTGCTCGAGATGCTCGACCCTGAGCAGAATGCGTCGTTCATGGACCACTACCTCGATGTGCCCGTCGACCTGTCGCGTGTGCTGTTTGTGTGCACGGCGAACACGCTCGAGACGATCCCCCAGCCGCTGCTCGACCGCATGGAGGTGATCGAGGTCTCCTCGTACACCGCCGAGGAGAAGCGGTACATTGCGCGCGACTACCTCGCGCCGCAGGCCAAGGAGGCGAGCGGCCTGCGGGATGCGGACATTGTGCTGCCCGACGCCTCGATCGACTTTTTGATCAAAAAGTATGCGCGCGAGAGCGGCGTGCGTGGGCTGCGCAAGCTGCTCGAGAAGGTGTACCGCAAGGTGGCCTTTGACATTGTCAAGGAGCACGGCGAGGAGGTGTTCCCCGAGCCGTCCAGCGACAGCGCGCAGCGTGCGTCGCCCGCCGAGGACGCGTATGCCCCCGCGGAGGACGCGCACGTCAAGGTCACGACGCAGCCGCGCGCGCCGATGGCCGTGCCCCCGTCGGTGCACGTCGAGCTGACGCCCGCGCTGCTGCAGCGCTACCTCGGCCCGCCGGTGTACCAGCAGGACCGCCTGTACACCGACACGATGCCCGCCGGTGTGGCGCTCGGCCTGGGCTACCTCGGCAACGGCGCCGGGAGCCTGATGCCCGTCGAGACGACGCTCATGCCGGGCAAGGGCCGTCTGCAGCTCACGGGCAAGCTGGGCGAGGTGATCAAGGAGAGCGCCTCGATCGCGCTCTCCTGGATCAAGACGCACGCGTACGAGCTCGGCCTGACCTCGGACGCGGGCGAGTCGCTCCTCGAGCACCGCGACGTGCACGTGCACATGCCCGAGGGCGCCGTCGGCAAAGAGGGGCCGTCGGCCGGCGTGGCGTTCTGCACGAGCCTGATCAGCCTGCTCACGGGCCGCGCGCTGCCGACGACGCTCGCCATGACCGGCGAGGTGTCGCTGCACGGCATGGTCATGCCCGTCGGCGGGCTCAAGGAAAAGCTGCTCGCGGCGCACCGCGCCAACGTGCGCACGGTGCTGCTCCCCGCGGCGAACCAGCCGAGCGTCGAGGCGGACGTGCCCAAGAGCGTGCTGGACGACCTCGACGTGCACTACGTCAACAACGTCTGGTCCGCACTGCAGATCGCGCTCGGCGACGGGCCGTGGACCGCGCGCGCGGCCGCGGCCCCCGCCGCGCCCCCCGCCGAGCCGGCGGCGGCCCCCGCCGCGGCCCCCGCGGCGCCTGCCTCCACCCCGTAGCGCCGTAACGCCGCCCTCGGCCCGATCGTGCCCGACCGCCGCGCCCCGATCGGGCGCGGGCGCCCGCCCACGCGTGGCTCCCACGACGAGGCATGTCGTTTTTGCACGGACATGTGTCGTACGATGGCGACGACGAGAACACGCAACGCCGCGGCTCGCGCCTGCTGGGCTCGCTGAGCAAGTTTGGGCGACGCCGCAGCAGCCTGTCGCTGCGGCGGCACGAGCAGCACGACGACGAGCACGCCGCGGGCGTCGACGCCGAGCGCGCGCCCTCGCCGGGCACCGACACGGAGCACGAGGAGGAGGCCGACGATGCGGCAAGCACCTACTCGACCGACGACGAGTCGGTCGTGTTTACCGACGACGGCGGCGATGACGACGACGAGGCGGACGACGAGGACTTTGACGTGGGCACGCTGAAGAACACGCTGTACAACGCACACTCGCTCGGGTGCTACACGTCCGACGGCTACGACCCCGCGGCGATGACCAACTACGAGGACGAGGACCTGCTCGACCCCGCCGCGGACGAGTTCCAAACCGCGCCCAACATTGTGTTTTCGCGCAACGAGAAGGAGCTCGAGAGCCAGCGCAATCTGTACGTCGCCTCCGACCTGCCCGTCTCCGTGCCGGGACGACCCAAGCTCGTCACCAAAGGGCCGCTGTTTGCACGCAACCGGTGCACGGTCATGATGGAGTACGGCGACTACCGCACCGCCGCGCAGCAGACCGCGCGTCCCAAGCGCTACGTCGTCGCGAGCGACGGCAGCGAGGGCTCACAGTACGCGATCAACTGGGCCATGGGCACCGTGCTGCGCGACGGCGACGAGACCCTCATCGTGTCGGTAATGGAGACCGAGACCAAGCTCGACTTCTCCGAGGAGCACCACCACTTTGAGCTGAACCGCAGCACCGCACGGCAGCGCATGCGTCAGGACATGGCCGTGCTGCTCGCGCACCAGGCGTTTGTGCTGCTGCAGCGCACGCAGCTCGCGGTGCGTGTCTCGTGCCAGGCGGTGCACGCGCGCAACGCACGGCACATGCTCCTGTCGCTGATCGACTTCTACTCGCCGACGATGGTGATTGTCGGCAGCCGCGGCATCGAGACGATCCGCGGCGTGCTCGGCAGCATGAGCCACTACCTCGTGCAAAAGTCGTCCGTGCCCGTCATGGTCGCGCACAACAAGCTGCAGCTCCCGCGCCTGCCGCGTGGCAAGGCGGACGTGGTGAACAACGTGCGCATGCGCCACATGCGCCTCGACCAGGCCTCGACCGAGAAGCAGAGCAACGCCACGGACCACGACCACGACGACGACGACGACGACAAGAACACGCTCACCGAGGAGCAGGTCGCCGAACGCAACGCCGAGCGCGAGGCAGAGCGCAAGAGCAAGGAGAGCGAGCGGATGAACCGCCTGAACCGCAAGAGTCTCGAGCGGCGCAAGGACTCCACCGGCAAGGACGCCACAGCGAACAGCCCCGCGCGCGCGCCCGAGTCCCCGGCACCCGACCCCGCGTCGGGCCTCGCGCCCGCCATCGAAAAGCTCACCACCGACGGCACACAGACCACGCTGCACTTTGCACAATAGCCAAGCAGATACCCTCGGGCTCCGTAGAGGTCAACGACCCGCATGTACGCTCCCACCTAGGCATTCTATTTGTCCGCCACACGCGGCTGCGCGGGTATGTTTTGCTGCAGCTCCGCCAGGAACGCCTCGGCCTCGTGCGCATTGGCCAGCTTCAGCGCAAAGTGCACCAGCCCCTCTTGCTCCATCGCGACGATGCGCAAAAAGCGCTCCTGTTCCACGTGGCACTGCATCCCAGCAAAGAGCTTCACGTTGAGAATCACGCGCAGCACCGCGTCGGAGCGCATCACTGTGTGAGTCCTTGCACCACGTACCCAGCCGCGCACTCGACGCGTCACCACCGACCTTGCGGTTCAGCTTCAAGACGCCCATCCCGCGCTCCTTCCACGAGTGGTCCTTGGCCATGCTGTACAGCTTGGCACGCGTCGACGCGACCGTCTCCTCCTCCTCCTCTCCGGTGGTCAGCTCCGTGTCGGGCTTCTGGATCGCACGCTTGCGCACCACAATGTCCTCCGCATCGGGCGGCGTCGGCGCCGACTCGGTCGACTCGGCCTTGGTCCAGTTCGTCGCGTCGTCCTTGCCCGCCTTGGCCTTGTCGCTAAGCGCCGTAGCCGACTGGAACGGCGCTGAGCGCGCGGCAAACGCGCCAAACCCAAGCGCAGGGCCGCTCTTGGGCGGCGCGGCCGTCTCGGCAACGCTCACAGGCTCCGTCGTCTGCGAGGGCTCCGTCGGCGCCGCGCCGGCCGCCGTCGCTGGCATCGCGGCGGGCGCAGGCGTCGGCCCGGGCACAGGCGCCGGCGTGGACGTCACCCCGCGCGCCGAAGCGGGCGCGGCGACTGGCACGGGCGTCGGCGTCGCGGCGAGCGCCGGCGTCGGCACCACAACGGGCGCCGGTCCCGAGGTAGTGGGCGCGGGCGTCGGCGCCACAACAGGCACCGACGTGCGTGCCGGCTTTTCGGATGGGTCCGTATCGGCCGCGGGCGCCTCGGAGCGCTCCGGCGCAACCTCGTTGGCCGTTGCCGCGACGGGCGCAGGGATGGTGGCCGGCGCGTCGTCGGAGGTCGTCGTGGGCGCCTCCTTCGCCGCTTCCTGAGCCTTGACTGTATTTTCCTGTGCTTCGGCATCTTTTGTCGCCGCATCGGCCTTTTCTTCGTCTTTGTGCGCGACAAACGAGGCGAACGACGGCGACTTGGGTGCGTCGGCATTGCCTTCGCTGGCGTCGTCGCCGGCGCGCGCCTTCTTTGGCACAGCTGTCTCCTTCGTACTTGTCTCGTCCTCCTTCTCGCTGTCTGTATCGCGATCGCGCTTCTTGCGCGGCGGCAAGGGCGGCGGGGTAGCCGCCTTGGCCTCGTCCGCGTCCTCGGGGTGCGCCTTGGTCATGGTTGGCCGAGTCGATCCTCCACACGGCCCCCCACCCGTGCGCGCATCCACGTGGAATTGGGGAAATCTCGCGCGCAGTCGCCATTTGCGGCGATCTCAGTGGCGCCGTGGGTTCCTGGGGGCATGCCGGAGTCCCGCAGTGGGGAGCCGAGCGCTGGGCGCCAGGAGCTGCGCGACACAGCGCCTGTCGCACGATTGCCGCTACAGAAGCTGACACTCGCGGATTGCTACGCACACGTGGGCACCCAAGATCCGTCCATTGTGCTCCCCTTCCTCCTGCTCCAATACAATGACCTGGTTGGCGAGCACCTGGCCCTCTCCCATACTTATCACACCCACATGGAGACAGCGGCTGAGCGCCCCACGGTCGCCGAGCCCGTCGGGCTTGGGATGGAGGGCGTATCGATGTCGCCCCCAACCAGCAGCCGCTTCCGCCTGCTCCGCCGGCGCAGTGCGCGCAGTGCTCGCGAGACCGCACAGCCAGGACACGGCAAGGGCTCAGGAAGCACCGGCACTGCCTCGATCTCGGTCACCTCGCCATCGTCCACCGAAATGACGCTCAGTCCGCCGTCGGATACGGCGCCGATCGATATGCCGCGGCGCGACTTGTTCGGCAGCGCGGTGCCGGTGCCACGGAGTGGCGTGCCACCGCGTGCGACGCCTGAGCCCAAGCCGGTGACGACCGTGCCGATCGTGACGCAATCGCCGTCGCTATGGCGCAAGAGCAGCCTCGCCTCGTCGCCTCGCAGCCAAGACACAGCGCAACAGACCGAACGCAGTGCGCGTGCGCCAGCGTACGCCGTCTCGCCGCGTGCCCATCACGCGGGCTCTACGAGCACGCTGCTCATCCCCCCCTCGCCCGGGCGCGGTGCCGCGCGCACGGCCGACAGTGCCGTGCCAAGCAGCCCATCCGTGCGGCGTGGCGATGGCACGAGCCCCATGGCAATGGATCGCGATTCGCTGTGCAGAGCCGCGGTACACGTCGTGCATTCGCATGTGCAGTCCAGGGGCCAGGTCGCGATGCGGCTGCGTGTGCAGCCTGTGGCCGGGGACGACGCATCGGTGTACATGATTGAGAAGGCGTACGCCGACTATGTGCAGGTGAGCGAGCGGCTGCGCGTGCGCGCGCAGAGTCTGGCAGACACGCAGACGGCGCTGCTTGCGCCGCCGCCGGACGTGGACCTGTTTGAGCGGCACTGGACGCCGTGGCGCGTCGCGGAGCGCAACGCACTCGTCGATGCGTGGGTGGCTGCGCTGCAGCGCCTGCCGGCGTCGTACGCGGACGTGGTGGTGCAGTTCCTCAGCACCAACGTTGTTGTGGACCTTGCGCCGACGGACGCTGCGCCGACCCTCGGGCCGAGTCTGCGGCAGGCGCACCTGCTCACCAAGCGCGTACACAGCAGCGAGTGGGAGTGGCGCGTGTGCTCGTTGCATCCCCACATGCTGTATCTGCAGGCGCTGGGCAACTCGGCGCCGCCGCTGTTTGTGCGCTTGCCCCACGCGCGCATCCGGCGGCTCTACGAGGACGCACCGCACACACGCCTTGGGCACATGGGTCCGCGATGTGCGATGATCGTCGTGCAGCCCGTGGGCGGCTCGAGGGTGACGCTCGCCACCGAATCGAGTGAAGAGTGCTCCGCATGGCTCCAGGCGCTGCTGCTGCAGAGCCACGAGGCCCAAGACCCGATCCGCCGCCCCTTCAGCACACCGGAGCCGGCGCCGCGCAGCCACGACGTGCCGAGCACGCCGCGGAACGAGCCATGGTCCTCGCCCGTCGACCGCGCCGACTCCACCTCACCTGTGCTGGGTCTGGAGCGCACGCGCCACGGGCTTACGGGCCTCTTCCGCACGAACTTGACGCCGGAGCAGCCGACGCCGAGCGGCGACAAGCGGCGCTTCTGGCACGGCCTGCTCGGCATGGGCCAAGGGCACGGCTCGCCCGAGGGGCCTGCGGCGCATGCCGGCGACGCAGGCATGTTTGGCGCGCCGCTGCACACGGCCGTCTCGGAGAGTGGCTTGGCGGTCGACCCGACCGGGCAAATGAGCCCCGTGCCGGCGATCGTGCGCCGGTGCGTCGACTACCTCGAGCACACGCGTGGGATTGAGGAAGAGGGCATCTACCGCGTGAGCGGCAGCTCGTCTGCGATCAAGGCGCTCTACGACTCCTTCTCGACGATGCGCGACGTCGATCTCGAGGCGGACGGCGCCCAGATCCGCTCGCTGACAAGCGATCCCCACAACCTCAGCTGCCTGCTCAAGATGTACCTGCGTGCGCTGCCCGAGAACCTGTGTGCGAGTCGCCTGGCAGACATGGCGCAGGCCGCCGAGCTGCCCGACCGCACCGAGCGCGCCGCGGCGCTGGCGCAGCTCGTGGCGCAGCTGCCCCCCGAAAACTACTCGCTGCTGCGCTACCTCTGTGCCCACTTCAACCGCGTGGAGGCCGCCGCGGACAAGAACAAGATGAATGCACACAATCTCGGTATTGTCTTGAGCCCGACGCTTGCCATGCCGGCCAGTCTACTCCTCGCGCTGCTCGTCGACTTTGACGTGATTTTCGCTCGCAGTCCCCGCAGCGAGGCGTCCCCTTTTGACCACAACGCGACACCCGAAAGCGATGCACCCACCCCGTTGTTGGCCCAGGTGGAGCTCAACCGCGAACGCATACACTCCCTGTCGCTCCGCTCGCCCCATTCCCGCCCCGACCCACCCACGCATGCCGCGGCCGATCGCAGCGCCCTGGCGATGCCTCCACATTCGCCGCTGGCCGGCGGAGAGGCACGCGCCCCGTAATAGACACGTTAGTGGAGATCGGTCATGTCGACCTTGTACGTCACCGAGCCGCCCACGGACGGTAAGGTCATCCTGCACACGTCCAAGGGCGAGATCGAGATCGAGCTCTGGTCCAAGGAAGCGCCCAAGGCATGCAGGAACCTCGTCGCACTCGCGCTCGAGGGCTATTACGACGGATGCCTCTGGCACCGCATCGTGCCCCAGTTTTGCATCCAGACGGGCGACCCCACGGGCACAGGTGCGGGCGGTGAGTCGATCTATGGAGAGCCGTTTGCAGACGAGCTGCACCAGCGCCTGCGCTTCAACCGCCGTGGCCTGGTCGCCATGGCCAACGCAGGCACCCGGAATTCCAACGACTCGCAGTTCTTCGTAGGTCCCTGCGCTCACCCAGATCACGCTCGATGCCACGCCCGAGCTGCAGAACAAACATACCATTTTTGGACGCGTCGCTGGTACGACCATCTACAATGTGCTTGCGCTCTCCGAAGTCGAGCTCTCCACCACCGAACCAGACCGGCCCGTGTACCCTCCCAAGCTGCTACGCGTCGAAGTCGTCGACAACCCATTCCCCGATATTGTGCCTCGCATCACGCGCGAAGAACGCGAGGCACAGGCGATCGCGAAAAAGCACGCCGCCGAGCGCCGCGCCGAGCCAGAGCACGAGCGGAAGAGAAAGAAGAAGAACACGGCACTGCTCAGTTTCGGTGAGGAAGAGGACGTGGCCCCTATGCCCCGCACCGCACGGAAACCGATTAGCAGTCATGACCTCTTGCACGACAAGAAGCTCAGTAAAGAACAGGTGAAGAGAACGAAGCAGCCGGCGCCGGCGCCGGCGCCGGCACCAACGATACAGCCGCCCATTCCTACGCGCTCCGAGTCTCCGCCAGAACCTACACCGCCTTCAGAATCCTCTACCCCGGCCCCGGCACCCACGTCTGCCGATGCTCAGATGCGCACGCTCCAAGACGCCATTCGCCAAGACGCGCACTCTGCTGCTCCGCCGCGCCCGACGGCGGCACAGCATACGGGCGGCCGTGACTTGCTCGCATCGATGGTGGCCGAGTACCGGCAGAAAAGCGGAAAGCCTGACCGACGGAAAACAGAGGCGCAGACCTTGTCGAAACTCGAGGCGTTCCGGCGGCAGATTCGCCAGACGGAAACCGCACGAGCTACACATGCATCGGCGAGCCCGCACAAGGCCGACGACGACGAAGAGATGCACGAGTACGGTGCAAGCGACGACGACGATGCAAATTGGCGCGACCATCGGTACGCTCCAACGACTTACACAGCTTTGACTCGGGCGGTGTACCTTTGACCGGCTCCAACGATCAATTCTCCGTGCATGACTACGAGGTGGTGGACTCGCGAAATACCAAAAGTGATATGGCGGCTGCCCTAGGATTCGGTGGGCAGGCAACTGTGCAAGAGCATGCGGCGCGAGTGCGCGAGCAGAAGCTCAAGAGCCAGGGCCGCCGTGGTCGCGACTGGACATAATCAGCCTCTGTATGCATAGACAAAATTCGCCGAATCTCCACACGGAGGTCAGTGCGCACAACGTCGATGCACGACGCACCTTGGCTTGCCGAGGATGTCGCTCGTTGCATTGAGGATGTAGACGAAGAGGTGCGTGTAATTCTTATGCAGCTCTTTTTGCTTTATACGCTTCGAAACCGAGGCACTGACCATGCAGGTCTTGGGTTCCTTGACAGCAAGTCAGATACGCTGTCGATTCAGCTGCCGTGCGATACTGGAACTACGCCGGCGCAGACACATACATCCATACGCCGGCCTCGTGTCGAAGTGACCGTGTACCAAGATGTGTGTTCCGCTTTCTTACCCAGACAACCACGCTGCGTTCCGCAGCAGGCGATACCGGCAGCGTCGTATGGAGCTCGAGTGTGTTTTTGGCGGATTTTTGCCTCGCGCATCTCTACGCAGGTCTGCACGATGCACCACTACCTCCTTTTTGTCCCCAGTTCCGCGGGCAGAGCGTGCTTGAGCTGGGCGCTGGGACGGGCGTGTTGCCGCTTTGTCTCTTTACGGATACGAGCTGGGCACCATCAACCGCGCGTCCCATTCGGTGGGTCGCCACTGACCGCGACATCAATGTCCCTCTGATGCGCAAGAACTTTGCACAACTCCGCACGGATGCGGCGCTTGTATCTGCCGAGGAGCTGGACTGGTTCGAAGTCGAACGGTGCGCCGCCCAACCTGACTCGTACGCCATGCGGCAGCTTCTCTCGAGCATCCTTGCTCCCTTTCAGCATGATCGCGATTCTAGTGATGCGTTTGTATACCCAGACCTACTAGTATGCACTGATTGTGTCTACAATCCAGGTCTCCATTCTGCACTACTGCGTACGATGGATGTGTTGTGTGGGCCGCAAACGGTCATCTGGGTCGTGGTCCAGTTGCGCGAGGCGGAGAATACACGTCAATTCCTTACCGCCTGGCATGAGACCGGGCGCTACACAATCTACTCGCTTGACGACGACGTGCTGAACCCCTCGCTGCGTAGCCAGTACGCCTTTTGGCTGGCGCACCGTGCGTAGTGTGCGCGCGTCGGCCGAAGTAGCACGCGTAAACGCACGCGTAGGATTCCAACGCGTACCTTGCTCTGTGATGTCGTCGGTTCGTTTCTTGGTGCGCCGCAACCCTGCATACCCTCTTGCGAAGATCCCGACGCGTGGAAGTAGTCAGGCTGCTGGGTACGACCTGTATGCAGCCGAAGACACCCTAATCCCCAAGAGAGGACGCGCTGTCGTGCAAACGGGCATTTCGGTCGCGATCCCCGAGGGCCACTATGGTCGCGTCGCGCCGCGCAGCGGACTGGGTAGGTCGAAGACTAATGACAGCCGTGAAGCATGGCATCGACACTGGAGCGGGTGTCGTGGACGCCGACTACCGCGGTCTTCTTGGTGTGGTGCTGTTCAACTTTGGCGATGAGGACTTCCAATGTACGTGTACGGCACTCACTCCAGTCCACGCAGGCGACCGCATCGCGCAGCTGGTGCTTGAGAAGATCTCGACGCCGGACATTGAGGAGGTCGAGGTGCGTGGTGTACACTCACACAGTCGCTCGATGATACCGAACGCGGCAGCGGCGGCTTCGGTTCCACCGGCGGCTTCCGAGCGCCGCAGTGATCTCCATAGACCTGCTGCGATGACAATAGGCTAGTGAAGAAAGATGTTCTATGTGACCGCAATACCTGTTTTATTGCACAAAAAATAAGGGTGGGAAGAAGGGGCAGCGACTGCCCCATGGTTTACCGACGATGCCAGATACATCGGAACGATGAAGAATTACTTCGACAGAGGCGTGAGGATCAGGGGCATGCGCACACCAAACTCCTTCTGACCGTCGACGAAGGCACGACGCACCACCTGCTGGCGCTGGATGAGGTCCCAGCCAGGGACAACGTCGAACTTGAATTTGAGCAGGAGGTGCGCAAGCAGGACCTGCGTCTCCATGATGGCCAGCTGCTTGCCAATGCACGAGCGCGGGCCCGAGAGGAAAGCAAACGTGTGGCCCGGCGGCATCTTGGCATCCACGACCGACGAGGGAAGGTTGTCCCAGCGGTCGGGGTTGAACTCCTGCGCATCCTCACCCCAGATCTCCTTGGAGAGCTGGATGACGTTGAGCGGGACGAAGAGTTCGTGGCCCTTGGGAATGACGATCGAGTTGTAGGTGCCCTTGCCATCCGCACGCTTGTACGACTTGGACAGGGGAACGACGTCGTCCTTGAGTGCGACACGCACGGTGCTGGGCACCGACGGCAGCATACGCACCGACTCCTTCACCACCTTGTCGAGCATCGGAACCGCATCGAGGTTGCGCACGGGCTGAATGTCATAAATGGCACGCTCCTCCTCAGTGAGCGAGTCAACATCCGTGGCCTCCTTGGCAACCTGCTCCTGCAGCTCCTTGCGCAGACGGTCCTGCACGTCCTGGTGCGTGGCCAGGAGCCACAGCGCCCAGGTGTTCTGCGTGGCAGTCGTCTCGTGTCCGGCAATAATCACCGTCGTCACCTGACCCATCAGCTCCTCGTTCGACATGCGCTCGGACGGCTTCAGATCGGTGGCCATGTTGGCACGAACCATACGCGAAATAACCGACTTGGGCTTCATCACATCCGAAGTAATACCGTCCTTGTTCTCCGCGAGAATGTCCTGACGCATCTTGTCAATGATCTTGGCAGCGTGCTCACGCACAACATTCTGCGACTGCTTCAGACGGCGGTTGCGGTCGCTGGGGAGGTAACGCAGCCACTTGAGACCCGGCTTCTCCGAGAGAATCAAGAAGA
Organism: Malassezia brasiliensis; assembly: GCA_029542985.1. NCBI lineage: Eukaryota > Fungi > Basidiomycota > Malasseziomycetes > Malasseziales > Malasseziaceae > Malassezia > Malassezia brasiliensis. The sequence continues at coordinate 136,900 of CP119955.1, forward strand.
TGGCCGTGCTCATTTCCAGGTCGAGAATCGCACCGATCAGGGTACCCATGGCGTTCGCCAGAGGGTGGTTGTTGCCGTTCTCCAGCGCGAGGAACTCGGCGCTGAAACCAATCTCACCAATGATGTCGAGCGTCGTACGCGACAGCCAGAACAGCGTGTCAATCACAGCCGAGTGGTCGGGGTCAGCCAGCTTCACGTCGCGGTCCGAGGGGCACTCGCCGGTCATGAGCGTGTCCTTGGGGATCTTACCCTGGTGACGCGCAATCATGTCGCCGATAATTACCTCAAGCTTGTCCGTAAGCAGCTTGGCGTGACGGTGGATAACGGGGTAGAACTCCTTCACGACACTGGGTGCGAACGCCGGAGCGATAATCTTGCGCTGGCGACGGTGCATTTCACCCTCGATCGACACCAGACCCTGGCCCAGCGCCGCCGTCAAAAAGGCGCTGGTGTACTCGGGCTTGGGGTACTGGTACGCCTTAGCCGGGCTCAGTACATGGATAAGCGCCTTGGGGTCGGCCAACAGCACACGCTGCACCTCAAACATGTGACGGTAACGGTAGACCGGGCCAAGCTCGTTCATCCACTGGACATGCTGCTCACCAGGCTGAGCAGCCTTGATCGCACGGAAGTCACCAAAGAACAGCGCAAGCGGGTCGGTCGTCTTGACCTTGGGGATGTGCTTCCAGGGGCTGAACCATTCGCCGATAGTAGCACGGTACACGGCACCAAGCATCTGGTTCAGCACGAAGAGCAGAACCACGCCGAAAAGAAGGCCCACAAGGGCGCCAAGCACCTTGAGGGCTGGCACAAACAGAGCTGCAACGGATTCACTGCCACTCATCTTGAAAAAAACCACGATCCCGTCGGAGTGGTCTGACAGAGGAAGGGCTTGAAGAAACGACGCAGTCACCGTACAACGGCTTTCAACACGGGCGCAGGGGTGTGCACATAGACCGACCGTGGGTCAACGGAACCACAACTTGCATGGGCATGCCTACGCCAACATAGCAGGGGCGCCGCCCGATTGGGTTGATCCGACAGATTACCTAATAATACGGGACAGGACACTCCAACACCGTTATTCTATTTCGAAATACGCGCTTGGGATTGGTCTGATCGCGGAACCACGCAAGTCTCAGGCACTCGACCAGCCCGGGCGCGGTGACAAGCAGACGCCAAGTAACATCTTCCTCTAGGGCGACAGTGCAGCATTGGCGTTCGGGCGTTGGGACCGTACTCGTGACACAATTTTGTCAGCACTAAGCCGCGCCCGATTTCAAATCATTGGTAACGAAATCGAGACCGGCGCCGTCTTCCGCGCGCGCGCGAAATCCCCTAGTCGGGAAGGGAAGGTCCGTCGACGTCAAGCCCGTACCGAATTGCAAAGGAAGTCTGAATAAGGGGATAGGGTGGTTTTCGGTACTGTACATAGAGGGCTAGTTGGAAGAGCTCTATGGCCTCTGGGATACAACATGTGCTAAGATGCCAAGACGGTCGTATAGGCGCGCGGTCTCATATCGGACGTGCGTCTCTCCTACGCCTCCACGCACGTTTTCGGACGATCTGCTACTCTGGGCCTTTTCACTTTTCATCTCCTTTTAACACCCCTGCGGATGCATTTTAAGCCAGCCAAGTCGCAGGAGAACCAACGCCGAACACACCGAATCTACGCGCGATTCCGAGTAACTGGCACGTGCCTCGCACGGCTTCTGCGGTGATCCCTGTTGCTCGCTTGTGGCCAGGGGAGGAAATTGTTCGCAGCGAAATCCGAAAAATATTAATCGCACGTTCGATTTCGCGACCGAGATAGTTTAGGGCTGTGGCCAATCTTATCTATCGTATCTTGACGCTTCGCGCGAAGAATGGGCAAATGGAGCCAATCAAAATACTTATTCCCGGATTTCTCGTCTTTCACACTCCGAATCACGTTTGAACTCTGCGTCACCCTAACCCTGTGTAAATTTGCGCTTCTGATAACGCATTCGAATGCAATCCATTGGCTCATTCGGCTTGTTCATGTGTTCAACGGTGGCAAATGTCGCAGTCACCATGTGCCGCAATGCAGCGGACAGCCGAGTGGGGTTATGCAATCATTAAGGTGGCTCTGCAGTTTGGCTGAGCGCCGAATACAATAAAAAGGCTCGCCACCGGATCCCTGCTCGTTCTCTTTACATCGGTATTCTGATTCAAGAGCACGATGAAGAGGTTCCTGATCATCAGTAACCCCGCTACGGGCCAACTGAACCCTCTTCTCGCCGTTTCGGAGGAGCTGGTCAACCGCGGCCACCAGGTGATTCTCGCTTCTTCGGACAATGTCCTGCGCAAGGTGCAGAAGCTGCAAACGAAATTGGGCCGCCTGCCGCAGCCCGAGACTCGTCCTAACGAGGAGTTCATGGCGAAGCAACCGCTTGTCTTCTACTCGCTCGGTTCCGGCGAGGCCCTGGCTGACTACACCGCAGAGGCCTCGGATGACCCGGAGCGTTTCCACAAGTACTGCCGGTCGGCGCCAGGTGACATCTGGGGCTGGCTGAAGATCTTTACCGAACTTGTGCCGCCGAGTTCCACCGATTACCGTGACCTCGTCTATCATATCCGCGACATGATTGAGGAGCACTCACCGGATATGGTGATTGTGGACAACTTTAGTCCTTTCGCCGTGGACGGTGTTCGCCTCACGAAGCGTCCTTTTATTGAGACGTCGCCCGGCGCCTCGTCGGCAGTGGCTAAGGACGTGGACCTGTGGCGCTCGCCGATGCCCATGAGCGGCGGTCGCAAGTTCCAGGGTGGTCTGATGACCTTTTTTCACAATGTGTTGTTTATCCTGATGTGGCTCAAGTTTGTGCTGTTTAACCCGTGGGCCAAGGAGCGTCGCCGTTTCCGCGAAGAGGTTCTCGGCTTGGAACCGACCGACATTGTCTGCGACTCGGTGATGACGCCGACGCCGGGCATGCTCAAGGAGCAGATTGCGACCATTTCGTTCAACGTGGCCAACATGGACTTTTTCCATCCCTCGTCATATGATAACTCGGTCTACTTTGTGGGCCCTTGCTTCCCTCCGGCGTCTACCAATCCCCTCTCGTCCAGTGACAAGTCGATGCAGCTCAGCAGCCCGGCGACAGTGGCACCACTGACCCCTATGTCGCCGCCTTTGTCGATTGCCTCGACCCCGACCGTGGTGGACATGGCACTCGACAAGGACATGTCGACTGCGCAAGGCATTATGCGCACCGATCCCGTGAAGGCGTGGCTGGACCAGGCCTCGTTGAACGGCAAGCGCGTTGTGTACATTAATATGGGAAGCATCTTTTTCTACGCCCGCCGGGACTATGACAACATTGTCGAGGCGCTATTGCGGCTGCATGACCTGTTCCCCGATCTACAGGTTCTCTGGAAGATTCCCAAGCTTCCATTTGAAGCACAACCGATCCCCAGTGCTGACGAGGCACGCTTGCCTCTGTTTATCCGTCGTGAGGAGTGGCTTCCCAGTGTGGAGGATGTGCTCCAGCACCCGGCGGTGGCCGTATGTGTGCACCACGGTGGCGGCAATTCGTTCAACGAGGCGCTCTTCCACGGCATCCCGCAATTTTGCGTTTCCCAGTGGGTTGACACGCATGACATTGGCGCCTACATTGAGCACTCTGGTGTGGGGCTGTGGGCCGAAAAGTCGCCCTACTTTGACCCGATTGACATGAGCACAAAGCTGGCTCGGTTGCTCGAGGACAAGGGTGACAAATTCCGCCATGCTGCCCTTGCGTGGAAGCTGCGTGCTATGCAGGCAGGTGGTACGACTGCTGCGGCGAACATTATTGAGTCCTACGTTGCCAACTTCCACTTCCCACAAGGGAGTAAGATGCCCCTGACGGCTTGACGGCGTTTGACGCAATTTTATTATAGACTTTGTAAAAATACGCAATGATTGCATGACAGCCTATTTCTTCGGACCTGACAGTGTCAGGACGCCAGGGACAGATCTCGCCCGATTCGAGTGACCCGTGGCATCGAGACACAGTCTCGCTATTTCAAGTAAGCAGAGTCTTTTCCTATACCAGTGTTAAAAGTATTACGGCAATTCGAAACACGGTACGGACATTGGGACAATTTAATTCGCTTTACGCGCCATGTCCCGCTTAATAGCGCAAGCTGTCGCGTTAGCCGAGCACAACGAGCAACGTACATGACATAGCTGGTGAACATCGCCCAAAATGGCGCTTGTGTTAGTAATCTGTGCGGAGGGCGACCCCGGAAGTCCGAGTGGATCGCGAGAATGTGCGTACAGCTGTACGACGAGGCAAGCATGCCGTGTTAGTAACGATTCGAATCGGTCTGGTAATACGCACTGCGTAAATGATACCCTGTTGCGTTAGCACCCAATCACGAAGCGAGGTACGTACCGGGAAGTAACCAATAATGGTCAACAGGACGTCGACTGAAAGGTTAGTACAGCCCTTGCGCAATGCTACCATGACCGCAGCACGTCATGAGCAATACATACTCCAGAAGTCGGCGTTACAACCGCGCTCCATGAACACACCCACGGGCGGGAGGAAGATCGCGAAGATGATCTTGAAGATGTCAGAACCACTAAATCCATGAGCCAAGCAGGCTCTTGTGTCAGTATGCTGCTCCGTTTCCCACGCATTCCACTCACGTAAAAGCCATGGTGATGGAATCAGAGGATGAGCTGCGACAGCAGGCTGAGGCGGGCTACGTTCGGGCCAACGGCCTGCGCTGCCACGTGACACAACCCTAGTGTGCGCAGCGGCGGGGAGCGTGCTCCACGTGGTAGGGCCACAGTGCGCAGCGTTCGTTCGGAAGTCCAAAGCAAATTAGTACATGACTGTAGGAAGACACACTACTGGAACAAAGCAACAGAGAATAGGAAGAAGGGCAGGTCGCTTAGAGGGCACCCACGGAGCTCCGTGCGAGCCGGATCTTCTCCTGCTCGAGACGTTGGTAAAGGAGCGTAACGGCCATTTGGATGTTGGGGGGTGGCCCCGTGATGGTGACCAGTCGCTCCGAGCCCGTGCCCCCTGCGGCGAGGCCCGCACCACGTTCCATAATCTTGATATGGCTCGCGCTGAGCTGGCGAATCTCGTTGATTTTTTGGCCGCCCTTGCCAATGATACAGCCGACCAAATCGTTGGGAATAAAGATTTGCTGCGTCTGCGAGCCGGGGGGAACGGTCGACGCGAGCGTGCTGGGTGCCGCTGGCTGTGCGGCGGCATAGCCAAATGCGCTGGGCGCCGCCACCGTCGGGCTGATGATGCCCGCAGCGGGCGCAACGCCAGCCACGTCAAATTGCGGCGTGCCCATAGCGCGGGTGGCCGCCGCCGGTCGGTAGGCGAGGTTGTTGGCGTTGCGGTCCTGGTGCTCCAGCAGTATCGCCCCGACGTAGTACACGGCAATGTGCACGGCATCAGCAACACCAGTGATGCTCAAGATACGCTCCGTAGAGCCAGGGAGCATGGCCTCTCCCGCATTGAGGCGCGCACCACTCGCCTCTTGAATCTCTTTAATCTTACTGCCTTGCTTGCCGATGATGGAGCCCATTCGCGAGTTGGGAATGATTAGACGAATGGTTGCGGGGCGAGAGCCAGGCAGAGACGGCTGGTCGAACGGCTCGTCGTTGATGCGACGCATGATCAGGCCAAACGCTTTGCTCACGACGTCGAGCGGGCCAGAAACCGTCAGGATGCGTTCGGGATTGGAAGGGATACTTTCACTGATATTCAGTCGCGCGTTGCTCAGCTCGCGGATCTGGTTAATATGACGACCTTGTTTGCCGATAATGATACTAGCGTCGCTGGTGACGATCAATGCGCGAATCACGATCGGGGCAGGGACGGCCTGGGTATACGATGTCTGGGTGGCGGACTGCGTTGGGAACGATGCCAGGGCGTGCCCAGCGTGTTGTGCGCTCATCATGCCCGAGGTGTTGGCAGTATCCTGGGCAAACATGTTGCCGACGCTGGTGTCGAGCGCCGCCGATGATTCGCTCGGTGACAGGGTTATGTCGAATGCATTGGAGGGGATATTAGAGCCCGGCAGAGACATGTCGTGCACAAGCTGGGCCTGGTGGTCTGGGATGCCCGCAGGTGCGTCGGTGCCGAGGTCGGAGCTGGCTGTATGAACGCTCATGAGTTCGGATCCAAAACAAATTGTGGGGTAAAGTGCCAGTCAGGCAGAACAAAACCAAAGGAACAGGGTGAAAAAGGAGCTTGGGGAAGAGGAGAAGCCACCGACGTGCGCGCGCTGGGGTGTGAGCAAACGGCTCGCGAGAGTACGGCGCGCACGCAGGAACGCGTGCAGGTGCGCCACGGTGGGTACGTACCGCTCGGAGACCAACACTACAATGGGGTAAAGAGGGACGATTCGAGCGTGTCTCAAACGTGCTCGCAGCTCGCGTGCGCCGAGATCCAAAGGGTGGTGGGAGAGATGCACTGCTGCTCGTCCAGCTGCGCGGCTACACTGCAGGTCTCGATGCACGATGGATGTACGCGACCTCGGTGACCTCGGCCGAGATGCAAGGTGCTGATTTCATGACCAAGGGTCGAGCAGGGACGCAGCGCGCGTGCCGCTGAGTGGTGCCAAGGCTGGAACGCAGCCCCCCGGGTCCAATGGGCAGGGGCAGTCTGCGCGTGAGCGCAGTAGGCATCCAAAGGGTGTGCAAATTGCTTGCCCGTTGTACGCGCCTTGTGCGCGCGTGTGCGACGCGTGGGGGGCCACACGTAATTTTGCCCGCGGCAACTGTGCCGGACCAAGTTGGTCGAGGGGAGGTATCGGGGCGCCGCCGCCGCCGCCGCCGATCGTGCCTGGAGGCCGCGGCGAGCGCCAGTGCCTTATGGCTGACTAAGCTACGCCGCTTGACGCGTCGACGTCTGCACGGTCGATGAGCGCGGCAGCCGAGGGCGGGCCCAAACCCGCGCCCGATGCACAAGCGCGGGAGCGCGATCGCCAGCGTGCACAGCTGTTTGCGCGCAATGCCGGCATATGGCGTGCGGGCGCGAGTGCTGCGCCGCAGGCGTTGGACGCGTCGCTGAAGCGCAACTCGACGTTTATCAAGCGCGTGCGTCAGGGCAATGTCGCCGATGCCAAGGAGCAGCTGTTACGTGACATTGACACGCTGAACCTCGGCAAGTATTTGGACGAGCTGGTGCCGAGCCTGCCGGAGCTGCTCTGGCGGAGCACGACACTGAAGGACCGGCTCGCGGCCGTCGAGGTGATTGCGACGCTGCACCGGCGGTATGGCGTCGAGGCGTTCACAATCCCCCTGACACGTGCGGTGAGTGCGCAGCTCATACCCCCCAACCTTGCTGCGCTCCACGAGCTCTCTGCGGAGCAGCGCGAGAAGGACGAGGCGGCGCGCCTGGCGCGGCAGCGTGTGCTGCTGCGCGGCGTTGCCGAGCTGGCACTGACTGGCCTGCTGGGCACCGATGTGCCAGAGGTCGATGGCGTGGAGCGCGTCGCAGCGATGAGCCATGATGTGCTGTACACGGCGCTGCGCAATTTGGTAGGTGCTGCCGCTGACCCAGCTGGTGCAGGACCGCGACCATGCCAGCGTGGGGCTCGTGCTTCCCCTGCTCAAGGCGTACGGCACGCACCTCCTGGCGCCTGTGGCCGAGCACGAGGCGGGTGAGGCGGTGGTGCCGGCCGCGCCGGAGCCCGAGGCGCTCATGTCGGCCGCGACCAAGGCGCGCTTCCGCAAACTGCTCGAGACCTACTTTACGACCTTGTCGCGGCGCATCCAGCGCGAGCGCGCGGTATGTTTCCCTGCTGACGCAGCACCTTGTGCAGCAAGAAGAGCGCAACCGCGACGCCTACATCCGCTCTGGCGAGGTGTTTGAGGACCGGCAGCAGTCGTTTGAGCGGCGTGCCACCGAGCTCGCGCGGCTGGTCGAGGCGGCCAAGGGGCTTTCTGAGCAGCTGAGTGTGCGCATGCCGCCCTTGGCGGACGGCGGCAAGGCGACCGAGGCGCGCCTCGGTGTGAACCTCGACGCCAAGTCGATGCTCGCCGAGATGGGTGCCAAGATGGAGCAAGAGCTTGCGTCGGGGCAGAGCCCGTGGGAGGACGAAGAGACGCGCTTCTTCTACACGGACCTGTGCGACTTGCGTACGCAAGTGCCCGCCGCGCTGCTCAAGGACGCCGGCGGCGCTGCGGCGCCCACCGAGGCGACCGGCGACGACGTCGACGCCGCGTCGGTGCCCGCCCAGGTCAATGCGGTGCTCGCGCGCCTGCCGAGCCTCGCGAGCCGCGAGATGATTGATCAGGCGGCCGTCGAGCTGGCGTTCTGCAACACGCGGGCGACACGCGCGCGGCTCGTGCGCCACCTGCTCGGCGTGTCGCGCGACCGGCGCGACTTGCTGCCGTACTATGCGCGACTCGTTGCGACGCTGCACCCGTGCATGCCCGATGTGACGCACGGCGTGCTGGCCGGCCTGGACGCCGAGTTCCGTGCACTGCACCGTCGGCGCGCGAACGACGTCGGCACCGCGCTGAGCCGCGCGCGCAACGCCGTCTTTCTCGGCGAGCTGATCAAGTTTGCCCTCGTGCCCGAGCACCTCGTCTTCTACTGCATCAAGACGCTGCTGGACGACTTTGGCGTGCCTGCGCTCGAGGTGCTCGCGCTGTTCCTCGAGACGTGTGGGCGCTACCTCGTACGGACGCCGGCGACGGCCGAGCGCATGAGCGGCATGCTGCAGCTGCTGCAGCGCAAGCGCAGTGCGCACCACACCGACTCGCGCGTCGCCCTGCTGCTGGACAACGCGTACTACCAGTGTGTGCCGCCGCCGCGTGTCGCCGTCGTGCGCGAGGCGCCGACGGTGCTGCAGCAGTTCATCACGCATCTCTTTTGCCACGAGCTGAACAAGCACAACGTGGACCGCATCGTGCAGCTCGTGCGGCGCCTCGACTGGACGCGCGACGAGGTACGCACGGCGCTTGCGGCGCGCTTCACGCGGCCGTGGGAGCTCAAGTTCCCCTTGGTGCACCTCCTCGCGCGCATGATGCGTGCGCTATACCCCGTGCACAACGCCTTCTTTGTGCCCGTGCTCGATGCGATTGCCGAGGCGATCCACGCGGGCCTCGAGCAGAACGTGTTTGCGGCGAACCAGCAGCGCGTCGCGCTCGTGCACTACCTCGGCGAGCTGTACAACTACCGCGTGGTGAACAACCACGTGGTGATGGACTGCCTCGCGCGCTTCTGCCTCGCGGGCGGCCCGGACCCGCCGACGGACTACTTCCGCATCACGCTCGTCTGCACGCTGCTCGACACGTGCGGTGCGTGCTTCGACACGGGCCTCGCGCGCAAGCGCATGGACGAGTTTTTGCTTGCGTTCCGCGTGTACGTCGGGCGCAAGGCGCAGCCGCTGCCCGCCGACGTCGCGTACCGCTTGCAGCACACGCTCGAGACGCTGCGCCCCAAGCTCGTGTGGCGCGACATGGACCAGGCGGACGCCGAACGCCGGCTCGACGCCGTGCTGCCCTTCTACCACCGCCGGCAGTTGGCCAACGTCGCCGCGGGCGCCGCGCAGGACAGCGACTCGGAGAGCGACTCGGAGAGCGACTCGGCGAGCGACTCGGAGCAGGGCCCCCGCCGGCACCACGACGAGGAGAGCGAGGCGGCCGACGCGGCCCCGCCCGCGACTGCCGAAGAGATCGAGACGCTCGAGCGCGAGCAGGAGGCCGCGCGTGCGCGCGAGGCCGAGCTCGCGCTCGACAACGAGCTCGCACAGCTCATGGCCGAGAGCAGTGCGGGTGGCGGCGCGGCCCCCGCGCCGATGCCCGCGCCGGTGCTGCCGCAGCACCGCCTGTTTGGCCGGGGCGACGCGGCGCGCACCAACGACGACACCATGGTGTTTTCGCTGCTGACGCGCCGCGGGCACCGCGCACATGCGCAGGCGGTGCATGTACCCGCGACGGCCGCGCTGTCGATGCACGTCCGGCAGCAGCTCGAGGAAGAGGCGCACGAGCGGCAGCAGCTCAAGGCCTACGTACTAGCCTACCGGGACCGTGAGGCGAGCGACGACGCGCATTAGGGCGCGTCGGCGTCCGCGGCACTCGCGGTGCTGCTCGACGCGTCGGCGTCGTCGTCATCGTACGCGACCAGCTTTTCGTTCTTTGACTCGACGCCGCGCGGCACCACATAGTAGGGCCCGACATCGGTCTCTTTGAGCTGGGCGCGGTCCCCGATCTTTGCCTGGGTGCCCACGATGCAGTTCTCGAGCTTGGCATTGTCGCCAACGTGCACGCCGTCCATGAGGATGGAGCGCATGATGCGCACGTTTTTCCCCACGACGCAGAGGCGCCCGAGGATCGAGTGCTTGATCGTGGCGCGCTCGTCGATCTGCGTCCCGGCGCCGACCATACAGTCGGCGGAGAGCTGTGCGCGCGCATGGATCGGCGCCGCGTCGCCCGCGTCGCGCGGCATCTCGAACGGCGCCGCGCCACTGCCCGCGACGACGGGCAGCGGGTAGCGGCGCAGGAGCGGCGCATCGGCGGCCGCCTGGCGCAGGAGCTGGGTGAGTGGGGGCCAAACGTACGTAGCGGTTGCACTCGAGGTAGGTCGGCACCGTGTTGGCCCGCGCCATGAACGCCTCGTCCGTCGCGGCGCTCGCGCGCGCCTTGTCCGTGTCCGCCGCGGGCACCGCCGTGGGCGGCAGGGGGCGCTGCGGCTCGGGGTGGAGGCGCGCGAGGATCATCTCGGCGCGGGGGTGGTAGGGCTGGTGCGTCGCGAGCTGGGCCTCGCTGACGCTCATCCACGGCGCGGGCATCGACGCGCCGAGGTCACCGCCGCGGCGTTCGGCCAGGGGATCGTCCGCACGCGTCTGCGGCGAGACGAGCCAGCGCGCCTTTTCGCTCAGCCGCGTCTGCCACCCGCACTTGACCACGAACGGCACGAGCTGCGCGGTGATCGAGTTGAGCTCGGGGTGCGTCTCGAGCAGCGGGAGCAGCGGCGCGAGGCGCAGCACGTACACGTGCGAGTCGAGCAGCGTGGTGCTGATGCGCGCGTACGGGTGCTTCCACAGGAGGCTCATGCGCAGCTCGAGGTCCGACGCATTCTTGTCCGACACGTCGTCCGAGTCCATGATGAGCAGCGGGTTGTACACGGGCAGCGCATTCGGCACACCGTGCTCGCACGCGCTGATGCCCTCCTGGACGCGGACGGGGGCGCGCGCATACGCCGTGAACAGGTTCGCGGGCCCGTCGCGCTCGCGCTCCTTGCCGGTGCCCTCGCCGGCGCCGCGCTCGTAGAACAGGCACGACACGGTCGGCGGCTCGGGCTTCGAGGCGAGGTGCGTGCCGAGCAGCGCGGTGAGCGGCATGTGCGGCGCAATCAGGTCCACCGGCACCACGAGCGGGTCGCGCTCGAGCTTGCGCGTCGCGGCGAGCCAGTAGAGCAGCTGGGCGGTGCCCCAGCGCACGCGCGACACGCTCTCGTTGGGGTGCAGCAGGCTGCGCACCGTCTCGCCGACCTTTGGGCCGTACGGGACCAGCTCGACGGTGAGCACGGGCGACGACGGCGACGAGCTGAGCGTGTCGGCCCCGGGCACCGCCGAGCTCGCGGCGCTTGCAGTCACGGCGACGTTCGACTTGGTCCCGACGTCTGCCGCATCGACGTTGGGCGGCACGAGGCACAGCGTGCGCAGCGCCGCCGCGAGCGCCGCGTGCTCCGCGACGGGCGCGACGAGCAGGCAGTTGCGGAAGCCCGCAGCGACGATCCACTGCAGCGGAAACGCGATCATCGGCCGGTTGAGCACGGGGACGAGCGCCTTGGGCACCATCTCTGTCGGCGTCTCGCACAGTGGGTATAGGTTGGAGCCCGCATCGCTAAAGATGACCGGCTGGAAGCGCGCGGGGTGCGGCGCCTGCGTCGGCACCATGGCGAGCGGAGCGGCGCACGCGCGCGTGCGGCGTCTTAGTCAGCGACCGAGGGCCCCCTGCCCCACCCGCCCGCGACGACGATGCACGTTCCCCCTGGGCCGTGCGGCGCCGCTGTGCACTTGCTGTGGGGTCGCGCAGGTGCTGCGATGCACGCAGGCCTGGTCCCGATCGTGCGCGCTCGCCTGCCCGCCCGCGGCGCGCTCCCCCGCGCCCTCGGTGCCGAGCGGCCGCTGCGCTGCGCCGGCCGTGCCTTTTCGACGCGTGCGCCGCAGCGCGCCGCGTCCGAGCCCAAGCGCGATGTCGTGGTGAACGGCGCGACGGACGTGCGCAACGCCGTGACCAAGGGCACGGTCGGCGCGTCCGTCGACCGCGTCGGCGAGGCCGCCGCACGCGACGTGCGCCCGGGCACGGAGCAGCACGTCCCGCCCGTGCCCCCGCCGCCGGGCACCGGCAAGCGCGTCGCCGAGGATCTGCTGACCGTGCCGAACGTGCTGACGATGAGCCGGATCGCACTGTGCCCCGTGATCGGGTGGGCGGTGGTGACGCAGCGCCCCGTGTGGGCCGTCGGCCTGCTGGGCGTCGCGGCGGCGACCGACCTGTTCGACGGGTGGATCGCGCGGCGCTGGAAGAGCTACACGGTGTTTGGCAGCATTGCGGACCCTGCCGCGGACAAGCTGCTGATGGCGACGATGGTCGTGGCGCTCAGCGCGAGCGGACAAATGCCGTGGCCGCTCGCGGCGGTGATTCTGGGCCGCGACGTGTACCTGATGCTGCTCGCGTTCTACATGCGCTACCGCTCGCTGCCCAAGCCCCGCACGTGGGCGCGGTACTGGGACCCGCGCTACCCCAGCGTGCAGGTGTCGCCGACGCGCCTGAGCAAGTACAACACCTTTTTGCAGCTCGTGCTCGTCGCGGTGCTGACCGTGTACCCGTGCCTGCCCGAGGCGTACCAGATCCACCCGCACGTCACGCGCACGCGCGACGCGCTCGAGTGGCTCGTGGCGGGCACGACGGTGTACACGGGCCTGACGTATGCATTCACGCGGCGCGCGGTGCGCTACCTCCATGTCCAGTAGCGTTCTACTAGGGTGCCAACAAAAACCCGCCGCGGTGGCGTGGCGTGCGTGCGAGCAGCTCGTCGCGCGCGAGCGCCGCCGTGCCGGGTGCCGGCGCGGCGGCGTCCGGCGCGGGCGCCGTGACAAACAGCGGCTCGTCGCGCGCACGCGGCACACGGTCCGCCGCGTCGCGCACGCTGTGGATCAGGGCGACGAGCGGCTCGAGCTCGCGCGCGAGGCGCTCGAGCGCCGCGTCGTCGGGCACGGGCAGCGCCGCGAGGCGGTGCAGGTGGCGCAGCGTGTCCGGTGACAGCGGCTGCGTGCGCGCAAGCATCGCGCGCACCTCGTCCTGCGACGCCTGCACCGTGCGCACGACGCTCCACACGGGTGGCGGCACGTGCCGCGTCGCGCGGCGAGGCGAGGTGGCGGCGCGCGCGGCGGTGTGCAGGCCGCGCGCGGCGCGCGGCGCGGTGGCGGGCCGCGGAGCCTAGATCAGCTATGCGCTACGCACCCCCTGTTCGGTGGTCGCGCTGGCGGCGGCCTGCGACGGCTCCGAAGCCTGCAGCTGGCTCGACATCAGCGCACGGAACGCCGTGCCGGGCTGGTCGAGCTGCTCAAACGAGCCCATCTCGGCGATCTGGCCATCGCGCAGGAGCATGATCGTCTTGGCGGCGCGGATGGTGCTGAGGCGGTGTGCCACGATCCACACCGTGACGTTGCCCTGCTCGATGATCGACGTGATCGCCTCGTTCACAAGGAGCTCCGAGGCAGAGTCGAGCGCCGACGTCGCTTCGTCCAGGAGCTGGGTCAGTTGCACACACGTACCAAGACACTTGGCTGGCGCACCAGCGCGCGTGCAATCGCAATGCGCTGGCGCTGCCCGCCGCTGAGCTCGCGCGGGCCGATGGGCGTGTCGTAGCCGCGGGGGAGCGCCTCGATGAACTCGACGCAGTGCGCCTGCTTTGCCGCGCGCTCGATCTGCTGCCGCGTCGCGCCCGGCGTGCCGTACGCAATGTTTTCGGCGATGGTGCCCTCAAAGAGCGTCGGCTCCTGCGACACGACGCCCATGAACGAGCGGAGCGACTCGGGCTCCAGCTCGCGCACGTCCTGCCCGTCGAACGACACCACGCCCGCGGACGGCTCGTAGAAGCGCAGCAGCAGCGCGTGCACGGACGACTTGCCCGCGCCCGAGCCGCCGACGAGCGCCACGCTCGAGCCCGGCTGGATGTCGAGCGAGACGCCGTTCAGGATGGGCGTCTCGGGGCGCGTGGGGTAGCGGAAGTGCACGTTGTCGAAACGGATGTGTCCGCCGCGGCGGTCGATCGCGGAGACGTCGAGCTTGCGGCCCTTGCCGAGCTCGATCGCCGGCTGCCGGTCGAGCAGCTGGAAGACACGCGCGCCGGCACCGACGCCCTTCATCAGCGAGGTGAAGAAGGAGGTCATGAGCATCACACCCCCGCCGAGGTACGCCGTGTACATCAGCAGCGACGTCAGATCGCCGACGGTCAGCAGCCCGAGGCTCACGAGGTGCCCGCCGTAGGTGAGCAGCGTCACAATCGCGCAGTTGCCCACGAACCCGAGGCCGGAGTGGAAAATGCCGCCCGCGTATGCCTCCTTGGTCTGCAGCTTGACAATGTCGCGCACCTTGGCGTCGAAGCGGCGCGACTCGAGTGCCTGCGTGTTAAACGCAGTGATGGTGCGGAACGCCGGGGGATTGAGCCGCTCCTCGGCGGTGCGCGTCATCTCGCCGACCGCCTCCTGCGTGCGGTTGGTCAGGTTGCGCAAAAAGCGCCCGTAGAACGCCGCACCAAGGGCCGCCGGGGGAATGACGCACATCATCACGAGCGTCAGCTTCGCCGAGATGTAAAACATCGCCGAGCCCGCCGCGAGCACCGTGACCGTCGAGCGCAGGCCATCGGCGAGATCGGTGGTGATCGCCTCACCGACAATGTTGCAGTCCATGTTGATCCGGCTCACGGTGTCGCCCACGCCGCGGTCGGCATACGCCACGTCCTGGCGGATCGCGCTGCCAAACGTGCGCTCGCGCATCCGCTGGATCACGCGCACACCCGCGAGCTCGAGCAAAATGTTGGACGAGGCACGCGCGATCGCGCCCAGCGCAAACACGGCGAGCAGCAGCACGGCGACCGTCGACATCGACAGGCCCCACGGCAGCTGCGCCTCGGGCGACGAGAAGAAGTCGACCACCTTGCCGATCGTGAACGGCACACTGAGCGACACCGCCGACGCAATCAGCAGCAGCACCATCGCCGTCACCATCCCGCGGTACTCGGGCAGCATCAGCGCGTACAGCCGGCGCAGCGCAGGGAACTGCGTGCCGATCGCCCCCTGCGCATTCTGGCGCCGCGCGCGCGCCATGTCGCGTAGCGTCGAGAGGATGTGCGATACGGTGCCCGGCTCGGCGCGCTTGGCGTCGGCGCGCTTCGGCGCCGCGTCCACGCCGGGCACGCCTGGCGTGGCGGGCGCACGGCGCGCCGAGGCGTCGTCCGGCGTGCCCTGCTGCGCCCACCGAGCGCTTCCATGGAGCTCGCGCAGTACACGGCTGTGCAGAAGGCCAGCGCGCGGCACGGCCACTGCCGGCCGCGCCGCACACATCGTCGCCGCAAGGCGCGGCGTGCTCGCGCGCGCCGCAAGGCCCACGCGCACCACCGTCCACATGCTAGCACCGCGTCGAAACGGTTAGGCGGCCGGCGCGTGCGCCCGCCGGGCCACGAGCCCCTACCACGTGACTACGAAGCGTACGCTGCCAATACGGTGCGCTCGATCGGGCGCCGCGGCGGCGGCGCGTGCGTCCAGAGGGCAAACTGGCGGAAGCCCTGCTCGAGGAGGATGGCGATGCCGGGCACCGCGTGCCACCCGCACGCGGCCGCGCGCTGCAGCAGCGGCGTGTCCGCGGGCTTGTACGCCATGTCGATCGCGACGCCCCCGGGGTACGCAAACAGCGCGGGCTCGAACGACAGCGCCGTCGAGCCGTCGAGCGACTGGCCGTCCGCAGGCACGTTGCCCACCACAACCGCGGGGCGGTGCGCGGCCGCCTCGGTGAGCGTGCGCACGGCACGCACACGCCATTCTTTCGGCACAGCGTCAGCAAGTGCCTCGGCCTTTTCGTAGGTGCGGTTGCATAGAAGGATTTCGGTGGCACCGAGCGTGTGCATCGCATACAGCGCCGCGCGCGCCGAGCCGCCCGCGCCGATCACCAGTGCGGTGCTCTGCGCGGGGAGCGTGATGCGCGCGGCCGCCAGCGCATGAATCGCCTGCCAGTCGGTGTTGTCGCCGCGCAGCACACGCCGGCCCTCGACCTCGACGGGGATCACCGTGTTGACCGCGCCGATGATCTGCGCCTCGGGCGCGATCTCGTCCAGGTACTGCATGATGCGCAGCTTGTGCGGGATCGTGACACTCGCGCCGCCAAAGTCGGGCGCGCGCAGCAGCGCCGTGTCGATGCCGTCGAGCGTGTCGCACTCGTGCAGCGCGTAGGTGTAGGGCAGGCCGAGCAGCCCAAAGCCCGTGTTGTGCAGCAGCGGCGAGAGGGAGTGCGCGATCGGCGTGCCGAGCAGCGCAAACCGACGCGCGGGCAGCAGGCCGAGCAGGTGGCGCGCGGCGTGGATCTCGGCGATGCTGAGCTGCCCCGGCGCGGCCTTGGCGGGCAGCGCCGGGTGCGTCACGGGGGTGAGCACCGTGTTGAGCACGCGCGTCAGCTGCCCCTCGGCGCCCATGTTGAGCGCAATGAGCGGCACGCGCGTGTGCGCCGCACGGAACGTCTCGAGCTGCACATTGTCCGCCATCGTGCGCGCGGTGCCGACCAGCTTGACGTAGTCGCCGACGCGCGTGCCGTGCGCGTACAGCGCACGCATCCGCGCCGACGACCACGGCACCGCACCGGTCGTGTCGTGCGAGGAGGCGACAAGCATCGCATGGCCGCGCTGCGCACGCACCGCGGCAAGGCGCGCGGCCGAGCGGTGCAGCTCGACGTCGATGTACTCGCACCCGAGGCGCAAGCCGAGGCGCACGAGCGCAAAGTACAGGTCCTCGTCGGCCTCCGGGAAGCGCCCACCCTGCGACACGCTGCGCACCGTGTACAGCAGGGGCAGCGACGTCGCGTTGCGCAGGAGCGATACCTGCTCGCGCACATGCGCGAGCGTCGGTGTGCCCGCGGGGTCGAGCAGGTCGACGCGCACCTCGATCACGTCCGCCCCCGCGGTCCACTCGTCGAGCGACGGCAGCGCCGCACGCACATCGGGGAAGGTGAGCGAGACAAAGTAGGAGGCACGCGACGTGTCCACCGGCGTGCGCTGCCCGCGCGCGGTCGCGAGCGTGCGCGCAAGCACCGTGACGCCGTCCAGCTCGGGTGCATTGAGCATCTCCAGCGAGGAGCACGCCTCAAAGAAGGGGAGGCGCCGCGCGTACACGTCGGCGACCGGCTCGCCGTACGCGGGCCGATCGCTCGTCGCGAGGAAGGCCTCAATGGCCTCGAGGCTGCGCACGACGTGCACGACCGGCCCGTGCTGCGCATACGCCTGGAGCTGCGCGCGGCACGCCTCGGTCTCGACGATGCCGCCGCCGAGCGCCAGGACGTGGCCGGTGGGCGCCTCGCGCAGGAGCTGCGCCAGCAGCTCGGCCTCGGCCGCCCGGAAGGCCGGCCAGCCGTGCGTGGCGACGTACGCATTGAGGCTGCCGTGGCGCTGCGCAAACACCTCGTCCGCGTCCACAAACACGTGGCCAAGGCGCGCAGCGAGCGCGCGGCCGACGTGCGTCTTGCCCGAGGCGCGCATGCCGATGCACACGACCGTCGCCTCGGGTGCGTAGCGCTGCGGCGTCAGGCTCGGGCACAGCGGCGAGAGCGCCGTGGCACGCGCCGCCGGCGCAGAGCTCGGCACGGGCACGAGCGGCGCGTCGAGGAGCGCGCCGCTGACCACCACACCGAGGCGCAGCTGCAGGTCGTCCCACCAGCCCGGCCAGGTCTTTTCGACGCAGCGCTTCTCCAGCAGCGTCGTGCCAGGCGAGGGCGCCACGGCACCGAGCACACTGAACGCCATCGCGATGCGGTGGTCGTCGTAGCAGTGCACCTCGGCGCTGCGCAGCATCGGCAGCGCGACACCACTCACCTCGATGCCGTCGTCCCACTCGCGCGTCGCGACGCCAAACTTGGCGAGCTCGTCAATCACCGCGCGGATGCGGTTCGTCTCCTTCACGCGCTGGTTCGCGATGCCGGTGATGCGCGTCGAGCCGCCCTGCGCCACGGCAAACAGCACCGCAGCGGTGATGAACGCATCCGTCATCGGCTCCATGTCGACCGTGCCGAGCTGCCGCAGCGTGCCGGGCGGCGGGCCAGTGACCGTCGTCGAGGTCGCCGTCTGCTCCACGGTGCAGCCCATGGGGCGCAGCACGTCCGTCGCAAAGCGCGCGTCGCCCTGCAGCGACGCGCTGCCGATCGTCGGTACGGTGCACTGCGTGCCGGTGATCGCCGCGAGCGCCAGGGGGTAGGTCGCGCTGCTCGCGTCGCTCTCTACCTCGTACAGCGCGGGCGCTTGGTAGGTTGCACGCGGCACGCGGTACACGTCGCGCAGCGCGCCGTCCGCCCCGCGCTCGCGCTCGACGTGCACGCCAAACGACGCCATCATCGCGAGCGTCATGTCAATGTACGGCTGCGAAATCACTTTGCCGCCCACCAGCTCGAGCGTGACGGGCTCGGTCGCGTACGGCGCACAGAGCAGGATGGCCGAGACGTACTGCGAGCTGACGTCCGCGGCGAGCGTCATGCGCCCGCCACGCAGGCCGCCGCCGCCGATGCGCAGCGGCAGGCTGCCCTCGGCGCCGCGGTAGGCCACCTCGCTGCCATTCGCGCGCAGCGCATCGACCAACGCGCCAATCGGGCGCTGCTGCATGCGCTTGTTG
The DNA here is from genome assembly GCA_029542985.1 of Malassezia brasiliensis. Lineage (NCBI taxonomy): Eukaryota > Fungi > Basidiomycota > Malasseziomycetes > Malasseziales > Malasseziaceae > Malassezia > Malassezia brasiliensis. The sequence continues at coordinate 155,755 of CP119955.1, forward strand.
CCCGTCAGCTCAATGGTGCGCGCCACCTCGGGCTGCAGGCACGCGACGGCCGTCATGAAACGCGCGGCCGTGCCCGCGTTCTGCAGGTAGATCGGCTCGTCCGCCCCGGGCGCCTCGACACGCCCGCCGTGGCCGTGCACGACCAGCGTCTGACCGCCGTCCTCAAAGGTAAAGTCGGCGCTCCGCAGTGTACGCAGCGCATTCATCATCACCTGCGTGTCGTCCGAGTAGAGCACGTTGCGCAGCCGGCACGTCCCACCCGCCAGCGCGGCGAGCAGCAGCGCGCGGTTCGAGATCGACTTGGACCCTGGCGTGACGAGCGTCGTGTGCGTTGCGACCGGCACCGGCAGCACGGGGCGCACCGTGACAGCGGGCGCAAGCACGCGCGCAATCACCGCGTCCGACACGGTGCTCGCGCGCTCCTCGACAGTGGCGCCGATGCGCGCCAGGAGCACAATCTTTTTGGCGCTGCCCGCGTTCTTCTTGTCGACGCGCATAATGTCGAGCAGGCGCGCGCTGGTGAGCTCCTGGGCCTTGGGCAAAGCAGCGATGCGCGGATCACTCAGCGACACGGGCAGGTCGTACGCCTGCAGACACCGCACGAGGCGCCCAATCGCGACCTGCGGCAGACCGTGCTCGAGGCGCGCAATTTCCGCCTCGAGAATCATCCCGATCGACACACACTCGCCGTGCAGGATCTCGGGCGTGAGCACGGCCTCAATGGCGTGCCCGATCGAGTGCCCAAAGTTGACTAGGTTGCGCAGACCGGTCTCCTTCTCATCGATGTTGACAATGTGCGCCTTGACACCGATGCTCCCGCGGATCACATCCAGCAGCAGACTCTGGCTCACGGTGCGCGTGGCGAGCGTGTGCCCGGTCTGCTCAGGCGCACTGCGCGCCTCGTCGCCCAGCACCGCCGAGCGGATCGCCTCCGACTCCGTTTCGAGCTTGACAAAGTCGGCCGCGTCCCAAATCGCCGCCGTCTTCACCACCTCGGCCATGCCGTTGGAAAACTCGCGGGGTGGCAGCGTCAGCAAGAACGCCGCATCCACAAACACGAACTGCGGCTGGTGGAAAGCGCCGATCAGGTTCTTGCCGTGGGGGTGGTCGATCGCCGTCTTGCCGCCCACGGCCGAGTCGACCATCGCCAGCAACGTCGTGGGGATCTGCACAAACTTGAGGCCCCGCATGAACTGCGTCAGTCACACACACGCACCGTCGCAGCAACAAAGCCGACCAAATCACCAATCACACCACCGCCGCACGCCATCACGATCGTGTCGCGCGTCAGGCGGTGCTCCAGCATCCAGTCCTCCATCGCCGCTTTCGTCTCGCGGCTCTTGCTCTCCTCGCCAGGCGGGATCACGTACACCAGCACACGCGCAGGCGCACCGGGAGGGCTGTACTTCACAAACGCCTCCTCAAACTTTTGCACGACGCCCAGCCGCTCCAGATGCGTGTCGGTAACCAGCACATAGGCACTCGACGGCAGCTCCGTCAGAAGCGTCTGTACAATGTGCGGGATCAGGTGGTAGCCGAGCTGGATGCGCGCATCCAAGCACCGCAGCTCATGGATCGTAGCGCCACTCACGGGCGAATCCGACGGCGGCGCATGGTACGAAGGTACCTTACTCCCCCCGGCGTCGCTCATCGTTGTCGAGTCAGAAGAACGGCACGAGGTGGAGGTTTTCGCCCAGCGGCCGTGCGCGCCCAAGGGGGGCGGCCGCCCATAGCATCCTACCACAATGTTCTACTCATGTGCCATGGGCTGCTTCTCGCCCTGCGCGAGCTTGGCTTGTACCGCCGCCACCAGCTCGTCGGCACTCGACACGGGCCACGCCTGCCGTAGTGCCTTGGCAAGATCCTCGTCATTCCGCCCCTGACTCAGCGCAGCACGGATCTCGACAAGCTCGCGCTTCGGCAGCTTCGACACACGCTCCGTACCACCCAAGCTCGCGGTCGTGTTGAACGCAAGCTGCGTCAAGCAGTACTTGGTGTTGCCGAACGGATTGTCAAAGTGTACGGCGTACCGCAGCCACTTGGGCGCCACCTCGGTAGCCACACACGCGCGTTCCTCCCGGAAACACGAAGGATTCGCTTCCGCACCACGCGCAAGCATCAGCGAGGACACACCGGTAAGCTCCTGGATCCGCTCCACGTCCGACACGCTGAAGCAGTCACCGTTGCACACCACCGGCACGTCCTGCCCTGTTTCTGCAGCGACTTTGTGGACGTGGTCAACGACTTCCCGCAGGCGGTGTAGCAGTGCAGGCTCGCGGGGGCGCATGTTCTTCGTCCGACAGTGCACGGTCAGTGCCCGGATGGTGCGCGTGCGTACAATCTGCTCGACCAGCGCCAGGGTATCTTCTTGGCTGGGGAGCAGCCGAATTTTCGCGGTGACACTCACATGCGGCGGCGCGGCGGCACGCATCGCGCGCAGAATGTCACACAACAGGTCGGGCGTCGAAAGTAGGTTGGCGCCCATGCCCCCCAACGTCGAGAACGGCTTGGGGCACCCGCAGTTGAGGTCGACGCCAGCGACATCGTCGTGCGCCGTCACCATCCGGACGGCCTCTGCGGCGTGCTCGGGTGTGGCCGAGCCCACTTGGTATATGAGTCGCGAACGCTCCACGGGGTGGCACGAGAAGATTTGTTTGTCCTCCTTGATGAACTCGACCAGACCCGTCTTCGGGTTCACACGTCGCTCCGTGCCCATAATTGCCCGGTCGACCACCTCAGGTGACCACACAAGGTCTGCACCGTACTCGAGCGCCAGTAGCCGCGTCGGCAGTGAGCCGATGCGTACCATGGGGGCCAGGAACAAGCCATGCCGAAAATTAGGCATCCGAGGATCCGCCGCAGGCGGTAGTGAAGAGGTATCCGGCATCCCACCTGTTGACTTGATCCGCTTCGCTGCTCGCTCGCTCGGTTCAGGAGACGCACGCATAACAGTACGAGCAAGGGTCTGCGCGAAACCGAAAACGCGGCGGAGCATGCAATGGATGCCGTCGAAAAATTCGGCCCCTTTCGCGTTGGACTCCACATCTCCACACGACTTTTCCCCACGTCCATGGCCTCACGCACAAGCGACGATGGGATGGGTGGGTACTCGGGACCGGCACCCCCCATCTCGCTGATACTGGCGCCTGAATATCAGCTTCCTCCGCCAGTGCGCAAGCCGGAAGACATACATCCACTTCCGACGGGCGTTGACGCGTATTTTGTCTACCCCTTTACTGCCGAAGACGTTGTTGCTTCGGGACAACTGAACACATCTAGTCGCAGCGTTGCGGCGCTGCGCGAGAAACACGATACGTACCTCGCAACACGGAAGGCAACGAAAGAACGCGAGGCACAGGCGCGGATCCACCGCATGGCACCGGGATGGATCCCTGACCAGGTCCTGCAACCCACACCGGTACAACGCTCCGCGCCGCCGAGTCGCGGCGGCTCGTCTCCTGCTGCGCAGGAAGAGACTGCTAGGCCGCCCGCACCGACACCGCTGTCAGCTACCGAAGGTCATACTTCCCCGATGGTGGGCATCGGCGCTGGTCCGTCCAAGGCTGCCCACGACACACCTACACGACTCACAACCCCGCCTTTGAGCGTTCCTCCTGTGCGCCTGGAACCACCAGTGGAACGTGAAACCACGCCTGTTCCTGCGACGCCGGCCGAGCCGCTGGCCCAAACCGAGGACGCCGATCCCCCCACGACACCACCGAAATCACCCATGGAACGTCCCGCCGCACCAACGCCCCTTGCGGCTTCTGATCCGGCGTCCCATCTCCCTGCCAAACCTACCGAGGATGCTGAGCTAGAGCAATTGACATCCGACATGAATGCTTTGTAGTCTACATCGTTGTGATACATTACACCTTGTCCAAGGGACGATTGAACCCACCTTTCCTATCGTCAGCCATGGCACGTACCGGTTCATATACTGGCGCCAGCTGCGTTCCTTGCGGATCTCGGCGAATCCTTCCGAATTGTCCTCGACGTGTTTTCCCTGCGTCAGCACAAAACGTACCTTGCTGGACCCGAAATTGCCAAAGCCCATCATCGACGCGATCTGGTCGGCATCCATCTCGTCCACAGCAGCAGGTTCAGGCTTCGCAGGCTCGTCGCGCAGAGATCGAGCATCAGAGCGGTCGGAGCGCGTCGCCTCACGCTGGTCCCACCGAGATCGGTTGTGGGAAACCGGTGGCCGCGCAGGTGGACTCCGCTCACGATACCTGGTCCGCTCTTCACGATCATTGCGGGCTTCGCGCTGTGCGTTCCATCGGTCGCGGTTGTCCCTGGACCGCCTGTCCCAGTCCCGGTTGTCGCGCGGACGCCGGTGCCAGTCGTTTCGATCGTTGTCAGACCACTCGCGCCGATCACGTTCGTCACGGTAGCTGTCGCGCTCGGGAGGAGGGGGTACACGACTTCGGTCATTTTGCCTACGGTCGTCGCGCCACTCCTCGACATTACTTCGACGTTCTTCGCGTCGACCGTACGGTGGCCTACGACGGTCATCGTTCCACGAATCGCGAGCGTAGACATCCCCACGTCCTCGTTCATCACGATGCTCGTAGCGTGGCCGGTCCTGATCCTTTCCTACATCGTAGACGTCATCGTAGCGCACGCGCGACCGACGCGAATCCATCGTCGCACGGTCCTGGCGGTGGATGTGTAATTCCCCGATTGAGTGCGCCTCTTGCTGACATATTGTCGTCGCTAGCCAACTCTCAACCGTCGAGTATCCCTCTTCACAATGGCTGGTGGACACCATCGTACGTGCCGCGCATCGATGCATCTAATGTACAGGCTCGGTTAAGATCGATCCCGCTATCGAACGATGGCAGGCGATGGTGCGTTTTCACGAAATTTACGCAGCACAACTCGATGTACCAGCGCTTCCGCTGGACGCCGAAGAACACGCCTTCGCTGCTGTTCTTCGGCCTTGCGGTGCCTGCCGCGACGCTGTACCTCTTCTCTCAGACCAACGTGCGTATATGCGCATAAGCTGACCGTGCAGAGCGTGTGGGACTGGTCGGGCAAGACCAAGGACGAGTCGCTCCTTGCGCAGCCCCCGAAGCCCGCTGCGGAGCAATAGATTCTGACAGGCTCTTCGATGAAATATAACGAGGATGCTAGGATGATTTGGGCACCACCGCGGCCGAATTTCAGGTCTGGTGTGCTGCAGAGCGTGCGCACGACTCCAAGAGCACGTCCGGCGCCGAATGGCATAAGGACGGCCGAGGAAAAGATACTCTTACAGTATAGGATGGCTGAGATGCTGTGTGTGCACGGTGTTCCAGCCCGCTTCGAGCTTGGAGAGCTGTCTAGGGGCTAAGGAGACTCGTTCCGAGCCACAGGCACCTCCAAGCCTAGCTAGAATGCGTCAGAGGAACGCTGGCAAGTGCAAACCAATACACTGCGCTTCTACGTATACTAGTTTCGCGCCGCACCACACCGAACGATCCGTGCGCGCCATCGGCCTCGAAGCCGAACAGCTCTGCCCGCTCTCACTGCCACGGGTCCGCCATGGGCTGACCCTAGCGCGCCAGGGTCATTTGCACGTGACTTCAGTGGCAACAACGAGCTATGACTCGTTCGATAGGCGAACGATTATAATTCTGACACCTGCGATAAACCTAGTAGGTCTTCTGAACTGCACTATCTTTGCGGGGGAATTTTCTTCGAGGCGTTTTTCCACCTGGATTACCAACATGTCTGACGAGTGTTGCAATTCGCGCCCTTCCAAGATGCAGAAGGTGAACGGTGAGGCGTCGGAAGACGTCAAGGACTCGCACGTCGCGGTGGACACTAGTAGCGCTGTGAGTCAGCCGGCCCGTTCGGAGAACACGGCACTGGGTGGTACCCAGCCGTTCGGTTCTTCGCGGTACAGCGACTTCCTGAGCAACGTGTCCAACTTCAAGATTATTGAGTCGACGCTGCGTGGTATGTGCATGGAACACTATGTGTGCTAACCAACAGAGGGTGAGCAGTTCGCGAACGCGTTCTTCGACACTGAGACCAAGATCAAGATTGCCAAGGCACTGGACGATTTCGGTGTGGACTGCATTGAGCTGACCTCGCCGGCGGCCTCGGAGCAGAGCCGTAAGGACTGCGAGGCGATCTGCAAGCTCGGCCTGAAGACCAAGGTCATCACTCACATCCGTTGCCACATGGACGACGCCCGCATTGCGGTCGAAACCGGTGTGGATGGCGTTGATGTGGTCATGGGCACTTCCAAGTTCCTGCGGGAATATTCGCACGGCAAGGACATGACCTACATTACCAAGGCGGCCGTCGAGGTGATCAACTTTGTCAAGAGCAAGGGCATCGAGATCCGTTTCTCGACTGAGGACTCGTTCCGTTCGGATCTGGTGGATCTGCTGAGCATCTACCAGGTGGTCGACAAGGTCGGCGTGAACCGTGTGGGTATTGCCGACACGGTCGGTGTGGCGAACCCGCGCCAGGTGTACGACCTGGTCCGGACACTCCGCAGCGTCGTTGGCTGTGACATCGAGTGCCACTTCCATAACGACACGGGCTGTGCGATTGCCAACGCTTACACCGCGCTCGAGGCCGGCGCCACTCACGTGGACACCTCGGTGCTGGGTATTGGTGAGCGCAACGGTATCCCCAGTCTGGGTGGCTTCATCGCGCGCATGTACGCTGCGGACCGCGACTACGTCATGGGCAAGTACAACCTTAAGGCGCTGCGTGAGGTCGAGAACCTGGTGGCGGACGCTGTCCAGGTGCAGATTCCCTTCAACAACCCCGTGACGGGCTACTGTGCCTTTACGCACAAGGCGGGTATCCACGCCAAGGCCATCCTGGCGAACCCGAGCACCTACGAGATCCTCAAGCCGGAAGACTTTGGCATGAGCCGCTATGTGTCGATTGGCCACCGCCTCACGGGCTGGAATGCGGTCAAGTCGCGTGCGCAGCAGCTTGGTCTTGAGCTCACCGACGACCAGATCAAGGCGGCGACGAACCGTATCAAGGTCATGGCCGACATCAAGGACCAGACGATGGAGGATGTCGATGCGGTGCTCCACGTCTTCTACCGTGCCATCAAGAACGGACAGGACATTAGCCACGACAAGGTGTTCGACCGCCTGCTGGAGCAACATAACACGGCGACGACGAACCAGGCCGCGATTGAAAACTAGAAAGTGTGTAGCCCATAAAGAAAGCGAGCATCGTTTGGTACGCAGATGCCATACCGTTCGTTGCCTTGGCGCACGTGGGACCCTCGGTGAGTGCAGGGAAAAGGCCGAACAAAAAAAGGACGCAGAACGAGATTACCTACGTTGTGCGGGGGAGTCACTGCGTGCCCCCAGCGATGTCGTCGGTTGTGGCCGACGTAGAGAGCGCATCGCTCTCAAGTGCCGAAAAGGCCGATGTCCTCAAAAAGGACCCCTTGCTCTACCCGTCCGACCCGCAGCAATACCGCGGCATACTAGGGTGGTATCGCCGCTTTCATGACCAGACGGCCTGGCGGCCTTTTTCCGCGATCGAGTGGACGAGTATTGAGCCGGTGCGCGAAGAGGACCGCGTGCAGCGCAACTACTGGTCTGCGGCGCTGATCTGGTTCAGTGTGAATATGAATGGTGTGTGTCTGACCACTGACGCAGTGCTCTCCTTCTCTACCGGCACGCTGGCACCGTCGATGGGGATGGGTCTGCGGTCGTCCATGTACACGATTGTCGGTTTTATTGTGCCATGCAGCCTTATTCCCGCATACTTTATCACGTTTGGCCCCAAGCTGGGCATGCGCCAGATGATCCAATGTCGATACTCCTTTGGGTACTTTGGCGCGTGTCTGGTGTCGCTGCTCAACGCTGTGACGATGTGTGGCTACGTCATCCTCAATGCGATCCTTGGCGGGGAGACACTGCAGGCGGTATCACCGAACCAATCCATGTCGGCGACGGTCGGCATTGTGATCATTGTGGTGATTGCATTGTGCATCTCCTTCTGTGGCATCCGCATGCTGCACTGGATCGAGCGCTTCTTTTGGCTGCCGGTGATGATCAGCTTCGTGATCATGGTTGGCGAGGCGAAGACCGGGCCCATGGGCCTGCACACCGAGCCGAATGAGCCGTCACCGTCATCGCAAACGATCCTGAGCATGGGCTGTGTGCTTGCCGGCTTCCAGATGTCATACGCGGCGCTCGCGTCCGACGTGAGCTTGTACATCCAGCCGCGGATCCCGTCGTGGAAGCTGTTTGTCACGACTGCATGTGCCTTTGCGGTCGGCTCCGCGACGATCCTGATGCTAGGCGCGGCGTTTGCGGCGTCCGCGCAGACGATTCCTGCGTGGAACGACGCACTGACGCAGAATCCATCGCCCGGCCCGCTGATCAATTTGGTGCTCTCGAACAAGCTCGGCAACTTTGGCAAGTTCCTCACGGTTCTCATTGCGCTGTCCGCCATGGGCAACATCATGGCGACGCTGTACTCCCTGGGCTTGACGTGCCAAACGATGCTTCCTGCCCTGGTCGTGCTACCGCGCTTCGTCATTCCGGTGCTTGCCGTGGCGATCATTTTGCCGCTGTCCATCGTGGGCAAGGACCACTTCTACGATACCCTGACGAATTTCGTGAGCATGATTGCGTACTGGGCAGCCCTGTACGTCGGCGTGGTACTGGCGGACCATGTTGTAATCCGGCGCACGCGTTTCGCGTCCTATGACCCAGCCATCTACAACCAGTGGAGCAAGCTGCCGCCTGGCGTTGCGGCGATCGGCGCGGCGGTGCTGTCGCTCGGATTGGTGATCCCGCTGATGGACCAGGAGTGGTTCACGGGTCCCCTTGCACGTCATGTGGGCGATCTCGCTTTTGAGGTGGGCCTCGTGCTCTCGTTTGTGCTCTATATAGTGCTGCGTCCGCTCGAGAAGCGCATCGCGGGGCGGTAGGCTGGGCGGCGCCAGGCACAAGTGTTGGTCTCCAAGTCACGTGGCCGACGCGTCGTCCAAACAGGCGTGCGACGACCGCGAGCGTGAAGGGCGATGGCCGAGTTCCCCGGCGCGAGCGGGGCCGACGACGTCGCGAGCCTCTCGCTTGACGAGAAGCTTGTATCAAAGGTGTGTGGTGGTGCTGACCCAGCTCTGGAAGGCACGTCTCGCCGGCTACGAGGAGCTGGCGCGCCTCTTTGCACGCACGGCGTCCGAGGACGACCCCGTGTTCGCCGAGTATGCGCGGCGGTCGGATACGCTGCGTGCCATGGCGCTCGATGCAAATGCGGCCGCCCAGGAGAAGGGTCTTGAGGCGCTTGTCGCGTTCGTGCAGAACGGCGGGCGCGTCGCTGGGCGCACGCGCGAAGCGGTGTTCCCCGCGATCGCCGAAAAGGGCCTCCCGTCGATGCGCACCGGCACACGCAAGCACGCACAGGACCTCGTGCTGCTCTATGCGTCGCACGAGGATGTGGCGGGGTGCGAAGGCTTGCTTGCCGACCTGTGTGCGCTGCTCTCCTCCAAGCAGCCCAAAGTCGTTGCGGCCAACGTTGCGGCGCTGGCGGCGCTCGTCAGCGCGTTTGGCACGCAGCAGCTCCAGGTGAAGGGTGTTGTGAAGCGCGTTCCGGACATCTTTGCACACGCCGACAAGAACGTGCGGGCAGAGGGCACGCAGCTTGCCATTGCCCTGCACCGCTACCTGGGGCCGGCGCTGCGGCCGACGCTCGGCCAGCTCAAAGAGATCCAGGCCAAGGAACTCGAGGCCAAGTTTGCCGAGGCGGATGCACAGGGTGCGCCATGCCCGACGCACTATTTACTGTCGCAGCAGCCCGCGCCGGCGCCCGAGGCCGAGGCGCCCGAGGCGGCCGAGGAGGCGGCCGAGGCGACCGACGAGGCGCCCGCCGCGGCGCCCGAGGCGCCCGCCGTGGACGCGTATGACCTCGCAGAGCCGCACGACGCGCTGCACAGCCGCAAGCTCATCGGCGACTTTTTCGAGCGCGTGGCGTCGACCAAGTGGCAGGAGCGCATGGAGGCGCTCGAGTCGCTGCATGCGGCGCTCACCGAGTCGGTGCGCCTGGCGCCCGATGCGGGCTACGAGGCATATGTGCAGGCGATCCAGGTGCGTCTGCAGAAGGACGTGAACATCAACGTCGTCGTGCAGGCATGCAAGTGTCTCGAGGCGCTGGCCGATGGCCTGCGGCACGACACCCAGCGCTACCTGTACATCCTGCCCGTGGTCCTAGAGAAGCTCAAGGAGCGCAAGCCCGCGGTCGCCGACGTGGTGGCCGGCACGCTCGATGCGCTCTTCCGCGCCGGGCGCTGGTCCGACGTCCTCGAGCCACTCGAGGGCGTCGCGGCGCACAAGAACCCGGCCGTCAAGGCCGGCGCTATGCGCTTCCTCACGCGGTGCTTGCAGACCACCGCCACGCCACCGTCCGGCGCCGAGGTCAAGACGTGTGCGAAGCTGCTCACCGACGCGCTTGGCGACGGCAGCGGCGACGTGCGTGATCCGGCCGCGACCGGTCTCGGCACGCTGCTCAAGCTTGTGGGCGAGCGGCCGATGCTGGCGTACCTGGACGCGCTCGACGACATCAAGAAGAGCAAGGTGCGCGACGAGGCGAGTCGCGCGACGGTGCGCGCGAGCGGCAAGGCGGCCGCGCCGGGCGGCGCCGCGGCGCCTGCCGCGGCGCCCAAGCCGCCGGCTCCGAAGCCCGCGGCGCCCCGCGCGCCGCGACCGCCGGCCGCGGCCCCGCGTGCGGCACCGGCCGCGTCGACGAGCCGTGCGTCGCCCGCGAAGCCTGTGGCGCGTGCACCGGCCGTGGCGCGTGCGCCTGCGTCGCCGGCGCGTGCGCCGCCGAGCGCTCCGCGTGCGCCGCCGAGTGGCGCGCGACCTGCGGCTGCACCGGCGCGCGCGGGCAAGGCGGCGTCCGGCGACGACCGTGTCAAGTTCCAGTACACGCCCGAGGACGCCGAGGCGCGCTTTGACGAGGCGGTGCCGGCCAACATCCGCGAGCTGCTCGCGCATGCCTCGTGGAAGGAGCGGCTGCAGGGCGCGCAGGAGCTCGGGGCGTATGTGCGTGCGACGCCGGTCGACGCCGAGCTGCTTGCGCGGTTCCTGGGCAAGTACCCCGGGTGGAAGGAGAGCAACTTTCAGGTGCTCAACGAGATGTACCGCGTGCTGCAGTGCGTTGCCCAGGATGAGGCGGCCTCGGTGTCGTTCGACCGTGCCGCGGCGGCACTCACCATCCCGCCGCTGTGCGACAAGCTCGGCGACCTGAAGCTGAAGGGCAACGCGAGCGACACGCTCTATCTGTACGCCGAGGCCGTTTCGCCCGGCTTTGTGGTGGCGCGCGCGCTGCCGGCGCTCGGCGCGCTCAAGGCGCCCAAGGCGCAGGCCGAGGCCGTGCAGTGGCTCGAGCAGCTCCTGCTCGCCTTTGGCACGCGGGGCGTGCCGATCGCCGACGTCGTGGCGTACCTGCTCGGTGCGCTCAAGTCGGCGAATGCGGCGGTGCGCGCAAACGCCACCAAGGCCATCGGCACGCTCGCGCGGTTCGTCGGCACGCCGCTGCAGGCGATGCTTGGCGACGACCTGAATGCGCAGCTCCGCTCGAGTCTCGAGGCGGAGATTGCGGCACACGCCGGCGATGCGCCGGCGCCCACGCGGTTTGTGCGCACGCGCGGCGGCGAGGCGAGCGCGCCCGCCGCCGAGGCGCCGGCGGCGCCCGCCGCGCCGGCGCCGAGCGACGCGGACGCCATCGACGAGGACGAGCTGGAGCGGCTTGTGCCGCGCGTCGACATCGAGACGCTGGTGCCCTCGGCGTCGCTGGCGCAGCTCGGCGACGCGAGCTGGAAGGTGCGCAAGGAGGCGCTCGAGGGCGTGCAGGCGGCGCTCGCGCCGCACCCCCGGCTGAAGGGCGCTGCCGGCGAGCTGTGTGCGGCGCTCCGAGCGCGGTATGCGGACAACAACCTCCAGGTGCGCACCCTCGCGCTCGACATTGCTGCCAAGCTCGCCAACGGCATGCACGCGCAGTTCGAGCCGTACGTGCGCACGCTGGTGCCGCCCATCACGCAGGTGCTGGCGGACAGCAAGGCGCCGCTGCGTGCGTCGGCCGCGTCGGCGCTCACGGCCATCGAGGCGCAGGTCGGCCTGCCGCCGATGGTCGCGGCCATGGCGCCCGTGCTCGACGGCAAGGGCGCGAACCCGATGCTGCGGCAGGACGCGTTTGCGTGGCTCGGCGAGCGTATGGCCGCGCAGCTGCCCGCGGACCTCGACGTCGTTCCGCTGCTCCCGAGTGTGCTGCAGTCGCTGGACGACCGTACGCCGGGGGTGCGCAAGGCGTCGCAGGCGCTGCTTCCCTATCTCGTCGCGCGCGCCGGGTACAAGGTTGTGGTCGAGCACTGCGATGCGCTGCGGTCGGCGTCGCGTGCAACGGCCGTGCCGCTCGTGGATGCCGCACGGCCGGCCGCGGCGGCGCTCGGTGGCGGTGCGGCGCCCCGGCCCGCGGCGCCGGCCGCGCCCGCGCCGGCCGCGCGGCCCACTCCCGCGGCGCGCCCCACGTCTGCGGCGCGCCCCGCGGCGACGCGCCCCCCGTGGCGCGTGGGCCGCCCGCGGCACGCCCGACGCCCGCGGCGCCGTCCGCCGCGCGGCCGGCGGCGCCCCCGCCTCCACCCGCACGGCCCCCGCACCGACCCCCGCACGCCCGGTGGCGCCCGCGCGACGCCGCGGCAGCCGACGGCTGTCAACCGCGCGCTGCGTGCGCCGGACGCGACGCCGAGTGCGCGGCGCCTGGGCGAGACGCCCGCGGCGCCCGCGCCCGCCGACGTGCCCCCGCTGCTGGCGGCCGACGGCCGGGCCAAGGCGCAGCGCGAGAAGGCCGCGACGCGGCAGCCGCCGTTCCTGTCCGTGGACGGTGCGGTGCGCAGCGAGCAGGTCGAGCAGGTGCGCCACGCGATGGATGCGTGCTGTGCGCCGGGCCTTGTGCACGCGCTCTTCAGCACGGACCACAACGCGGAGCGCGACTGGCTCGCGGGCCTCGGCACGCTGCAGACCTACCTCGCGACGCCGCCGCCGCCCGACGACGAGCGCGATCTGCGTGTCGTGGCGAGCAGCGACGTGCTCCTCCGCTACGTGTGTGTGCGGCTGCTCGACAAGAACACGAGCGTCGCGCTGAAGTGCTTCGAGGTGCTGCACGCCTTGCTGGCGGTGCTCACCACGCATGCGTACGCGCTGAGCGACGCCGAGGCGCATGTGCTGCTCCCGGCGCTGCTGCAGCGCCTCGGCGACCCCAAGGCGGCGTTCCGTGAGCAGGTGCGCGACTTGGTGCGGCGCACGGCGCTCCTCTTCCCGCCGAGCCGCATCGTGCCGCTCCTGCTCGAGCACGGCGCGGGCTCGAAGAATGCGCGCGCGCGCGCCGAGGCGCTTGGTGAGGTCGAGCACCTGCTCGCGCAGCACGGCCCCGCCGTGTGCACGCCCGGCAAGACCCTGCCGGCGGTCGCGCAGCTGATCGCCGACCGCGACGCCGGCGTGCGCAACGCGGCGCTCCAGACGCTCGCCGAGGCGTACAAGAGCACGGGCGATGCCTTGTGGCGGCAGATCGGCACGCTCGCGCCCAAGGACGAGTCCCTGCTCGAGGAGCGCCTGCGGCGCACCGCGGCGCCGGCGCCGGCGCCGCCCGTGACGCCCGGCCGTACGCCGCGGCGCGCGACGCCGACGACGCCCGCGGAGCCGACGACGCCAAGTGCGCTGCCGCGTGCGCCGCGTGCGCCGCTTGCGTCGCTTGCGACGCCTGGCGCGCGGCCCGCACGCGACGCCGAGGTCGACGCGCGCCTCGCCGCCGAGCTGAGCCGCGTCGCGAGTGCCGACATCGAGGAGAGCACCGCGGCGCTCAAGGCGGCGCAGGAGCAGCTGCGGGGCCAGCGGCCGCTGCCCGGCGCCGCGCTGGAGGCGGGCGTGGCAAGTGTGGTGGCGCAGCTGCAGTCGCCGCCGTCCGGCACCGAGGCACAGACGCAGCGGCACACGAAGCATGTGCTGCAGACCGCGCTCGTCCTGCTCGACGCGCAGGACGCCGCGGCGAAGCGCCCGGTGCTCGACGAGGGCAGCTTCACCGCGCTGGTTACCGCGCTGCTCACGCGGCTCATGGACGCGTCGGCGTCGCAGGACGCCGAGGCGCAGACGCTTGCCAAGCACCTCAATGCGGTGGTGCTGCGTGCACTGGCGACGAGCGACGCCAATGTGGTGTACGCGTCGTGCTTCGGGCTGCTCGTGCGCCTCATCAAGGAGATGGACGCGCAGCGCGACGACGAGGCGGAGCGCACCGCACGCCTCGCCGAGCTCGTCATCAAGTGCCTCTGGAAGGCGGCGCGCAAGCTGCCGGATGCGCTGCGAGCACACCAGGTGCAAGGCGCGCAGCTGCTCGCGACCATCGAGGACGTCCTGCAGGCCATCCCGCCGATCGAGTGGGGGCGCCGTGTGCAGCGCCAGGCGCCGCTCAAGGACATTCCGCTGATCACCGCCACGAATGTGCTCAAGCAGCTCATCGACACGGTCGGCGAGGAGGCGCTCACCATGCTCGATACCCTGCCGGACCCCGAGGGAAGCCACGTGTACCGCTACCTGCTGCGCCTGCTCTACGTCGACGACAGCGCCAAGGCCGACGCCTCGACGCCGCCTGCCGGCGACACGGCGCAGGCCGCGTCGCCGGCGCCTGCGTCGCCCCCTGCCGCGCCCGAGGAGGACGTCGTGACGCTCGAGCTGCGCGGCATCTTTGACCGCATCTCGCAAAAAGACCAGTCGCGCGCCGCGATCCGCGAGCTGTACGAGTTCCAGAAGCGGCACCCTGCCAAGCAGGGCGACATTGACCGCTCGCTGCAGAACACGGGGCCCATCTTCCAGCGCTACATCAAGCGTGCGCTCGCGAACCATGCCGCCGAGGACGCCCCCCGCGCCGCCCGGACATCGAGCGCCGCGCCACGGCGCCCGACGGCGCGTCCGTCTTCGCAAGGCGCCGCGATGGACGCACGCCTCGCCGAGCTCAAGGCCAAGTTCCGCAAGGACAGCGACGCGCCTGCCCCCTCTGCCACCGAGCGCACACAGAAGCGCATGTCGATGTCCACCGAGGCGCTCCGCCAGCGCCTTGCCTCCATGCGCCCCGAGTAGTTGGTAGCCCTTCCCTGCCCCCCGATCGGCCCGATCGGGTGTGTCGATCCTGTACGGCGGTGCGCCGCCGATCTGCGCACGGCGACCGCGAAGAATGCCCGATACCGCGCCGAGTGCTCGCGACGCACGCGCGCCACCGGGCACGGGTGCGCGTCCGTCACACGCCATGCATCTTGTTGCTGAGGAGCACTCACCCACAGGTCCGGTCGCGCCCGCGCGGGCCGCGTCGCGCACCGCCGGCTCCGACGCCTGGCCGCCGGCCACGTTCCTGCCGCCCCATGCGCGCACGCGCGGCTCGGTCGGCACGGCAACGGCAGCGATGGCGCCGTGCACCGACGGACCCTTCGCTGAGCTGCGGCAGGCACGCAGGCCATCAGCCTCGACCTTGTCCGACGCAACGTGGACCGACGACCTTCCTTGGTCTGTCCGCCGTGCGCCGCGCTTCTCGGTGAACGACGTGATGCAGCCGAGCCACTCGCCCGATCCATGGCGGCCCTCGACGCCCGTGGGCGCCGGGGTCTCTGCTTCGTCACTCGCGGCGCCGCACTCATCGGTGTCGTCGCTGCAGTCGTCCATCCCCCTCAGCCCCACGGCGCCGGCTGAGCCGCTGTCGCCGTCGCGCGCGCGTCCCATGCCGCCGCGGCACAGCGCACCACACATGATCATCGATGCGCATGCCGCCGAAGCGCGCCGCCGCGTCGAGCGCCGCTCGCTCTGGCTCGACAATCTCACGAGCCCGCACCGCGTGTCGAGCGCCAACGCCCCCCTCGCCCCCGGGTCGCCGCACTCGCCGCTTCGGCCGCCGTCGCCGCACACGCACGCGGCGGTGTCGCCGCGCTTCCCCGTGTCGCCCCGCACGGACGGCGGTGCGCGCGACCCGCTCCACCGCCCCGCGCCGGGCGCACCGAGCGACTTGTGGAAGGCCGACGCACTCGCACCGTCGATGCACTGGCCGCCGCCCAAACCTGGCGCATCGCCGTCGCCGATGCGCAGAGCGGCTGGGTCGCTGCACATTACCACCGACACCGACGATGGCACACCCAGCCTGCCGGCGATCCGCTCGGCCTCTGCGAGCTTCTTGTCACGCCCCGCGGGCGTACGTATGCAGCGCTCTGCATCCACGGTGCACCGGGTGCCGCACACGGCCAGGGAGCTGCGCACGTCGGAACGGCGCGAGTCGAACCCCATCGAAGACTTTGCGCGGCTGTCCGTCTCTGAGCGGACGCCCTCGACGCCGTCCGAGACAGAGCGCTCGCCGCAGGCAGCAGCGACGGTGCCGACGCTCGATGCGGGTGCGTCCGAGTTTGTGCCGGTCATGCCGTACTGGGGTGCACCGCCGTACCCCTACGTGTCGCTCCCTGCGCCGGCGCGTGCATTTGTGATCAAAAGCTTTACCGAGGTAGACGTGGCGACTTCACTGCGCCACGGCGTCTGGACGAGCACGGAAAAGGGCAACAACCGTCTGGACCAGGCGTTTGCGCGGAGCAGCGCGCTCGGGCCCATCTACCTCTTCTTCTCCGTGAACGGCAGCGGGCGCTTCTGCGGCGTGGCCCAGATGGTCTCCGGGCTGGACTACTCGCAAAATACCTCCATCTGGGCCGAGGGGCACCGCTGGAAAGGGCTTTTCCGCGTGCGCTGGCTCATTGTCAAGGACGTGCCCAATGTGCACCTGCGGCACATCCTCTTGCTCAACCGCAACGAAATCAAGCCGGTTACCCAGAGCCGCGACACCCAGGAGCTGCTGCCTGAGGCCTCAGCAGAACTCTTGCGCATCTTTTGTACATACGTCAGCTACTCGACGCTGCAGCCGCCCGCTGACGTGCACGCGGCCTACCCCGCCGCGCCATAGGTCCTATGGCAAATCAGACAATTCTTGCTCAAACGAGCGACCCAAACTGCCCCCTGGATGGTTGCGCACAAACGTCGCGCGCTCAATGCCCTTGGCACGCGTCAACGCAATCGCAAACGCGTCGCCTACCGCCAGCATCACCGTCGTGCTGCTCGTCGGCGCCGGAATTTCAGGGTACGCCTCGGTGCTGCTGAGCGACACGGCATCTTTTCCATCCACCATAGCGCCGTCGGCAAGTGCCGGGCCCGTGCTGCAGTCGAGCCATGCATCCGCCAGCCGCGCAAGGGGCGAAGCACCCGAACTCGTCATCGCGATGCGCCGACACCGCTGCACAACGTCAAGGCCCATGAATGCGACCATCTCCGACGTTGTCCCCGAGTACGAAAGCGCAAGCACGACGTCCTGCTGAGGGCACACCATCCCCAGGTCGCCATGCAGACAGTCGGTGGGGTGCAGAAACACGGCCTGTGTACCAAGCGACAGGAGCATCGACGCAATCTTGCGCGCAATGATTCCTGTGTCAATACGTCCACGTACCACTTTTGCCCACTCCCACGACAATCATTTTGCCACCCGGGTGACCGGGCGCCCGGCTGGTATATTGCAGCGCGAGCTGCAGCGCACGCCGAAACTCGCGCTGCGCCGCGTGCGAATGCTCGAGCGTGTCAGAGAGATGGCGCAGCGCCTGCGCTTCGCGGTGCACAATGACCTTGGCGAGCTCAAGCGCCTCATCTACGCATGCGTCCGCATCCATCGCTTCCTTCGCTGCGTCGACACGCGCAAATCTCGTCCGCGCAATGAAGTGCTGCTCCACAAAACTACGATCGATTGTGCCACGTGCACGCTATTGGGCGTCCGCGCCGCCGCCGTTCGCAGGGCCGTGCGCTGTCGCCTCCTCCGCAGGGTTCCGGAACGGCGCAAAGAGCTCCCCAGACTCGTACTCTTCCAGCGTCTTTTTCCAGCGCATACGCAGCGCCGCGAAGGAATCAAGCGCAGGGCGCACGTCCAGGTGGAAACTCGCCTCGTCCGTCTCGGGGTCATCGGGCGTCGAATAGTAGTCGATCACATAGCGCACCTCCTCACCCCCGGGCTTGCTCTCTGTTGGCGCGCGGCGGACAATCCAGTCGTGCCGGTCGAACGGCGGCTCCGTGTTGAAGCGGTCAGGCATCGCCCAACCAAGCCAACCAAAGAGCCGCGCACGCGGGCTCAGGGTCCCTGGCCGGCCCTGGAAACGCGCCAGCTGCAGCGTCGATACATCGCTCCCAGCCAACTTCTCCCACTCGATCACCTCTTGCCATGCCCGCTCGTTCAAAAAGTTGTGGATGAGCACCATCATGTCCACACTCTCTTCGGGTGTCTCCCACCCCTTCCGCACAAGTGCGTTGTAGAATTGCTGTGGAGAGGGGTATTCCCAGTTGCCAGGC
Organism: Malassezia brasiliensis; assembly: GCA_029542985.1. Lineage (NCBI taxonomy): Eukaryota > Fungi > Basidiomycota > Malasseziomycetes > Malasseziales > Malasseziaceae > Malassezia > Malassezia brasiliensis. The sequence goes on from CP119955.1 coordinate 174,132, forward strand.
TGGCTCTCTCCGCTGTCGTGCTGCACAGGGCACGCCGACGCCTGGCTCGGCGCGTCGCGCTTGTCATGGGGGATGGGGCACTGCGCCGGTGCGCCGTACGGCGAGTCGCCCTTACCCGCGGAAGTCGGCGCACGAGGGATCGACGAAATGGTGCGCTCGGTGGACAATTTTGTTTTTTGCGCAGGCGCCGCGACCTGCGTGAGGTAGGGCATGTTGTTGAGCGGGTTCAGTTCCTCGCCCTGCGTCAGGCCCGCGTTGTCGTGAGCAATGGGGCATTTTGCCTCGCGACTATGATTAGAAGCAAGGCGATGGTGATGCAGAAGCATCGCCGCCACCGCCTGCTGGTTGTTATATGGGCGCGAAGCCCCCTGGTCGGGGGCGTGCGGCATCGACTGTGTGGCACCCATATTGCTACAGAAACAGCAGCACCTCCACGTTCTTTTTCTTTTTTGCCCCGGAGCTTCGCGGTGGCACGTGCTCAGGACGATGGCAGGGGCCACTTCCACACCTGGGCCACAAATCGTGCCATGTCCGCACTGGGTATGGTTTCGCTGCGCCGCACCACGGGATGATGCAGCAGGATCTGCGGAGTAGCACGTGTTGCGCCATCGCGTACCAAGCAACGGTCGAGGAAATCCCGTAGTGCGCGACTCCATCGAATATGATGCGCCTCGTCGTCCTGGAGTGTAGGCAACGGCTCGTGGAGGAGTGTAGTCAGGAAGTCGATAGGGCCCAGGAGCACGTCATTGTCTTTTGCAAACGGGAAATGGTTCATAGCAAGCTCGAGAATGGTGATACCCAATGACCATACGTCCGAAGAGACCGTGTAGGGCCGCCCTTGAATGCGTTCCGGCGCCATGTAGGAGCTGGTCCCGGTAAAGGTACCGGCTACGCTGTCAATCAACTCACCCGAGACACCGAAATCACATAATTTAAAGTGCCCGTCGCGTGTCACTAGAATATTGGACGGCTTCACGTCACGGTGGATGATGCGCCGCTCGTGTAGGTATTCGAGGCCATGGATAATACTGCCGGCCATTTTGGTGATGACTTTCTCGCCTATCCGGCCGCCGCGAGATTTGACACGTCGGTAGATGGCGTCCATGCTTCCTGCTTCACAGAACTCCATACAAATGGTAATGTTGGCATTTTTGGGCTCGAAGTACGCGCCGTAATACTGTACAATAAATTCGCTCTGGCACGTCTGGTTCACATTTAGTTCTCGCAGTAGTTGTCGGTGGATGACTGGGTCGGGCGAAGTAGCAATCGTCTTGCGCGCCACGATTAGACCAGTGCTTTTGACACGCGCTTTGGCCACCTCGCCACTGGCGCCTTCGCCGAGCGACTCGAGCACTTCCAGATCGCCCTCCCGGATAAGCTGGTTCGGTTCAATGCGCAAGGAACCTGGCGCAGAACTCGTAGGTCGCATCTCGATGCTTTGCAGGTCCATGTGCTCGGTATCGCGCTGGCTTTCCGGAAGAGCCACATCGTTCGCATTGAGTGAACCCAGCGAGAGCCGATTTCGCTGTTTCGCTTGGTCACTGGACAAATGAACGCGCCCAATCGCGCGTTCGAGCTCCTCGGCCTGATCCTGCGTATTTTTGCGAGACACAAACTGCGAATGGAAGGGCATGATGGTGGGCTCTTCCGTCACCGCCGTGTCTTGCTGCTTTATAGACACATCATCCGTAGATGGGCCTGCATCGCCATGTTGCGTGTTTATGGGTAGCGTAAGCTTTGGCAATCCCGGCCGTGCGGGCCGTTTGGGTGGGATCAGCGACGCCATACTTGCGTAGACCGTTCGACGTCGTGGTTACGACCCGGCCAGTCCAACAATGTGGAGTTCAGCCTTGCGCGTGCCTATTGTCATCGGAATCCCACCGCGTTGAGGGGAATACGGCCTCATGATTGGAGCAAGACTATGTAAAGGATGACACACAGTAAATGAAACGTAGACTACTGCATTGTTATGCGGAAGTCGATCAGATATTACATTTCCGCAACGAAGCTCGGCAGCGTAATTTGCCCGATGAATCTGTGCTGATGTTCAAGAAAGCATCCACGCAGGTCATATATGTAGTTCTAACGGCAGAAATTACCATCACCGTCGGGTTGCCGCTCATCTTGACCCCCGCCGCCATGACTTGATTCTGTTCGGGATTGTAGCTGACGGTGTGGTGTTGAATCCCCGTAAAGATGATTGCACATAATACGCTGACATCCGCAAACAGGGCAGAAGCTGCTAGAAGATGTGATAAAGCGCCAAACGTGTGCGGCTAGTCACATAGGCAGATTACCAACGCAGCATTCATGCCAAAAAGGGTCGTGCAGAATGGATGATCGGAAATGGTGTTGAAGAATCGCTCGGATACCAACACATGCAGGCCGATAAGGAAAATTTTGTCCGGAATGAACATGAACTGGATTGACCATGTTGCGATGCACCAGTTTCTAAAAGAATGTGCCCAGTTTCAGTCACACTGCGCACTTCTGTATGTCGCAGGAAAACCCCCCACACCACCAGGGATGCGCAAAGGACGAATCCGGCTTGTACCACTGTCAAAATAATGCTCGGCACCAGTCAGAACACGAAACAGGAATGGGGAAATGACACGATGTCTAGACAGTAGTGAATATCGTTTTCCTTTTCTAGACCGAGTTGGTTTTGGATCTTCAGTGCAGCTCCCACGTTCTCGACAGGAATCACGCTTAATGCCACGGATGGGCCGATGCGCTTGCTATTGAACCCATATTGACATAACTCCCTCTCATTCTCTTTTTCCACAGTCAGTGAAACATCGTCTTTTTCCACTTTTGTAGGCAACAGTTCTTCGTCCAGGGCACTTTCTCCGTCATAACATTGTGTTAGACAGGAAAACCGAAAAACAAAGTGACGGATGCACCCTGAGGCATATTTTCACCCCATCACCGAAATGTCAACCAATACATCTCTAGTTTAGGCTGGGTGATGCAACCAAGGACAGACTAGCTGCAGCTCACTCAATCTTCCGATCGAATACGCTAGTCTAGTGGAGAAGTAACGAGATGGAGCAAAGGATCTCCACCCCGATCGGCTCGCCCGCCACGACCGTGTGGAGGAAACGGTATGCCGCTCCTCGAGGCTCTGTTTGGTCGCTCGCAGACACCCGCGGAGCGTCTGCGTGCGCACCTGCGCTCCATTCAGCGTGCACGGCGTGAACTGGATCGTGAACGTGTCAAGCTGGAGGGCCAAGAGAAAACGCTAATGGCCGATATCAAGAAAAATGCCAAACAAGGACAAATGGTACGTATTCAGGTATCCTCACTTACGCAGGCGGCATGCAAAGTGATGGCCCGTGATTTAGTGCGTGTGCGGCGAAACATCCACAAATTCTATCAAATGAGCACGCAACTACAGGCTGTTGGTCTTCGCATGCAAACCCTACGCAGTACACAGCAAATGTCAGAGGCTATGCGTGGTGCCTCCAAAGCCCTCGGCTCTATGAACCGCTCGATGAATATTATGGCTGTACAGCGCATCTTACAGGAATTTGAACGTGAGACGAGCACGATGGATATGAAAGACGAAATGATGAATGATACAATGGAGGATGCGCTCGGAGGTGAAGAAGACGCGATGGGCGAGGGGATAGGCGAAGCGGAAGAAAGCGATACCATTTTGCGCCAAGTGCTAGACGAGATTGGTGTTTCGGTCAACCAGCAGGTACGTGCAAGCACTGACACCCAGCTCGGCAATGTGCCCAGCACCACGCCTGCATCGGCTCAGACGACCCAACCTGAACGGGTTGCGATCGGAGAGGGAGTTGGTTCCTCCACTTCGGCGAATGAGAGCGATGAGTCGGCACTACAGGCGCGTCTAGATAGGCTAAGGAAGACATAGGGTCCAGTCTGGGGAGCAATTTCATGCAGGTGGAGGTGTTCCTTCCAACGCCCAGTGGATGGAGCAAAGCGGACCTCGGCCCGAGATTCCGCTGCACGCCATGGACGAGCGGGCACACCGCAACCTAGGAGAGGTGCAGCAGAGTGTCCCAGCTGCATCAGGACGTGTACGTTGCGGCGCAGGCTTTTTCACGCTCGGTCTGCTCAACAACCTACCCTATGTGGTCATTTTGACCGCGGCGCTGGAGCTGCTCCCGTCCGACGTGCCGACCGGTGTGCTGGCCTTTGTAAATATTGCACCCGCTTTGGTCGCCAAGGCCGTGTTTCCCTACTTGCTTAAGGGCGAGATTCGCTATACACAGCGCGTGCTTTGTTGTGTGTCGGGGGCCTTCGGTGGGATGCTCGTCACGGCACTCTTCCCATTGCTCTTCATCCGGTTACTGGGCGTGGGAACGGCCAGCTTTATGAGCGGCCTAGGAGAAATTACCTACCTGCAGTATACCACACGCTACCCCGCCGTCGTAACTAAATATTGTGTGGGTTGGTTCGCGAGTGGGACCGGAGCAGCGGGGCTGGCGGGTGCGTTGGCGTGGTGGATTGTACGTCCGTTGGGTGTTCGTCTCGGACTTGCGATCCTGTCTCTGCTTCCTTTTGGCATGGCTGTGGCTTTCTTCAGTCTTCCGAAAACGGCGGCGCACGACGCCGTAGTCGAGACACGGGACGAGGCTGCCCAGTCGCTCATGCGGACCGACACCCAAGAAGAGGAGGCAGTGGATCTGGCTCCCTCGATTACACCAACCTCACTCTCGTTTGCGCATAAAATGGAGCTGTTGCGACCTATGTTGTTGCCCTACATCCTGCCGCTGGTCTCTGTATATTTTGCGGAGTATACCATTAATCAGGGCGTCGTACGTCTAGTACGCTCACATCCAGGCTCCTACGCTTTTGTACAAAGTACCGGAGCCGCGAAATCACTGGCTCTTGTCGCTGCTGATTCATACATTGCGCGATTACTACCCTCTATACCAGCTCACTTATCAGGTAAGCCACGCTACGACTCACACAGACATTTGTATTTTTCTCGCGCTCCTATACATCGATCTTGCGTCTTCCAGCGATTCCCAAGGCGTGGCTATGGGTACCCGCACTCGTGCAATTCCTACTCCTGTTCTTGCTGGCGTCCGAGAGTATCTATGCGTGGTTCCGCGAGTCCATTGCGCGCTCGTTGGTTATTGTTCTTATTGCTGTTGAAGGCCTAGCAGGTGGATCTTCCTAGTACGTCCATTGAACTCACGCAGTGTCTCGGTGATGAGCGAAATTGGCAGCTCGGAACGTGCCGCGGAGGGGTTGCAGGGTCCTACGCCTCTTCAAATGCAGGAGTATGAGTTCCGGATTGGTTGTGTTGGGGTACGTGTGACACTCACACTCAGCTAGGCGACTCTCTTGGGATTCTTGCAGCCTCGCTTGTGTCGATTCCCTTGCAACTGTCGCTTTGCCATGCGCAAGTCGCACGAGGGCGCGATTTGTGCACCCGAGTGTAGCGTAGCATGTCAGCTGCGACTTCTTAACGACCTAGACAGCTCCGACGCGTGGAGATTTGGTCCGTTCGTATAGTGGTTAGTATAGTGGATTTTGATGATGACGCAAAATTCCATTGACCCCGGTTCGAACCCGGGACGGACCTTTTTTTTAACCGTGCTGGGATCGAGAACTATGTATGGGATCGCCTATGAAGTGCTGATTTGGTGGAACTTTGCGTTCATCGCTTGACAGATGTGGTCGTATACATCGTCGACTGGCTTTGTACCATCGACTTCGGCGACCACATCGCGCTTGCGGAGACAGTCGACAACGGGCATACTTGTCTCCACAAAGGTGCGGAATCGCTTCTTGATCGACTCAATGTTGTCGTCCGCGCGGCCGCTCGTCTCGCCGCGTAGCAAGAGGCGCTTGAGCATGACCTCCTCCGTGCAATACAGGAACAGGGTGAGCTGGGCAGGCACAACCTGGCGTGAGCGTAACCGACCTACCGTTTCTTCGAATTTAAACAGCTGGTCCAACTTGCGCGGGAAGCCGTCGATAAGGAAGCGACCATGTCCGTTCCCCCAGCCTTCTTTGTCAGAAGTAGCGTTGGACTCGAGGGCTTCCTGGATCGCGTTACGGAGCAGGCCGATGGTCACTTCCATCGGCACAATTTTGCCGTCTTTGATGTACTCGGCAATCATCGCACCATACTGCGAGCCGGGACGAGTTTGCTCAGCACGGAGCAGGTCACCAGCTGTGTGTCAGTTATGAGTGACGTACCGCTGAGGTGCAGGAAGCCATAGTCGCGCACGAGGCGAGCACACTGCGTGCCCTTCCCCGAGCCGGGGCCGCCCAAAACAAAGACGACGACCACCTTCTTAGCGTCGTACTCAGGCGCGGAGTTTTGCGAGCTCATGCTTTTCTTGTTCCGTACGGGGTGCAGGAATCAAGGGGTTGGGAATCGGAGTCCTCTTTTCGCGGGTCGACGTGCGGTTCTCTACGTCGCGCTTCTTAGAGATGTACGAAAAGGCCCACACAGAAGCAGCGGATAGGCCCACAAAGCTTAGAATCGGATAAGCAGCCGAAGATGAGGGTCGAGCAGGTGGTTTCGGAGCACCTGCCAGCACACGCGTACTGGTCGAGAAGCGACGTTGGGAGAGAAGCCTCGCAAAGGTTCGCATGGGAGTGTTGGTCAGTCCGAGCTTTGCCCGTGCTTATTTCCGCAACAGCGCACGCGACGCGCCGGCCCCCGCGTCCATCGTGTTCGGGGGCTACGTCGCCGTGAGGCATGTCGTCGCCGTACGCGTTCAAGCCTGGCGGGGCGCTCAAACTGAAGGGTGATGACAAGAAGTAGGTGGTAGATGCTAACGCAGAAAAAAGAAGAAGTCGTCCACCACGGCTGGGGTGCGGAGCGAAGCGGGCGCGTCCAAGCGCGCATCGGAATCCGTGTCTCCGGCGCCTGCGTCACCGAGCCCGGGTCCTGCTGCACCGTCGCGCACTGCGACCAAAGCGGAGCGCAGGTTTGAGGAAGTGCGCATGAAGCGTGTATGTGCCGCCACGTACTGACGCAGCTCAAAGACGAAATCCGCAAAGAGGCGCGCAAGTCGCATCGGGAAAAGGTGGAAGCATTCAACGCGCACCTTGACACACTGACCGACATTAACGACCTACCTAAAATTGGCCCTGGCTAACGAGAAACCCGTAACGCAATGCCATGTAGACTACCTATCAAGACCTGATTATGCCGCCGCGGCCCAGTTGGGGAAGCAGTCCTTGACGGTCTGGGTGTGTGAGTGTGAGTGTGTGCCTACCTTGTTGTGCTTGTTCTCCGCATGCTGCTTCAGGCTGCGTTAGGTAGGGTACGTACGCCGGCTCACGAACGGTCATCAGGAAGGTCTGGCGGCAGACCTGGCAGATGACGTTCTTGGCCGCCTCGTTCGTCTTCAGCTGCGACTTCGGGTCCTTGCTGGCATTTGCCTTGGCGTTTCGCTCCCGCTTTTGTTGTGCGCTGAATCAGTGCTGCTGACGCACCGCGCACCGTTGCCCATCCTGACCACGCTGGAGCTGAGCCAAGCGTAGCTCGGCCGAGGCATGCGCGGGTCGCCTTGCGGCTCCGCACTCCACGGACCGATCTGTGCGCAGAATGTCGTCGTCGGGACAGCGTGAAGCGGTGTTTGCAACGCGCCAGACGCTCGGTAATACCAAGCTCCGGCTGAAGGGTGCACAGAACGGCCACTCGCTGCTGAAGCGCAAGGCCGATGCGCTTTCGAAGCGTTTCCGCACGATCACGTCCAAGATCCAGGATGCGAAGCAGCAGATGGGCAAGGTGCTGCAGTTGGCGTCGTTCAGTATGGTTGAGGTGAGCTATGCCACGGGCGATATTGGGTATGCGGTGCGCGAGAACGTCAAGCGTGCGACGTTCCGTGTGCGTGCGCGACAGGAAAACATCAGCGGTGTGCACCTTCCCTCGTTTGCGATCCAGGCTGGGGCGGGCGATGGCGCGGCCGGGGACGAGTCGTCTGAGGGCCGTGGGCCGGCGGCGTCGCAGGAATTTAGCCTGACCGGTCTGTCGCGGGGTGGCCAGCAGGTGCAGAAAGCGCGCGACACCTATCGCAAGGCGCTCAAGGTGCTGGTGGATCTGGCGAGTCTGCAGACGGCGTTTGTGATTTTGGACGAGGTGATCCGCCTGACGAACCGGCGTGTGAATGCGATCGAGCATGTGATCATCCCGCGGCTGGAGAACACGATTGCGGTACGTGGCTGGTCCTGACGCGCAGTACATTGTCTCGGAGCTGGACGAAATGGACCGGTAGGTCATGCCACTAACCGCAGCGAGGAGTTCTTCCGTCTGAAGAAGGTGCAGGGCAAGAAGAAACGCGAGGCCGCGCAGGAGGCTGCGCAGGAGGGCAAGCCCACGACCGTCGAGGACACGAATGCAGCCGACGTGGTCGAGCCGCCTGCGGGCTCCGACGGCCCCGGCGACTTGGTGAGCGGCGAGAAGGACACGGATGTGATATTTTAGTAGCGCTGTACATCGCTGTAGGAACTACGGCGAGGCCGATGGCACGGTCAGCACGTCGGTCGAGTGCATGCTCGACGGCGAGCCCGTGAGCATGCGGTGCTCGGTGGCGTGCATGCGCTCCGGCGTGACGTAGATCGAGTCGGAGGAGTGCGCACTGGGCGTGTACGCCACCGTCGACAAGCGCGGCACGTCCGACGGCGTGTCGGCCGCCACGCCCGACGGATGGCGCGACGCGGGCGCATCCGTCTCAATCGGTGTCGTGGGCCTCGTGTGGGTGGGGGAGAGGGTATCGGTGCCGCTGCTCGAGCGCGACGGCGCATCGTCCGGCACGGCGATGCTCGGCCGCTTGGGCCGCTCGCGACGGCGCTCGGGGCGGGCGGCGGGCGGCGGCGTGTCGCCTGCCTCGCGCGGCTCGCCCTGCAGCTTGGCAAGCATCACCGCCGCGATGCTCGAGGGGCTGTGGGGCCCCGGGTCGTTCGGGTCGCCGTCCGCGGCGACGTGGCGCACGTCGGTGGTGGGGCGGCGCGCGTTGCGGCGCGCGTTGCGCCGCTGGCGCATCGGTGTGCCGCCGCTGGCGCGCAGCGAGCCGAGCAGCGACTCGAGCACGGCGCTGTCGTCGATGCCCTCTTGCTTGCGGCGCTGCGTCTCGCGGCGCTCGCGCTCGCGCTCCTGGGCGGCGGCGCGCCGCGCGGCCTCGGCGGCGCGCTGCTGCGCGCGCACGGCGTTGTCCGTCTTGCTCTTGCGGTAGGCGGCGAGGAACTCTTTGAAGATGCCAAAGAACTCCTCGGTGGGCATCGGCTTTGGCGCGACAAACCCGCGGCGGATGGGGTCGGGCCCCTCGCCGTAGAAGCGGAGCGCGTCGGTAAACACGCGCTCGGTGTGCTGGATCTGGTCGTTGAGCTTGGACAGCTCGCTGGTGCTTTTCTGGAGGAAGGGCAGCATGAGCTTCGCGTACGGGTCCTCCAGGTTCTCTTCGTGCTCGCCGAGCAGGCGGTCGAGCTCCTTCTTGTGCTGCGTGTTGCCCGACTTGAGCTCGGCGAGGTCGTGCTTCAGGTCGAGGAGCTGCACGCGGCACGCCTCGGTCGCCGCGTGCAGCTCCTCGGTGAACCCGTCGAGCTCGGGGAAGTGCTGCGACACGGTGCGCTCGACAAAGTGCAGCAGCGTCGTGCCGTCGCCCGCCTTGGTGTCGACGAGCTTGTTGATGCTGCTGATGCGGAAGCCAAATGCACCGCCCTTGATGCCCGTCGCATTCAGGTAGTTGCCAAACATGAGCACGATCGAGAGCAGCTCGGCAAACTTGGGCGCGTGCATGATCGCCTCGGCGCCGTCGCGGATCTTGCCGAGGCCCGTGCGGATCAGGTCGACGGTGTCGGCGTACTTGGTCATGTACAACAGGCCCTTGACTTTCTCCTTGAGGTGCGGCACGGTCATGAGCAGCACCACGAGGCGGTCCGCGGGGTGCAGCAGACGCAGCTGCTCGTCCGAGGCGTTCTTGTACTCGCCGAGGCGCCCCTTGGTCTCGGACTCGGGGTAGTAGCGCAGCAGCTCGGTCAGGATGCTCTGGTCGCACACCTGCGGGTCGCAGTGGATGATGAGGTGCGCCACCTCCTCGGGCGTGCACTGCTTGCTCTCGGTCAGGCGGCTCTTGATGCGCTTGAGCACCATCTCGATGCCCTGGCGCGTCGCATAGTTCAGGTGCGTCTGCAGCTCCTTGTGGTCCTTCTTCACCGCGGTGACCGCCTTCTTGGACACCTCCTTCGCCTTGAACTCCTCCTCCATCTCGTCAAACACGCCACTCGCCAGGATGATGGGGCGCAGCCGCTGCTCGAGCGCGTCCTGTGCGCCCCACACCGTGCTCGAGGCATGCTCGGCACTGAGCTTGTCCCACTGCACCTGCTTCATGCGGTTCTTGGCCATGTCCAGCACACCCTTGCGCGGATTCGCCGCCAGGCCCAGCAGCGGCGGCGCAGGCGGCGGGTGCACGGGGCCCGCGGGCGCCAGCGAGTCGGACGCAAAGCTCGTGCGCACGTCCAGCAGCGAGTTGCGCTGCTCGGGCTCTTCCTCTTTCTGGCTCATCCGCGCGCGCAGCTGCGCCATGAGTGGTGCGGCATGCCCCGCAGGCGCACCGTTCGGCCCACTACTCGGCTCGCCAGGCGGCGGCGGCGGCGGTGGTGGCGGCGGCGGCGGTGCGCCGGCCCCGGGCAGCACCGGGGCGGCCGAGAAGATCGGGAGGCCCGACGCGCCCGGCGGCGGCGGCGGCGGCGGCGGTGGCGGTGGCGGCGGCGGCTCATCGGGCCCTGCAGGAGGCGCAGGCGGCGACACGCCGGGCGCGGCCGCGCGTGTCGGTGTCGCGCCCTGCTCCGCGGCGTCGGGGGGGCCGCTGGGGACGCGCGCGTTTTCGGGCGTGCCCGGGAGCGACTCGTTGCGCCGCCGAATGCGCGCATCGCGCACGTCCCTCATGCGCGCCTGCAGGTCCGCATTGCGCGCCATGCCCGTGGCGAGCAGTGCCTGCACACTCCACTCGTTGTCCTCGTGCAGTGACACCGGCGAGTGCGGCGCGGAGGCATCGAGGCCGAGCAGGGCGCTGCCGATGCGCTCGGCGTCGCCCGACGAGCTCGTGTCCGGCTCGGGCGGCGCCTGGCGGCTCGGCGCGCGCGGCGGTGGCGTCGGCGTCGTGCGGTGCCGCGGCACGGGCGTGGGCGTCTTGGGCAGCGACGGCGCGTCGGTGTGGCGCTGTACGGGCGTCTCGTCGGGGCGCGGCGACACCGTCGGCGGCGATGCGAGCGGCGGCAGCGGCTCCTGCCGCCCCGAGGCGGCTACGAGCTTGCGGATCGTCCGGCTGCGCTCCACCTGCCGCTCGAGCGAGTCGCGGAGCACCTGGCGGTCGAACTGCGCAAAGGCGTGCCCCGCGTTCTCCTCGTGCTGTTTGAGCAGCGCCGAGGCCTCGCGCAGCGACAGCTCGAGGTTGAGCACGCGGTCGACGTACGTGCGCTCCATCTCGTCCATGTCGCGCTGCATCGCCGCGGCATTGTCGCGCGACAGTGCCAGGTCCTGCTGCACCTCGGCGAGCCTGGCCTGCAGCTGGCCGACCAAGCCGCCCTGCGACGACTCGAGCTCGGTGCGCAGGCGGCGCGCCTCGGCGTCGCGCGCCTGCAGCTGCGCACGCACCTCGAGCAGCTCCGCCTGGACGCGCTCGAGCAGGTCCTGCTCGGTGAAGCGGCCCAACACGTTGGCCACCGACGTGCCGAGTAGCGACTCCAGGTCGCCCTGCGTCGCGGCGCCGTCGCGGTCCTGCGCCACGGTCGACACCATCGAGTTGACCAGCTGGTAGGAGTGCACCAGGTCGGCCCCCTCGCGCTGGATCCGTAGCAAGTTCTGCAGCGTACCCAGGAAAAAGTCGCGCGCTCGCGTGTCCTGCACCCGGTGCAGCACGGCCTGCAGCAGCGCCTCGGGATCGAGCATCTCGGGCGCATCGCTGTCTGCCGTCTCGAGCAGCTCCTCCTGGTCGGCCGCGGCGCTTTTCTCAAACACGGACAGCTGCATGTCCAGGTCAGGCGTGTTCAGCGTGCGCATCTTGTCCATGATGCGCGGCAGGCCACTCTGCGCCATCTGCTTGCGCAGGTGGATGCGGTCGCGCAGCTGGTCGACAATGTCGCTGTTCACGATCGCATTGATGAGGAACATGTTGTTCAGCACATACTCGGTCAGCCCAGACTCGGGCATGCTCGAGAGCTGCAGGCGGCGCACCTCGTCCGAGGCGCCCACCAGGCTGCCCATGCGCCCGCGCCCGTCGAGCGCCGACTCGAGCGCGCTGAACCACCCGTCAAAGCGGCCGGGCAGGTTGCGCGCCACACACAGATCATCAATGCCCTGCAGCACGAGCCGGTGCCCCTCGGGCTTCTCCCAGTGGCACAGGAACAACAGAATGTCGGCCGCCTGCTTGCGCGTCGACAGCTGGGGCGAGACAAGCGACTGCGTGATGCCACTGATGCACTTGGGGTGCTGCAGCGCATCGTGCGCTCCAGGCTTGCTGTTAAACAGCGAGCGGAACGCCTTGAGCACCTCGTACTCTAGCGCAATGTCCTGCTCGCTCGGTGGGTTGCGCGAGTGCAGCGCGGCGAGGAAGCTCGACAGCACCGGCGTGCCCTTCGCCTCGACAAAGCTCTGCAGCCAGCCGATGGCACACGTGCGCAGCGTCACGGCCAGCGACTCGATGTGCTTGCTCGTCACCGAGCCGTCCATAAACTTTTTGATGAACCACTCGGGCGAGTTGCGCATCAGCACCATGGTCGACTGCGGCGCAGGTGCCGCCACGGGGTTCGGCGGGAAGATGCGGTAGGTCCGCTCGCGCTCGCGCTCCGAGTTGTGCTCGGTCAGCAGATCGTTGTACACCAGCGTCCATTTTTTATCCACACTGAACGTCGAGATGTTTTGCCGCGCGTCCGCCGGCAGCGGCGCGTCGCCCGTGCTCGACAGCAGGTCACGCCGGTCCATCAAGTCGCGAAACATGCGCTCGACGTCCGCATCGGACGGCCGCGCCTCGCGCGCTTCGGCCAGGTTCGCCAGCACCGTGCGCCGCAGCGCCGCCGCACCGGCGTCGCGGGGCTTGCCCGTCGCAGCCATCGGCGAGGGCACCGCACGGATCGACGTCTTTGCAATCGACTCGGTCAACGGCGGCTCACGCGACCCACTCGCCCCGCCGTTGAGGGTATGCTGGGAGCGGACGGGCGACAGCGTCGGAAGATCGTGTGCGGTCGCCGCCCGACTCGTCCGCCCATCCTCGAGGCCAGCGCGGAGGACATGCGCATCCTCCTTCTGTGCTCGACGTTTCCGCCCAAAGAGTGTATCCATCCCCGCCGCGCGCCGTGTTCTGCGCTGCGGGTCGGCGGTCGTATGGACGCGATCCCACTACGCGGTGGCCAAGACGTGTGTGGGATGTGTCGGCCGAGATGTCTGGTGCGACGGCGGAGTGGCAGCCCCGGCAGGGTGCCAAGACGGTGCGGCCGGGGCACGCCCCCGCAGCAAGGTGCCGAGGCACGCCAGCAGCGGCGCTGTGGCGTGGCCGACATTGCAATGCGGCGCGTGTGCGCGAAGCGACGGCATCGACAGTGCCTCCGTTGGTATCTAATGTCTACAGCTCATGGGGGTCGTCGTGCAACGGGCTCCAGATACCACGCGCCGATTCGGTGGTGCTCTGCACCGGCATACGCTTCAGCGCGCTGGTCTTCTTGCCGCTTGCGTCGAGAATCTGCTGTGCCTTGGGGCCGATCTGCGTCGCAGGCAGCTGGTGTGTCGACATTTCCTTCGTACGGCCATTCACTGCGTCAGTACTACACACACGTACAGTAAAATCCGCGCAGCAGAGGCGGGCGCTGCGGTCGCGGCTGCACCACAAATTCCACCGAGGGGTATGCGCGTGCGAGCGGCGCGAGACGCTGGAGCACAAAGTCCCGCGTCCCTTTACTGCCCTCGCTCTTCTCGCAGTACTCAATAACGAGCTTGCGACACGGCAGAGTAAATGTTCCTGTGCTTCCGCCAGGCTGTGGCCGCGTCGACAGCGCGCTCCGGACAAGGCGCGCGCGAGACATGCTTGGTCGTCAAAGCAGCGGGTGGGTGAGCAATCGGCGATCAATTCCTTCGGGCTTTTACAAAAAAAAATTCTCCACTACCCCCGTGCGAAGGAGAGGTGGCTGCCGCTGGCTTCCATCGTCGGCAGACACACGCTTGTTCTGCCCTCTATCCATTTGTATCGTGCGCCAAACCGAGGCGCAGCATACACAACATGTCGGGACATATGAATGAAGCCGATCAGAACATTCAGGTATGTCTGCCACACCGCGCTCACACGTCAGATTTGGAAGGTGAAAAAGCTGGTCAAAAGCCTCGACAGCGCGCGCGGTGCGGGCACGTCGATGATCAGTCTGATTCTTCCGCCGCGCTCGCAGCTTTCGCAAGCGACCAACATGCTTACGCAGGAGTACGGTACCGCGAGCAACATCAAGTCGCGTGTCAACCGTCTCTCGGTGCTGGCCGCCATCACTTCGACGCAGCAGCGTCTGAAGCTCTACTCGCGTGTGCCGGACAATGGTCTCGTGGTGTACTGTGGCACGATCCTCACGCCCGAGGGCAAGGAAAAGAAGGTCAACTTCAGCTTTGAGCCGTTCAAGCCGATCAACACGTCGCTCTACCTGTGCGACAACAAGTTCCACACCGAGGCGCTCTCGGAGTTGCTCGAGTCGGATGCCAAGTTCGGCTTTATCATTATGGACGGTAACGGCACGCTGTTTGGTACGGTGACTGGCAATGCGCGCCAGGTTTTGCAAAAGTTCTCGGTCGACCTGCCGAAGAAGCACGGACGTGGTGGTCAGTCCGCGCTGCGTTTCTCGCGTCTGCGTGAGGAGGCGCGTCACAACTACGTGCGCAAGGTGGCTGAGTTGGCGACGCAGCACTTTATTACCGACAACAAGTGCAATGTCACCGGTCTCGTCCTGGCCGGTTCTGCCGACTTTAAGACGGAGCTGAGCCAGTCGGACATGTTTGACTACCGTCTGCAGCCCAAGGTGATCCAGATCGTCGACGTGTCGTACGGTGGTGAGAACGGGTTCAACCAGGCGATTGAGCTGGCCGCCGATTCGTTGGCCAACGTCAAGTTTGTGCAGGAGAAGCGGCTCATCCAAAAATACTTCGACGAGATCTCCATGGAGACGGGCAAGTACTGCTTCGGTGTGGAGGACACCTTCCGGGCGCTCGAGATGGGTGCCGTGGAGACGCTGATTGTCTGGGAGAACCTGGAGCACATGCGCCACGTCTTGCGGGACTCGAACGGCTCCGAGCACGTGCTGATCCTCACCAAGGAGCAGGAGGAGGACCGGTCGCGCTTTATTGACTCCGCCACGGGCTCCGAAATGGAGGCGGTGGAGGAGCCGCAGCCACTGCTTGAGTGGATCGCAGAGAACTACAAGCAGTTCGGTACGAACTTGGAGTGTACGTATAGCCGCACCTACTGACCTGCAGTCGTCACAGACCGCTCGCAAGAGGGCATGCAGTTCTGCAAGGGCTTTGGTGGTATTGGTGGTATCCTCCGCTACAAGGTTGCCTTTGAGGACCTTGCTATGTACGATGATGACGAGGGCGAGTTTATGAGCGACGACGACGACGATTAGCTTGCGCCGTAGGAACCCCGAGCTTGTTCGCCCTCGTGGCCTAATTCCCCAACCCCGCTGCTGGCACTGCCTGTCACGTGGTTGAGCTCACGGGCGACGGAACGTGGAAGCGGACGACGTGGAGCGACCATGGCAGCCCCGCCCAGAACCCGTCCGCAGGCGGCGCCGCGCGCTCCGTTGGTACGTGCACCGCAGCAGCTGGCACGACCGACACCGCGGGTGCCTGCACCTGCGCCGCGGCACCAACCGCAGCCGAGTGTGGGCGCAGCTTCGTCGCTGTTTGGCGAAGACGCGCCGGGCGGCCCTGCGTTTGGCATGACCAAGTCGCCCACTTGGCTCGAGTCGCTGGAAGAAAACGCAGAAAATGCGAGCATGGATGCGGCAGCGGGCCAGGCGCCGATGCAGGCCGCGCCGCAGCAGGATTGGGCTGCGCATGATGCGCACTCGGCCTGGGACCAGCCGGGTTACGAGGACCCTACTGGGCAGTACGATGCATATGGCGGAGCGGCGCACCAGCAGGACTATTTGGATGACGCCGCATATGCGCAGTACGACCAGGGATTCGATGCGCAGCCGAGCGCCTACACGCAGCCGGAAAACGAGGGGTTCGTCGACGATGCGCAGTACGACCAGTACCTGGACGATGCGCAGTACGACCAATACGGCATGTACGGTGCGGAGCAGGGCCAGGAGCAAGGGTACAATGAGTGGTACGCTCAGGACCAGGCGCAGGGCCAGCAAGCGCCTGTGCAAGGCCTCGGTGTCGACATCGGCGAGCAGAACCCCGCATATGACTACAACAACGAGTACGCCAACGACGAATATGCGCAGGTCGCTGGCGAATACGACTATGGTTACGACCAGCAGCAGGGTGCTGACGATGGCTTCCTCGATCCATCGCAGTACGAGACAGAGTTTGACCAGGCCTGGGGCCAACAGGGTGGGGCTGGTGCGACGGCGACGTACGAACAAGATGTGCAGGGGGAGCAGCCTGCGGATGCGTATGCACAGGGCGAACAAGTGCCGGACGAGTATGCCCAGGGCGACTATGCCCAGGGCGACTATGCCCAGGGCGACTATGCCCAGGGTGAGTACGCCCAGGGTGATTATGTCCAAGAAGGCGACTATGCCCAAGACTACTATGCCCAAGAGGGTGAATATGCTCAGGGCGACTATGCTCAGGGTGACTATGCCCAAGAGAGTGAATATGCTCAGGGCGAATACGCTCAGGGTGACTATGCTCAGGGCAACTATGCTCAGGAGGGCGAATACGCTCAGGGTGAATATGCTCAAGAGGGTGAATACGCTCAGGGTGAATACGCTCAGGAGGGCGAATATACCGGCGAGTACGCTCAGGAGGGCGAGTATACCGGCGAGTACGCTCAGGAGGGCGAGTATACCGGCGAGTACGCTCAGGGCGGCGAGTATGCCCAAGAGGGCGAGTTCCTCCCCGAGGGCGAGTACCTTGCCGAAGGCGAATACCCTCCCGAAGGCGAGTATGCTCAGGAAAGTATGGCGCCGGTCGGCCAGGCACAGGGCGAGTACACGCCGGATGACGCCTATGCCACCGAGTACGCCCAGGACGGCGCCTACGCCGACGACCTTGGCTACGGTGCGCAAGACGTCGGCGATGCGTACGCTCCAGAAAGCCAAGCGCAGCCGGCGTACGACGAGCCCGCTGCCGAAGCGCCAGCCCCTGAGCCGATGCCCGAGCCGGTGCCGGAACCGATGGCTGCGCCACCAGCCGCATCGATGCCGCCGCCGCGCGGCCCTGCGCGCGGCCCTGCGCGTGGCACGGCGCGGCCTCTGAAGCAAGAGACGCCGCAGCGGGTGCAGAACCTGTTCAACCCGTCGCCGCGCGTCCCCAGCGAAGCGAGCGACGCCAGCGTCCACGACAAGGAGGCTGTACGTGCGCCGCCCGCGCAGCGTCCTGCACCAGGTGCCCCAGCAGGCCCTCCTACGATGCAGCGGCCGCCAATGGGCGCCGCGCCCAAGGCGCAGCCGACGCAGCCGCCCGCGGCGTCGCCCAGGGTGCCGTTGCCCCAAAAGGACGCCGTGTCGCCCAAGGCACCGGCGCCCAAGCCGGACCGCAGCACTGTGCCGGCACCTGGCGCTGCTGCAGCGCAGGGCCCGCCGCAGGGCCCCACACAGGGCCCGCCGCAGGGCCCTCCGCAGGGCCCTCCGCAGGGAGCACAGCGCGGCGGTCGTGGCGCCCGCCCAGCTGCCCAGGCCGCGCCGCCGTCCACATCGCCGATGGCGCCGCCTGCCCCGCAGGCCGCCGCACCGCCCAAGGCGCCGCCTGCACGCCCTTCCGGCGCGTCGTCGGTGCCGTCCAAGCCGGCGCCCGCCGCTCAAGCGCCGGCGCCGGCCCTGTCGCCCGCCGCGCCACTCAAGCCAGCGCCCGCCGCGCCACTCAAGCCGGCCACCGACGCTCGTGGGCCGACGCAGGCGCCGCCGCGCGCTGCGAAGCCCGCGGCAAGTGCGGCGCGTCCCGAGGCGCCGGCTGCGCGTGCGCCAGCTGCCGAACCGGCGCCGTCTGCGCCCGCGGCGCATGGTCCTCCGCGTGGCGCGGCACAAGCCGCGCACCGTCCTCCGCCGCCGCCCGCCGCGCAGCCCGAGCGCCGGACGCCCGGGTCGGCGCGTGCGCCTGTCCAGGCGCCGCTGCCGCGTTCCGGTGTGATGCCGCGCAAGCTGGAGGACGATATGCCGGCGGCGCAGCGCCCTGTGCCGGAGGCGCCGCACGGCGCCGATGCGCTTGCGCCTGCCGCGCCCGTGCATGAGCTGCACGGTGCGCAGGAGGAGCAGGATGATGCATGGGGCTGGGGCGAGAACGAGGACGAGATGGACGTGCCGGCGCCGCCTGCCGAGGCACCAGCGCCACCCGCCGAGGCGGCGCAGGACGATCAGGCATGGGACGCGTGGCCGGACGACGGTGCCGAGGGCGCCGCCCAGGATGCGTATGCGCCTGAGGCTGCGGCGCCGGCGGCCGATGCGTACGCGGCGGAGCGCGACAGTGCGCCCGCAGACGCCTACGCGGACCCGTACGGTGTGCCGCCGACGTCGGCGTACGCGCCGTACGAAGTGCCTGCGCCGGCGCCGCCGGCGCCCGTGCCGGCGGCCCCCGCGCCGGCGGCCCCTGTGCCTGCGCCGGTGCCGAGCGCTGCGCCGGTCCGTGGCGCACGCGGCGGTGCGCGCGGCGCGGTGCGCGGCGCGGTGCGTGGCGGCCTGCGCGGCCGTGGCCGCGGCCGCGGCGTGGCCGGCGCCGGGGATCCGCGTGCGGTGGCCGATCCGCTGCAGCAGCGGCGGCAGGCGACGATCCCGATCGTGTCGTTCGGGATCGGGGGCAAGCTGGTGGTGCACCGGCCGCAGCAGGGTGCGCAGCAGGGCGACGCGTTTGGCTACGATGCGCCGCGTGTGCAGCGCAGCGTGGTGGTGCGTTCGCTGGCGTCGCAGCTCGGCACGCGCACCTTCTCGACGCTGGACCTCGGCAAGTTCCCCGGCCCGCTGCTTGAGACGACCTCGCGCGGTGCCGCGCAGAAGAAGCGGCAGGCCGTCGTGCAGTTCCTGGAGGAGCAGATCGACGAGTCGGCGAGCGGCGTGGGCTACCTGCGGCGCAAGTCGGCGCTGTCGACCGGCGAGGGCGACGCGGCGGCGGGCGTCGACGTGGAAGAGTGGCGGCGCACCGAGGACAAGATCCTCCTGCTGCGTCTTCTTGTGCTCCTCGTGCAGCACGACGGGCAGCTGCGCGACGCGACGCCCGAGGTGTGTGCGCTGCTGCAGGGCCAGCCGGCGAACTCGGAGTTTTCCGCGTTCCGCGTGCCGACATATGCGCAGACGCCGCAGCAGGCCAAGGCACGGCCGCTGCGCACGTACGCGCTGCGCCCCGCGTTCCTCGACGAGCTGCAAGTCCTGCTGCAGCAGGGCGACGCGCGCGCGGCCGTCGACCTCGCGCTGCGCGAGAAGATGTGGGCGCACGCAATGGTCGTCGCGCAGCACTGCGACGCGGCGGTGCGCGCCGAGGTCATGCAGGCGTTTGTCGCGTACGAGCTTGACGGCGCGGACCACGCCGACCCCGCGCTGCGCAAGGACCGCACGAGCCTCAAGGTGGCCTACGGCCTGTACACCCACGCGACGCCCGAGCAGATCGCCGCGCTGTTTGCCGCGCCGAACGAGTCGCTCTCGGCGGACGCCAAGCACGCGCAGTGGCGGCAGTCGGTCGCGACGCTCCTGTCCAACCAGCACGCCCCCGCCGACGCCAGCGTGCTCACCGCGATCGGCGACGGGCTCATGCGCGCCGGGCTGCCCGAGGCCGCGCACGTGTGCTACCTGCTGGGCGGCGGCAGCGACCTGCGTGCCGCGCTGCTCAAGGCGCGCCCCTTTGTGTTTGTGGGTGCGACGCCGGACGCGACGCCCGCGGCGCTGCTCAAGGACATGGACGCGCTGCTCATGACCGAGGTGCTCGAGTACGCCCTGGCCCTCGCGCCCACGCCCAAGGGCCAGGAGGCGTATGCGGGCATTGCGGCCCTCGCCCCGTACAAGCTCGCGCTCGCCGTGGTGTACGACGAGCTGGGCGACACGGTGCGCGCGAAAAAGTACTGCGAGGCGCTGGCCGCCGCGAGCCGCGCGAGCAAAACGCCCATGCACCACCCTGCGCTGCTCTCGGAGCTGCACCAGCTCTCGAGCCGGCTGCACCGCCAACAGCTCAATGGGGGCGACGGCAGCTCGTGGGTCGGCCGGAAGCTCTCGCGCCCGACGCTCGACGGGATGTGGGGGGCGCTCGAGGGGCGCCTCACCAAGTTTATCGCCGGCGAGGAGGAGGGCGGCGAGAAGCAGGAGCCCGTGTCGAGTGGCGAGCGCGTCGGTGCGTTTACGCACTACAGTGCGATTACGCCCGACATGGCCGGCTCGCTCGATGCGCTGAGCCGCTCGGACGGCGAGGGCGACGCCCCAGAGGCGTCGTTTGCCCCAGAGGCATACGCCGAGGGCTATGCCGAGGCGCCAGCGGACGACTACGTCGAGGGCGCCTACGACGCAGCCTACCCGCCCGGCGACGCCACCGAGGCGCCCGAGGCGTATGCGGGCGAGCAGGCCGAGGGCGCGTATGCCCAGGGCGAATACCCCCAAGGCGAGTATGCCGAAGAGTACCCCCAGGGTGAGTACGCCGAGGGCGAATACCCCCAGGGCGAGTACGCCGAGGGCGAATACCCTCAGGGGGAATACGCCGAGGGCGAATATCCTCAGGGCGAGTATGCCGAGGGCGAATACCCCCAGGGGGAATATGCCGAGGGCGAATACCCCCAGGGGGGATATGCCGAGGGCGAGTATCCTCAGGGCGAGTACGCCGAGGGCGAATATCCTCAGGGCGAATATGCCGAAGGCGAATACCCTCAAGGCGAGTACGCCGAGGGCGAATACCCTCAAGGCGAATATGCCGAGGGCGAATATGCCGAGGGGCAGTACGCGGAGGGTGAATATCCGCAAGGCGAGTACGCCGAGGGACAGTACGCCGAGGGCGAATACCCCCAGGAAGAGTACGCCGAGGGACAGTACGCCGAGGGCGAATACCCCCAGGAAGAGTACGCCGAGGGACAGTACGCCGAGGGCGAATACCCCCAGGAAGAGTACGCCGAGGGACAGTATGCCGAAGGGGACTATGCCCAGGGAGAGTACGCCGAGGGCGAATATGCCGAAGGCGAGTACCCCCAGGGTGAATACGCCGAAGGTGAATACCCCCAGGGCGAGTACGCCGAGGGCGAGTACCCTCAGGGCAACTACGCCGAGGGCGAATATCCCCAGGGCGACTACGCCGAGGGCAACTACGCTCAGGGCGAGGTCGACGCGCAGAAGGCCTACGAAGGTGAGCCCGAAGGCGATGCCCAAGAGGCCACGGGCGAACAGCCCCCGCAAAGCGAAGCCCCGCCGAAAGGCCCGCCCAAGGCACCGGCGTCGCACGCGGCCTCGGAAAAAGACGCCGACACCAAAGCGCCGGCGTCACCGCCGGCCGATGCGGCCGCCGATCCGTATGCGGCCGACGCACCTGGGGAGCCGGCAGACGACGACGACGACGATGACGATGACGCGTTCGATGAGGCGCGTGAAGACGAAGAGCCTGTGCCCTCTGCGCCAGCTGCGCCGCCCATGTTCCACCGCGTCGATCCCGGCGAGCAAGTCGTAGAGGGCGAAGACGGCCTGCTTGCGCCGATGGCATCCGTGCCGACGCCGTTGGTGGCGCCGACCGCGTCGGCGGCCTCGCACAAGACGGCGGACAACGACGACGACGACGACCTGGGCCTCGGCAACGCGTCGACCAAGCCGCGTGCGCCGTCGGCGGAGGCCGACGAGTCCGACAAGGCGCCCGAGCCGAGCAAGGACACCCGCTCCGACGACAAAGGCAACGAGAAGCAGACGAGCGGTGGCAGCTCGTGGCTTGGGCGACTGCTGGGCGGCCGGAGCAGCAGCAACAGCAGCTCCGCGAGCGAGAAGGAGGGCAAAGCCAAAAAAGCGCACCTTGGCGAGGCCACTTCGTTCTACTACGACAAGGAGCTGAAGCGCTGGGTGAACAAAAAGGCCGGCGACGACGGGAAAGCGGCGCCCGCCGCGCTCCCACCGCCGCCCAAGGCCAAGAAGCCCGCGGGCGACGCCAACGGAGCGCCGCCTGCCGCGCCGAACGCGGACGCCGCGGCGTCCAAGACCGGAGCGCCGCCGCCCAGCGCCGGTGCCGGCGCTGCAAGCCAGCGCAAGGCCCCAGCCAGTGGCGGCGGTGGGCTGGGCGACCCGCCCGCGGCACCCAAGGGTGACAAGGCGGCGCGCTCCACGTCGGCCGCGGCCAAGAAGCGCCCGCTGAAGTCGCGGTATGTGGTCGTAGACTAGGTACATTTTCTCGTTACTTATTCCGCAACGCGTCGACGAGCCAGTTGAGTCCCTCGGTGAGGCCCGTGCCGTCCTTGGCACAGCACCGCCAGATGCTCCACTGCCGGTCGCGCAGCTCGTTGAGCCCGATCGCGGCGCCCACTTGGCCCTCGTCGAGCGCGTTGGGCAGGTCCTGCTTGTTGGCGTAGACGAGCAGCTTGGCGTTCGCAAGCTCCTCCTCGGCGAGCATGGCTTGGAGCTCGGCACGCGATGTCGCGAGCCGCTCGTGGTCGGCGGCGTCGACAACGTAGATGATCGCCGAGGTATCGGCGTAGTAGCATCGCCAGTACGGCCTGAAGGGTCAGCGGACGTGTGCCGCAACCTACCGAATGCTCGACTGACCGCCCAGGTCCCATACCTGCATTTTGATATTCTTGTACTCGACCGACTCCACATTGAAGCCGATGGCTGCGGGTGAGCATGACTGGAAAGCGTGCCGGACGTACTGGGAATGGTCGTGATGACTTCGCCGAGCTGGAGGCGGTACAAAATCGTGGTCTTCCCCGCGCTGGGTCAGAGTCTGATGCAGCGCACGTACCTGTCGAGGCCCAGCATCAGGACGCGCACGGGCGTCTCGCGCCGCCAGAGCCAGAGCGCATCGTACAGCGACGAGAACGTCACGCCCATCACCGTGCGCGCCGCGAGCGGAGCGGGGGCCGCAGCGGGGGAAGCTCTTACACGTGACCTATGCATGCTTACGTCTTCCTGTCTCATGATCGGGTACCGCAGCGCACCGCTGCGGTACCCGATGCTGATGTCAGCAAGTCGACGAATGCGCTACTTTCCAAGGCGGTCCCCGCAGCCGGCGTTTCGCGGCTACCTTAACCTTGTTCTGCGAGATCAGCGAAGGCTGCCCTGCACGATGTTTGCGTCGCCGCCTGGAGGGTCGCCGACCCCAAGAGACGTGGACGACGATAACCCAGAGACTCTTGCGCGCAACGACCCCCTAGCGACGCAGGTGTGGCGCATGTACGCCAAGCAACGCGACCAGCTTCCGAACGCCGCGCGGATGGAAAACCTCACCTGGCGTCTCATGTCGCTCACGCTGCGGCGTCAGCGCGACCAGAAGGCGGGTTCATCTAGCGAGCCGACAAGCATGCGCAACTCTGCGCCCCCGGCGGGGCCATTGACGACCCCGGCGACCCCGACGGCGACGACCCCGACGGCGACGAGCCTGTCCGCGCCTGGCATGGCCAGCATGCCACCGGCGTCTGCGCCCGTCGTGCGCAAGCGCGACCCGTCGCCCGCCGAGACGCGGCGTGGGCGCAATCAGACGGTGCGCCCGCTCGAGGGTGGTACCATCCCGCTCCGAGACGCGTTTGCGGGACAGCAGCGGCGTCCCGCGTTGGGCCCGCGCTCGCGCTCGCGCTCGTTGAGCATGATGGACGTGGAACGTGGTACGTTTGGGCGCTCGCACTCGCGCAACCGGTCCATGTACGACCACGCGTTTGGCCATGCGGCGCCCACGAGCGTGGATCCGATCTACGAAGGGAACTCGCCCTTGCAGATGTCCGGGCACGCAGCCCCAGCCATGGACACGGTTGCCAGCCTCACGGGTGAGCCCGACCCGCTCGACCAGGCGCTGGCGCTGGCGCACGCGGGCACGCACGGGGACTTGGGCGCGATGGGCGCACAGGACGCGCACCTGTTCGACCCGCTGTATGCGCCGCTTGGGCCCGGAACTGCATCCGACGCGGCGCCTGCCGGGTCGCAGGCGGCGGCCGGCTCGTTCGCCACGTCGTCGCCGCAGGCGAGTGGCGCCGGCGGCCACGCAAGCGCCGGCGCCACGGCGCCGGCGCTCGTGTCGGCCCCCGTGTCCGGCACGCGCTCTGGCTCCGCGGACCGCCTGCGGACCTCGTTTGAAAAGGCCGCGTTCAACAACCTGTTTGACAACCCCGACCCGCACGTGTGGACGGCCGCGTCGCCGCTCGAGGAGCATGCGCACTACGTCATGTCGATGAGCGCGCGGCGTGGGCAGTTGCCCGGCGACCGCGACGACCAGTTCCTGGCGCAGACGACGCACCTCGACAGTGTGCCTGGGATTGACGACTACGTGGGCCACAAGGCGAACCAGCACCCCGAGTACGGCTTCCTGCCGCGCCTCGTGCGCAAGACCTCGTTTGACCACAAGGTGCGCGAGCGCAGTGAGTCACGTGGCCCTCGGCACCGCACGCTGCGGTACGAGGCGCAGGAGGCGGAGCGGAGCAACACGCGCAAGCGGCCGTTCCGCGATGCGTCGCCGATGCCGTTCGGCCTTCGTGCGCCGACGACGGCCGACCAGCGTATGGCGTCGGGGCTATCGCGCGAGATGCCCTCGCTGTTTGGCACGGACATGATGCAGTACATGCCGTCGATCATGTTCGACTTTACCGTGCCGAACCCGGCGCACGACCTGGGTGCACACGGCACACACGGCACGGACAATGTCGACATCATGGCGCATGCCTCGTCGATGCCCGCGTCCATGATATTGCCGGACACCAAAGACAAGGACACGGCGCAGGCGGCGAATGCGGCGGCCGCTGCCGCCGCTGCCGCCGCTGTTTCGGCCAACGTCTCGACGTCGCCCAGTGCCCTGTACCACGGCGATGTGTCTGACCTGCACGACGCGAACAAGGCGTCGTCAATGCCCTATCCCATGATGTACTTCCACACCGACACTCACGACCCGATGGCGAACCGCAACATGTCACCGTCCTTCATGCACATTGATCCCAGCCAGTTGTTGACACAGACGCCGATGCACGGGCAGCCCGGCACGCAGCACCCCTCCGCGGTGCAGTCGCCGCCGGCGCCGGCGCACCAGACGCCGCTGTCCACCCACGCCACGCCGCAGCATGCAGCGAACCTGGGCCTCTTTTCGACGGACACGAGCTTTGACGCGACGGTCAACACACCGTACCACTTTTCCGAGAGCCCGCACGTGCCGCCCGGCGCGCTCGAGCTCAACTCAGCCTACTCGCCGACGTCGGCGCAGGCGATGGCGATGCATCCCGGCCAGGAGCCGTTCTACACCTCCGTCTTCCAGCCGGTGGACATGAGCCGGAACAAGACGTGGGCGCCCGGCTCGATGAGCACCGGCTCGCCGCTGGGCGACGGCGACGGCATGCCGAGCAGCGGCCTAGTCAACTCGACGCACTCGGACCCCATCGAGCCGGCGAGTGCGTACACGCAGTCGCCCTCGCCGCAAAAGAGCGGCGATGCGCCGGCGCAGCCGGAGACCACCCCGAAGCCGCCAAGTGCGCCCGCGGGCGGCGCCGACGGCAACCCGACGGTGTGCTCCAACTGCCAGACGACCAAGACGCCGCTGTGGCGCCGCGACAACGAGGGCAATGCGCTGTGCAACGCGTGTGGCCTCTTCCAGCGCCTGCACGGCGTGATGCGCCCTCTGTCGCTCAAGACGGACGTCATCAAGAAGCGCAACCGGAGCGGCACGACCAGCACGCGCGACTCGGCGCGCAGCCGCGCGGGGCAGCGGCGCAGCAGTGCGTCGTCGGCGCCGCGCTCGCAGCTACGTGCCATGACGGCGGCCAAGACGGACAATGCGAGTGCGCCAGCGTCGGCGGTGCCTTCGTCCTCGAATACGCCGATGCGCTCGCCTGTGCGCACCGACACGAACCATAGTGTCTCCCTGGACTACCAGGGCTGGTGAGTTTGTACTTTAGCCCCTGCCCCGCCCACGTGGCTTTCCCCCCGACGCCCAACGATGCTCGCTGGCCGCCCGTGCGTGTCGGCCGTGCGCGCCGCGAGGCTTGTGTATGCGCCGGGCGTGTGTGTACGTGCGCAGATCGCCTTGCCATCGGCCACCAGCGGTGCATGGCGCTCGCTGCATGCAGCGTCCATCCCGCCGCGGCCCGCCGTGGGCGCATCGATCGGCGCGTGGTGCGCCGGCGCCCGCCGATCGCTCCAGACCACGCCGCCTCCGCGGCATGCCGACCTGTCCAAGTCTGCGCCACCGGAAAAGTCTCCGGGGCGTGCGGACGATGGCGTGGCAAGTATGCTGCCCGCACAGGCGCGCGCCGAGCGCGTGGGGAACTGGGAGATCATCAAGAAGCTGCTGCGCCATGTATGGCCGCGCGGCGACACCGGCACCAAGGTGCGCGTCGTTGCGGCGCTGGGCCTGCTGCTTGCCGGAAAGCTGCTCAACGTCCAGGTGCCCTTCTTCTTCAAGAGCGTGATCGACAAGCTGAACGACGCCATGGCCGAGCCGCTGACGCTCACCAGCTCCACGACGCTGTGGGTGGTCGCCGGGTCGTCGATCCTCGGCTACGGCCTGGCGCGTGTCGGTGCGACGGCCTTTTCGGAGCTGCGCAATGCGGTGTTTGCCAACGTGGCCCAGCGTTCCATCCGCACGATCGCCAGCGGCGTGTTTTCGCATCTGCTGACGCTCGACCTCAGCTGGCACCTGTCGCGCCAGACGGGGGGGCTGACGCGCGCGATCGACCGCGGCACCAAGGGTATCTCGTTCCTGCTCACCTCGATCGTGTTCCACATCGTGCCGACCGCGCTGGAGATCTCGCTGGTGTGTGGCATCCTGAGCTACAAGTGCGGCCCGTCGTATGCGGCGGTCGCCGGCGCTACCATGCTGCTGTATGCGTGGTTCACGGTGCGCACGACGGCGTGGCGCACGCAGTTCCGCCGCCAGGCGAACGCTGCGGACCAGCGCGCGGCCACGACGAGTCTCGACTCGCTGCTCAACTTTGAGGCGGTCAAGTACTTCAACAACGAGCAGCACGAGGTGCGCAAGTTTGACAAGCACCTCAAGGAGTACGAGAATGCGAGCGTGCGTGTCGCGACGAGTCTCGCGACGCTCAACTCGGGCCAGAACGCCATCTTCTCCACGTCGCTTACGCTCATGATGCTCATGGCCGCCCAGGGGGTGCTGAACGGCAGCATGACCGTCGGTGACCTCGTGATGATCAACCAGCTCGTGTTCCAGCTGTCGCTCCCGCTCAACTTCCTGGGCTCTGTGTACCGCGAGCTGCGCCAGAGCCTGATCGACATGGAGGCGCTCTTCAACCTGCAGACCGTGCCGGCCACGGTGCGTGATGTGCCCAATGCGCCGCCGATCGCCGTGCCGCGCGGCGAGATCCGGTTTGAGAACGTGACGTTCGGCTACCACGGCCAGCGCCCCATCCTGCGCAACTGCTCCTTTACGATCCCGGCCGGGCAGAAGGTCGCGCTCGTCGGACCGTCGGGCAGCGGCAAGTCGACCATCTTCCGCCTGCTCTTCCGCTTCTATGTGCCCCAGAGCGGCAAGATCTACATCGACGGCCAGGAGATCTCCACCATCTCGCTCGAGAGCCTGCGCAGGGCGATCGGCATCGTCCCGCAAGAAACGCCGCTCTTTAACAACACCATCTGGGAGAATCTGCGCTACGGCAACCTCGCCGCCTCGGACGACGAGGTGCGCCACGCCGCACAGCTCGCACAACTCGACCACGTCATAAACAATCTGCCGGAAGGCTACGAGACGCGCGTCGGTGAACGCGGCCTGATGATCTCGGGCGGTGAAAAGCAGCGCTTGGCCATTGCGCGCATGCTGCTCAAGGACCCCAAGATCATGTTCTTCGATGAGGCCACCTCTGCGCTCGACTCGCACACCGAGACCGAGCTGATGCGCAACGTCAACCGCCTCCTGAAGAACATGCACGCGACGTCGGTGTTCATTGCGCACCGCCTGCGCACCGTCGAGGACGCCGACCTGATCATTGTGCTCGGCGGGGGGCACGTTGTCGAGCACGGCACGCATGCCCAGCTTCTCGAGCACCACGGCGTGTACTACGACCTGTGGAACGCACAGATCGCCAGCGTCATGGAGCAGAACGAGGAGGCCCAGGCCGAGGAGGACGCGGGGCAGACGCCGCGTCCCCCGGCGCCGTAGAAGTGGAGGTAGCCCCGCCCGGAACCCAGTCGTACAGAGCCTCCACGCGCCTACGATCGCCTCGTCGCTACTTCCTCGTTGGCGATGCCGCGTCCGTCGCTCTTTACGGTTGACTGGAACTGGGTCGCATCCAATGCGTACCTCACGCGCTCCGTGATCGATTGGGCGGTGCTGCTCATGCTGCTCTTCGTCACGTCGGTGATGGGCCTCGGGCAGTTTGGGTATCGCCAGCAGTTCCGCCTCAGCGACCCCACGATCCAGCACCCCTACTCCGAGCACGAACGCGTGCCCGATGCACTTCTTGCGGTGGTGAGCATGCTCTTCCCGTTTGTTGGCGTGCTGCTCCTTTCCATCGCGCACACCCGGCCGTGGGCGCGGATGAACTCGGCGGCCCTCGGCTTGCTGCTCACGCTGTCGCTCACCGGCGCACTCACCAACCTGCTCAAGTCGTGGGCAGGCCGCCCTCGCCCGGATTTGCTCGACCGATGCAAGCCGGACACCCTCCCGTCAACCGACCCGCACGTGTACCACTCGCAGCTCGTCGACGACTCCATCTGCACCGTGCCGCGCCATGCCTTTATGCTCGATGACGGGTTCCGCAGCTTCCCAAGTGGGCACGCGAGCTCGTCGTTTGCGGGACTCGTGTACCTCGCGCTGTGCATCCGCGCGGCGCTTATCAGCGTCGTGCACCGCGTCACCAACTCGTACGCCTACACCGCAGCGCCTACAGATGCCCCGGGCGAGGACAACGATGAGACGAGCCGCCGGCTTCCACCACCGAACGACCCCATCACGCCCGTGGCGTTCTCGGTGGTGCTGCCGCTGGTTCCGGTGATGGTCGCCTCGTACGTCGCTGTGAGCCGCGTAATGGACTACCGGCACCACCCGACCGACGTGCTCGCCGGCGCGGCGCTTGGCACGGCCATTGCATTTGTCGTGTACCGTGCGACGCACAAGCACTAGGCAGCCGTGCGCCGATCTCAGCATACACAAATGGCGCCAGCACACCGCCGGCGTCGGCGTGCGCCGTACACAGCACCTCGAGCTCGCACTTGTACCCCACGTGCAGTTGGTGCGCAAGCTCGGTACGCAGCGCGGCCGGCAGCGTCGCGTCGCGCAGTAGGTGCCGCGCCTTGACGCGGTCGGCGCGCGTTAGCGCAAGGCACGGCACGCCATGTCGCGTGCGCAGCGCAAGCCACTGCTGGACGCGTAGGCCCACCCAGTGCGCCTGGACCTCGATACCCTCGAGCGCCGTGAGATAGGTCCGCAAGATGTCTACACCATGCGGGTCGCCATCCAGCAGGAAAAAGAGGTGTGGCGCGCGCTGCGTCTGTGCCCAGCGTGCGAGCAATGCGCGCGTCGCCTGGTCGGGGTAGCCCTTGCCGGTGACGAGCGCACCCGGCGCCGCGACGCCGTACGCGGGGCCCAGGGCAAGAAAGTCGAGCGAACGCAGCGTTTGGTACACGGCATGCTTCTCCACCACCAGCACCCACGCGGCGCGGCTGCGGACATGCACGATTTGCGACGCATCGGGGATCAGGCGCTCGACGAGCGTGTTCGGCTCGCCGGGCGCAAACTGCACGCAGCCGTACACAAGACCGTTGGGCGTGGCACACACACCGAGTGCGCTTCGCGGCAGGCCAAGCGTGAGGCACGCCCGGGCCACCATCGTATCGACCGTGCGCTGCGAGCCGAACAGCGCGGGGTCGCGGTAGAACATGTCGCTGCGTGAGCGGTACACGTACCGCTGCGTGATCATGGTGTGAGAGGAGAGCGCGGCATGCATATAGCACAGCACCCGCACAAATTGCGCTGCGGTCAGCGCCCCACGTACCCCATTGACGCACACGCTCGACGCGGCGTGCCGGGAACGGCCACGCGATCCATGTGTCGGGCATGCGCGCGCGTGGTGCACCCACACGGATGGCGCGCGGTGTGCCGTGCTCCGTGCATGCGACCAGCTGCGCGAGAAAGTGCACGATACGCTCCGCGCCCTCGTCGGGGGCCGCGGCGGGCGGCATGGACCCCCGCGTGCGGGGGGGTGTGGAGGTTGTCATGTCGCCCTCGAGTCGGTACGTGGAATCCACGGAACTGTCTGCCGACTCGGTCGAGGCACACCCGTACCTCGCGCATGTGTTTGCCGTCTCTACGTACCAGGTAGACAAGGACGAGTCGGACCGCGACGCTGCGAGTCCGGCGTATACCCGCCGCGGCCGATGCCGCCTGCACCGCTGGCTCGATGGCCAGTGCACCGTCCTGGACGCCGTAGAGGGCGCGGCAATCCTCGACGCCAAGTGGACGCTCGCATCACCCACACCGGGCGACAACGGTTATGGCGTGCTAGGAATTGCGGATGCGGCTTCGTGCCTCCGCCTACATCGCCTCGGCGAAGACCTGCGCTTGGCGCCGCTGGCGTCCTGGAAAATGAACGACACTGCTTCGCTGTGTCTCAGTGTCGACTTTTCCGACCGCACCACGCCAGGTGCACGCGAAGCGCGCGTGATCGTAAGCCAGAGTGACGGCACGCTGGCGATGGTGCCGGGCGTCGACGCAAGTACGCCGCGCGGCATGGAAACATGGGAGGCACACGGCTACGAGGCGTGGATCGCCGCGTGGGATGCCTTCCAGCCGGGTACGATTGCGTGGAGCGGCGGCGACGACCTCACGCTGCGCGGTTGGGATATGCGCACGCCTATCGAGGACGGGGTGCGGCAGCCGACCTTTTCCTGTACCAAGGGGTACGTCATTTCGCACTGATGCAGCTTCGATGGCGGCGTGACGAGCATTCAGAGCCACCCTACGCGCGAGCACTACTGGGCGGTGGGTAGCTACGACGAGACGGTGCGTATCTTTGATGCGCGTCGTCCGCAACGTCCAGTTGCTCAGACGCCTGTCGGCGGCGGCATCTGGCGCACGAAATGGCACCCGACGCAGGCCGACCACTTGCTGCTGGGCTGCATGCATGGGGGTGTGCACATTGTCGCCTGGGCAGAGGGTGCGGCCGAGGTCACGGATGTGTGCCACTACACGGGCCACACGAGCATTGCCTATGGCTGCGACTGGGAGCGCGGCGCGTGGCGCGCGACGCCGCCGCCTGCCGAGTCGCTCGTGTATAGCTGTTCCTTCTACGACGCGTCCCTCCACATTTGGGCGTGGCCATAGCCCCGCAACCGGACGCGCGATGCGTGTGTTGTGCGTGGCGGAGAAACGTAGGTAGGCGCACTGACGCAGCGTCTATCGCCAAGACCATCACGCAGATGCTCTCCTCCGGTTCCTTCTCGAATGTACGCCAGTGACTCACACAGCGCCCCGGACGCGACAAGTACTGTCGAAATTACGACTTTGTCTATCGCCTGCCGCGCGCCGTACTGGGCCTCAGCAGCGGCCCGTCGCCCGTGTCGGTTGAAATGACCATGACGTCGGTGCGCGGGCACATGATGGAGATCGATTTCCCGGACGAGTACAAGTGGGGCCGGTGCGACCCGGCGGCGCTCTTCACGGCGCCGACGCTCGTGCGCGTCGCCAAAGACGCGCAAAAGGTCGCCGAGAACCTCGCGTCTGAGGCGCGGCGCGCCGACATGCTCATGATCTGGACGGACTGCGACCGCGAGGGCGAACAGATCGGCTACGAAATCGCGCAGCACTGCCAGAGTGTGCGTGCGTCGCTCCGCGTGAAACGCGCGCGGTTCAGTGCGCTGATCGCGAGCCAGATCCACCGCGCATGCACGTCGCCCGTGGACCTAGACCTAGATGCTGCGTATGCCGTCGAGGCGCGGCAGCAGATTGACCTGCGCGCTGGTGCGGCGTTTACGCGGCTACAGACGTCGATGCTCGGCCGCCGGCTCACGGAGCTCGATGGGATGGTGATCAGCTACGGCCCGTGCCAGTTCCCCACGCTCGGATTCGTTGTGGACCACTACAAACGCGTGCAGGCGTTTGTCCCTGAGCCGTTCTGGACGATCGACGTGAAGCACCGCACGCGCCATGGCACCGTCGACTTTTTGTGGGCGCGTAAGCACCTGTTTGATCGGGTGGCGGCCGAGGCGCTGTATGCGCGCTGCACCGCGGCCGACGAGGCCACGGTGACGCAGGTGACGCGGCGGCCGGTCTCGAAGCGGTACGTGCAAGGCTCACGCAGGAAACCCACACCGCTCACCACCGTCGAGCTGCAGAAAAGCGCGTCGCGGCTCTTCCACCTCGCGCCCAAGCGCGTATTGGATGTACGTGACCCCCCTGACGCAGGTCGCCGAGGCGCTGTACCAGCGCGGCCTCCTTTCCTATCCCCGCACCGAGACAGATCAGTACGAGCGCGAGTTTGATTTTCACGCGCTGCTTGCGAAGCAGACCAGCGACGCGGCGTGGGGGCCACTGGTCACCGAACTGCTTAGCGGCGATGGTCTCACGTACGAGCGGCCTCGCAACGGCTCGAAAAACGACAAGGCACACCCGCCCATCCACCCGACCGCCCATGCCAACGGCCTGAGCGGCGACGAAAAGAAAGTGTATGACTACGTCACGCAGCGCTTCCTTGCATCGTGTGCCACCGATGCCCAGGGGCACGAGACGGCCGTGCACATAATGCTGGGTGGCGAGGCGTTCCATGCATCCGGTACGGTGGTCGTGGCGCAAAACTACTTGCGCCTCTTCCCGTACGAAACTTGGAAGGACAAGGCAATGCCCGAGTATACCCAGGACCAGCGCTTCCGCCCGACCTGCACGCTGCGTGCGGGCGAAACCACGCGGCCCAACCTGCTCACTGAAGCCGACCTGGTCTCGCTCATGGACAAGAACGGCATCGGGACAGACGCAACGATTGCCGAGCACATCCGCAAGGTGATCGACCGGCAGTATGTGATGCTGCACAAGCAGGGCAAGACCAACTACCTCGTGCCGTCGACGCTGGGCATGGGCCTCGTTGAGGGCTACCAAAGCATGGAGATCAGCCAGCACCTGTGCAAACCCATGCTCCGCCGCGACACGGAGCAGAAGCTGGACCAGATCGCGCAGGCGGTCCTGACCCGCGATGCCACGGTCACCGAGAGCATGCAAGAGTACCGTCGGATCTATGCAACGGTGCAGTCTGACTTTGATACCATCGTGCAGAGTGTGCGGGAGTTGATGGCGCTGCAGGCGGGCAGCGCTCCGCCTACCACGCCGCCCGACGACACACCCGCTCCCGGCCCGGCCCAGGGTGCGTGCGTGTGCCACTGCGGCACGCCCGCCGTCGAGCAGTCCAGCGGGGACGGCCGTGCATTCTGGGCGTGTGCGCAGGACGCGTGTGGCTTTTTCCAGTGGAAGGCAGATACCGCGGTGTCCGCACAAGTGCATGCTGGTACGCGGCGCACGCGGCGCGCCGCGTCGCCGCCCGCGGATGCGGCCGGGGCCGGCGGCAACGCACCGAGGTGCGCGTGCGATTTGACGGCCAAGTATGCGACGGCGTCTACGGTAGGTCTACCAACTGACACGCAGGGCGCGAATGCCGGCCGTGCATTCTGGACGTGTCCCAAAGAGAGCCGGCGCGCACGGTAGGTCCCCCAGCGCTCACGCAGCTGCTCGTTCTTTGCCTGGGCGGACGATACCCCCGCACGCGCGCCGTCCAGTCGCGGTCGTGCGCGGCCGGCGCAAGGCGGCCGCGAGCCCAAGCGGCGGCGTAGTACGGGCGCGCGCACGGGTGGACGCACCGCGCGTACGGCAGCCGATACGTGTTTCCGGTGCAACCAGCGCGGGCACTGGGCGAGTGCGTGGTACGTGAGGGTGCCAAGAGTTGTATTGACGCAGCCCCACACGCGATGCAGGGAGCCTTAGGTAATCCGGCCGAGTAGGTCGCACGGCGGCGTCGGCAAAATGCGGCGCCCCCCGTAGACGGAGTACAGTGTCGACACGGTGTGTGGATGGTATCGTAGCGCAGGTCATGAGTCTAGGTGGTGATGGTGCCACTGCCGGCCTTGATGGCTTGGATTTTCATCATGACTACACAATGCCCTCGTCACACAACGACGAACTGCGCGCATTTTACGAGGCGCAGCCCGGTCTGATGCACTCACACGACCTGGGACCAGCGAAGGACGCGCATGCGCTGTTGCACTCCGCGCACAACACCAGCGTGCCGATGCCGATGCACCTGGGTGGTGAGGCGATGCACGCCCACGCCGACGCGGCGCCGGCGGGCGGCATGTTGCCAGACGCGCTAGCACATGCGTCGTTCGATACGATGCTGGCCGAGCGTGGCGCGTCGGCGCCAGCCTCGGACGCGGCATCGGGCTCGCACGTCGATGTGTCGCATGTTGACTACGGCCACGGCCAAGACACCTATGCGGCCGACATGTTGGCGGGTCCCCACACGCCCGGCCATGCGGCGTTTTTGCCGGCGAACGCGCCGCCGAAGAACGAGGCCCTGTCGCTGGGGTACAGTGCGTATGCCCCTACGCCGCGGGCATACGGTTCACTGGACGCCGCCGCGATCACGCCCGCAAGCGTGTTTTCGACAGTGAGCAGCGCGAGCACCAATGATTTCCTGTCGCCGCTCACCTCGCCGGCGCTGCAGCCGCAGGCGTCGTCGCAGCCCCTGTACGGGATGAGCGATCCCGAGCAGCTCATGCTGCAGCAAGGTATACTCTCGAGCACGTCGTCGCCGTCGCAGGCCGGCGTGCGTTCGCCGTTTGGCGGTGTGGGCGGCGCGGCGTATGGACCGCGGCCATACGAGATGGGCGCCGTCTCCGGCGATGCGTCTGCCTCGGCGTCCGAGCGCGGCAGTGCCAACACGGCACGGCGCAGACGCAGCACCACCGCCGAGAGCCGTGCGAACAAGGTGCGGTCGTCGCCGTTCATGAAGCCGACCCAGAGCCCCAAGCCCGGGCCAGGGCCGGTGGGCAGCATCACCGTGTGGCAGTCCAACAGTGGGCTGCGCAAGCGCGACGCCAACAACCCGCATGCCTCGCCGTCGCTTGGCGCGCTCGAGTCGCTGTCGAACACGATGCAGGAGGCGAGTGGGCTGTCGATGCCCTCGCCGGCGCTTTCGCCGGCGCTCGTGGCGGGCGGTGGGACGTCGGCGACATCGACGCCGCGCATGCTGCCAGATGGGAGTGCACAGCCCATGCACCGCTCGCGCTCGCGGCTGCGTCACCCGAGCTTGGATGCGGGAGCGGCGCCGCAGTCGAGCCGTTCGAGCTCCGTGCAAGAGACGCGCGAGAGCGGCGACAACAGCCCATCGCCGATCGACCTCGCCGCGCAAGAGGCGCCTGCGCACGGCCCGGCCAAGCCCGTGACGCCTGGCACAATCATGGGCCTTTCGCACAGTGCGCCGGCCGAGCACGGCGGGGCGTGGCCGGCGTCGTACGATGGTGTGCGTGCGTCGCCCAGCACGGGCGCGGCGCGGGGCTATGCGGCGCCGAGCGCGGCGCATGCAGTCGCCACGACGGCGCTGATGAACGTGTCGCAGCCGCGCTCCGGCGTCTTGTTCTCGGGCTCGCAGCCCAAGCCCATTTTGCCCGGGGGCCTCTCGTCCGAGGATCGGAATGCGTGGATGCACTGGCGGCGCGTGGGCAACGGCGGCCTCGACCAGCGGCGCACCTCGCACAAGGCCGCGGAGCAGAAGCGGCGTGACTCGCTGAAGCAGTGCTTCGACGAGCTGCGTGGGCTGCTGCCCGCCATCACGCTCGACGAGAGTGCGCCGTGCGGCTCGGTGCTGGGCCCCGACGGTTCGGTGGAGGACCAGGTGGCGGACGGGTTTGACCCAGAGGCGCTGCAGCGCGCCAAGGAGAGCCGTGAGTCGTCGCCCGAGGGCAGCGGCCGTCCGCGCCTGTTCGTCGCAACGCCCGAACAGGCGCGCGAGGCGAATGCAACGATCGCCAAGGTGCTCCTGCTGCGGCACAGCAACGAGTACCTCGTGCGGCTCAAGCAGCGCATCGCGCGGCGCGATGCGGCGCTGCGGGCGCTCGGCGAAGAGGTGGTGCGGCTGCAGACAGCGCTGGCCGAGGCGCGCGGCGACGCCAAGGACACGAGTGCCGTGAGCCGCACGTTTGACTCGCTGTCGCTTGCGGCGCGGCCGGCGGGCGACGATGCGGCGCCAGCGAGCGAGGCGCCAGCGGCCGACAAAGCGCCGACCGACACACAGGCGTAGGCGGCGGTGCGTGCCCGACGAGATAGGATCGATCGTGATCTGTAGGAGATGGTGCATGCTACGACTAGGACGAAGGGGCGTCGGCCGACTTGGGCGCGAGCAGGGACGTGAGCGTCGAGACCAGCTCGACGCGGCGGATGGGCTTGCTGACGTATGCATTCATGCCGGCCTGCAGGCACTTTTCCTTGTCGCCGAGCATGGCGTGCGCCGTGAGTGCCACGATCGGAATGTGCGGCAGGTTCGACGAGTCTTCGTAGTCGCGGATTGCCATCGTCGCCTCGATGCCGCCCATAACGGGCATGCTGACGTCCATGAGGATCACATCGTAGCGGTGCTTCCGCACGGCAAGCACGGCAAGCTCGCCGTTGTCGACGACATCGACGTGGTGCCCTTGGTTCTGGAGGATCTTGCACGCGAGCTTTTGGTTGACGAGATTGTCTTCGGCGAGGAGGATCTCGTAGCTCACCTCGTTGTTGCCCTCGCTGGGCGCCGCGGCGCTGCTCTCGAGCGAGGGGAGCAGCGCATAGTACAGGTCCTCGAGCGAGAGCGGTGTGTTGATGTACGACGAGATGCCGTAGTCGAGGCAGAAGGTGAGGTTCAGCGAGAGCACCTCGGGCGTCACGAGGTTGATCGGGATGTAGCGCAGCTGCTCCGAGGCGCGCAGCTGCGCCACGACCGACAGCGAGTCGGTGACGATCGCGTCCACACGCGCGATGCTCTGCGAGTGGGCGAGGGCCTCGTCGATCGTGTGCGAGACGATGGGGCGCAGGCCGAGCTGCACAAGCATGCTGGATACGCCGGTGGTGTCGTGCACTGTGTCCAGGAAAAAGACGTTGCGCCCAAAGTAGGGGCGCATGCGCTCGGACAGCTGCTCCTTGGTGAACTTGTCCTTCTTGGCGACCATCGTGAAGAAGAAGTCGGAGCCCTTGCCAAACTGGCTGCGCACCCACATGTCGCCGCCCATCAGGTTCACGAGGCGCCGCGAGATGGACAGCCCGAGACCTGTGCCGCCGTATTTGCGCGTGGTGGAGCCGTCCGCCTGGCAGAAGGTGTCGAAGATCATGTCGAGCTTGTCCTGCTTGATGCCGATGCCCGAGTCGCTCGCGCAGAACTCAAGCGTGGCCGTGTCGGCGTCCTTGGGCGAGTTGAGCTTGCACCGCAGCGCGACGCGCCCGCCGCTCTCGGTGAACTTGACCGCGTTCCCGATGAGGTTCGTGATGATCTGCTTGAGGCGCAGCGCGTCGCCGATCAGTGGATCGGGGCAGTCGGGCGCCACCTCGTACACGAGGTTGAGCCGCTTCTGGGCGGCGCGCACGGACAGCGTCTTGAGCACGCTAAACACGATGCCGCGCAGGCTAAAGGGGATCTCTTCGACGTTCATGCGGCCCGCCTCGATCTTGCTGATGTCGAGGATGTCGTCGATGATCGCGAGCAGGTTGCCCGCGAGCGTCGAGACGGTCACCAGATTCTCGCGCTGACTGCGCGACAGCTCGGTTTCGAGCGTGAGCGAGGTCATGCCGATGATGCCGTTCATCGGCGTGCGGATCTCGTGCGACATGTTCGCCAAAAACTCGGACTTGGAGCGGTTCGCAAGCTCGGCGGCCTCGCGTGCCGCCGTGTTCTTCTGGATGGAGTCGCGCAGGCTGTACACCATCTGGTTGATCTTGGTCTTGAGCGAGTCCATCTCGCCGCTTGCCTCGACGGTGACAAAGCGCGTAAAGTCGCCGTCGGTCGCCGCCGCGGTGATCTGCGCAAAGGCACGCACCTGCGACGTGAGGTTGTTCGCCATGATGTTGACGTTGTCGGTGATCTCGGCCCACTTGCCCTTGATGTCCTTCTTTTGCGCCTGCACGCCGAGCTTGCCCTCGGTGCCGACCTCGCGCGCGACGCGCGTCACCTCGCTCGCGAAGAAGCTGAGCTGGTCGATCATGTTGTTGATCGTGTTGACCAGGTCGAGGATCTCGCCGCTGACCGAGATGGTCACCTTCTTTGTCAAGTCGCCGTGCGCGACGGCGGTCGTTGCGTGTGCAATCGCACGCACCTGCAGCGTGAGGTTGGCCGCCATGGTGTTCACCGAGTCGGTCAGGTCCTTCCACGTGCCGCCCACGCCGAGCACCGTGGCGCGTCCGCCGAGCTTGCCCTCGGTGCCAACCTCGGTGGCGACGCGCGTGACCTCGGTCGAGAAGGTGCGCAGCGACTCGACCATGTTGTTCACGGTGAGTTTCAGGTCGAGGAACTCGCCGCGCACCTCGACGTTGATCGTCTTGCTCAGGTCGCCGCGCGCGACAGCGGTGTTGACGGTGGCGATGGAGCGCACCTGCGTCGTCAGGTTGCTCGCCATCATGTTAACGCGCTCGGTGAGCACCTGCCACTGGCCCTTGACGTCGGCGACGTTCGCCTGGCCACCGAGGCGGCCCTCGGTCCCGACCTCGACCGAAACGCGGATGATCTCGTCGGAAAGCGTGCGCAGCTGGCGCACCATGTTGTTCACCGTGTCCTTCAGCTCAAGGATCTCGCCCTTGACGTCGACCGTGATAAACTCGGTCAGGACCCCCTCGGCGACGCACTTGGTCACGCGCGCAATCTCGCGCACCTGCGACGTGAGGTTGTCGGCCATCTTGTTCACGCTGCGCGTCAGGTCCTTCCAGATGCCCTCGACGTTGGGGACGTGCGCCTGGCCACCGAGGCGGCCGTAGGTGCCCACCTCCATGGACATGCGCACCACCTCGCTCGCAAACACACGCAGCTGGCTCACCATGCTGTTGACCGTGTCCTTGAGCTGCGCCATCTCGCCTTCGGCCTCGATCTCGATCGTCTTGGTGAGGTCACCCTTGGCGACGGCGGTCGTCACAATGCCGATCGAGCGCACCTGCTCGGTGAGGTTCAGGCACATCCGGTTCACATTGTCCGTCAGCTCCTTCCACACGCCCTGCACGCCAGGCACATGCGCCTGGCCACCGAGGCGGCCCTGCGAGCCGACCTCGCGCGAGACACGCGTCACCTCGTTCGCAAAGTGCCGCAGCTGGTCGACCATGACGTTGATGGTGACCTTCAGCTCGAGGATCTCGCCGTCGGCCTGCACGTCGATCTTCTTCGAGAGGTCGCCGCGCGCGACGGCCTTCGTCACGAGCGCCACGCCGCGCACCTGGTTCGTGAGGTTCTCGGCGAGGCGGTTCACCACGTCCTTGAGCTCCTTCCAGGTGCCCTCGACGCCCTCGACGCCCGCCTGGCCACCCAGCTTGCCTTGCGTGCCGACCTCGAGCGAGACACGCGTCACCTCGCTCGCAAAGTTGCTCAGCCGATCGACCATCTGGTTGATGATCTCTTTCAGCTCAACCATCACCGGGCCCTGCACGGGCACCATGATGTG
This sequence comes from Malassezia brasiliensis, assembly GCA_029542985.1. Taxonomy (NCBI): domain Eukaryota; kingdom Fungi; phylum Basidiomycota; class Malasseziomycetes; order Malasseziales; family Malasseziaceae; genus Malassezia; species Malassezia brasiliensis. Next base: position 214,002 of record CP119955.1, read on the forward strand.
CTGCGTCAGGTCGCCCAGCGCCACGGCCTTGCACACGCGCGCAATGTCCTGCACCTGCGCCTTGAGCAGGATGAGCTCCTCTTCCGCACTTAGCCCGCTCTCCTGGTTGAAGCGCTTGAGCATCTCGATCGGGTCGACCTCGGTCGCCGCGTACGGCGAGGGAGGCATGCTGCCCCCCTCGCTGCTCGACCCCGTGCCGGGGCGCGCCGACTTGTCGGTCGCCGTGGCAGCGGTCGCGGTACGCGCCGCATTCGCCTCCGAAGCACTGCCCGCGCGCTTCGTGCGCGCCGGCCGCATGGGCGTCCGGCACGACAGAATCACCGGCTTATCGTTCTCCATCCCGATCGGGAAACTGAGCGGGTACTCGGAGCTCAGCGGATGCGACTTGGACAGGGGATACGGCAGGCTGCGCCGGTAAGCACGCGCGCCAGCACCCTGTGCGCCGTGCGCCGCGTCATCCTTGGAGAGCGGCACATCGCTCAGCACGTCCTCGACGTGCCACAGCTTGTGCGCCAGCGACCCAATCAGCTCGTGAATATGGTGCACCTTGCGGGGCGCCTCCGCGGGCGCCTCGAGCGACACGGGGTACAGCTTGCTGTCGCCGCCGCTGCCGCCCGCCGTCCCAGAATCGGCGTCGCGCGCACTCTGCCCGAACGCATCGCGCAGCGGCGCACGGGGCGCCGCACACACCACGGACTCGAGCAGCGCCGCGATGTAGTCGAGCTGGGCATCCGCATTCGCGTCTGTGAGTTGTGCCGCATTCGGGACCGCGTACGGCGAGAAGCGCGGCCCGATCTTCACGGCAGCGTCCGAGGAAGCAGGCATCGCAATCACGCCGCGTGCCTGCGTCGTTGCGCCGATCCAACCCCGGAGGCGCCCCGCTGGGAATGACTAAACAACTACGGAAGGCCCCTGCACCGTTGCAGCGCCTCGGGCGGCGCCCCGCGCGTGACGCGCACATGGCCGCCCAGACACATGGCGGCCTAGCGCCGGCCCCGCCGCGAAGCACCGCGCCGCCCCTCGGTCTGCTCGGGGTTCCCGCCGTACCATCCGCCGCGCGACGGCGTCCACCCAGGCAGGGGGGGCGGCACAGGCGGGGCCGCACCGTACGCGGGCATCCCCTGCGCCGGCCATCCGGCGCCGGTCGGCGTCGCGTTGGCGCCCGTGCCCCACTGCCGCATCGGGCGGGGGCCGGGCGGGGGCCGGGCGAGTGGTGGCGCACCCAGCGGTGGCGCACCCAGCGGCGGCGCACCCAGCGGCGGCACACCCAGCGGCGGCGCGCCCAGCGGTGTGCCCAGCGGCCCACCCGGGGGGGCACCCGGGGGGGCACCTGCACCGGGCGGCGGCGCCGCGCCGGGCGGCGTGCCGGACCCGAGCGTGCTCAGTAGATTTTGAATAGCATCGGGCTTGACGTTGAGCAGGGTGTCGAGCGACACGGGCGCGGGGGCTGGGGCGGGGGGTGCGTCCTTTGGCGCTTCCGCACGCTTCGCGCGCGCCTCGTCGTCGGCGACACGTTCCTCGAGCGCCGCGCGGAAGAGCACGACGACGGCGAGAAGGATATGCGCGGGCCGCTCGTGCGCCCACCGCTCGCCGAGCCCGCCGGGCTGCAAGGTGTAGAGCCAGTCGGGCACCGGCTCGTCGGCACGCAACGGCGCGATGTAAAAGTCCTTGACGAGCGTGCCCATCATGCCTGGCGCTGGCGCCAGGACGCCAAAGCGCTGCTTGTCGGCAAAGTAGCGCACGAGTTTGTCGAGCGACGGCGACGCGTACAGCATCGACTCGGACTCGTGCGCCCGCTCCGGCGCGGGCGCCGCGCCGCCGGCATCGAGCGCGAGCACGAGGATCTGGTTGCGCGGCGCGTGGCGCACCTGGTCGAGGTAGTCGGTCGCCGTCTTGCTCGGTAGCCGCCCCTCGACCATGCACTCGGCGCCGGCAAAGAGCGCAGGCCACAGCGCCGACGTCGGCGCGTACGTGGGGTGCGACAACTGCCGCGCGTGGACGTACGCCGAGGTGTACTCGGGCATCGTGATCACGCCGTCCCACACGACGGGGCTCGTGCGCAGTGCGTCGCGCTGGGCGCGCCGGCCCGCGGGGGTGTGTGCCGGCGGCGAGCCGGGCGGCGTGCGTGCGCCGTCGGGCGCGGCGGGCGCGCCGGCGGCGTCGGTCGCCGCGTCGTCGGGCGTGTCGAGGAACGTGTCGAGCGCCGAGTCGACGTCGTGCGCCTCGCCGAGGAACGGCTCGTCGTCCTGCGGCGGCGACGCGCCGCCCGTTGCCGCGGCAAAGCCGGGCGACGGCGGGTCGACGTGCTCCACCGACGACGTCTTCCACGCCTCGGCAAAGTTGACCGCCGGGCGCGCGGGCGGCGCCGGGCTCGGCGACGCCGCGGCAGGCGTCTCGCGCGGGGCGTGCACCGGCACGGGGTGCGGCGCGGGCGCCGGCTCCTCGGGCGCGGTCTCGAGCATCTCGGGGCGCGGGTCGGGCGCGACGTACGGCGCAGCGTCGTCGCGCTCAATGTCCACCTCGCCCTTGTGCGTGATTTTGCGCGCGGGGCCGTCGCCCTGCTCGCGCAGCACCGCCTGCTGCAGTGCATCGCGCTTCGCCCGCTCAGTGGCCTCGCGGATCTCGTCGTTCGCGAGGGCCTCGTTCGGCAGATGCGCCAAGTCTACGGCAGAGAGGGCATCGGACGTGATGCGCGCGTGCAGCGACGTATTCCGCGTGTCCTTCAGGTTGAACGCCAGCGTGCGGAACCGCTCCTTGTACAGCCGGCCTTTTTCGCGCTGGCCCAGCGAGGCGTGCAGCTCGTGCTCAAGCTCCGTGCTGTACGTCGTCGCACGCTCTTCGGCGTCCGCCACCCCTGCCTGTGTGTAGAGGCCGACAAAGATCTCGGTGAACGTCTTGAGGACGTGCGCACGCACCGGGTCCTGCCCGACGCCGCGCGCGGACGCAGACCGCGCCGCCGTGCGGGATGCAGGGCGGGCCGCGGTGCGTTGGGGCGCCGCACGCGCACGCTTGCGCGCCGGCTCCGTGTCGGAGTCGTCGCCCGACTCGGGTGCCGCATCGTCGTCCGCGGCGTCGGCCTCTTCCTCCTCCTCCTCCTCTTCCTCTTCGTCCTCCCCCTCGCCTTCTTCCTTGTACTCCTCCTCCTGGTCGACCTGCTTCTGCTGCACACGCTGCTCCTCCTTGGCCTCCTTGTCCAAGCACGCCTGGCACACGTACTCGTCAATGGCCTCGGCGGCCTTTTTCGTGAGGCCAATGCACTTGAAGTGGTACCACTCGCCACACGTGCTGCAGCAGATCATGGGCGAGCCGTCGTTGCCCTTGCGGCAGACGCAGTACACCTCGTCGTCGCTCGACGCCTCCTCGTCCGACGCGTCGTCCGACGCGCGCGCGCGGCGGCTCTTTGCAGGCGCGCGGCGCGCGCGCTTTTCCGAGGGCTTCGGCACGGCAGTTTCGGCGGGCTCATAGCGCTGGGCAGGCCGCTTGGTGCGGCCCCCGCGGCGCACGGGCGCAGGGTCGGATTCGGGCGCCATCCACTCGTCACACGCGCGCCGTACGTGGAAAGGCCGCGGCGCCACCGGCGCGCGTGGCCCCGGTGGAGGGTCACGTGATCTCATTTCTTCTTCGGGGCCGGCGGCGTGGTGCTTCGCGCTGACGGATACGATGGCCGCCCCCGCACCGAGTGCCCCGCCCTTGACGGCGCAGCCGCCACAGGCGACGATGCATGCCCCTGCGCCCACGACAACGAACCCCACCGTGGTCCAGCCCGTGGTCGTCGTGGAGCAGCCGACGCTCTGGTCGTCGCTCACGTCGTACTTTTCCCGCATGGACAGCGTGTTCCGCCCGGTGTCGGACGCCTTTGGCGAGCTGCACCGCATCCGCAAGTCGCTCAACCTGCCCAACCTCGGCTCCGTCGAGAAGATGCAGAACGAGGTCAAGGCCGTGCAGACGACCAACTTTATGTTTGAGGGCGCTCGCGCGGACCTCACCAAGGCGCTCAACCTGAACCCCATCTTCCAGGTGACGCACGCCTTCACGCTCGGCGCCGCAGGCAAGAACGCGTACAACTTCGGTGCGGTGTACGGTGACGAGAACCGTTTCTACCAGGCCGGCCTGGACGACACGGGCAACGTCACCATGCGCCTCAACACGCGCTGGACGCCCGCCCAGATCTCCAAGATCCAGGCACAGCTCGCGCCCGCGGGCGGCCAGTCGTTTGTGCAGCTCGAGCACGACGTGATGGGCTCCGACTTTAGCGCCAACATCAAGGCACTCAACCCGTCGCCGGCGAACGCCACAGGCATCTACGTGGCCAACTACCTGCAGACGCTCACCCCGACGTTTGCGCTCGGCGCCGAGGCCGTGTACCAGCGCCCGAGCCCGGAGATCGAGGAGGCGAGCATCGGGTACATGGCCAAGTGGATCGGCAAGCAGAACGACTGGATTGCCACCGCCCAGTGGCAGCCTCAGGGCGTCGGCCAGTTCACCTACTGGCAGAAGCTCAGCGAGCAGGTGGACGTCGCTGGCGACCTGCAGATGATCGCCATGCCGCAGCGCCGCGACGCCCAGGCTTCGCTCGCCGCCCGCTACTCGTTCCGCACGGCGTCGCTGCGTGCGCAGCTCGACAGCGTCGGCAAGCTGTCGTCCGTGTACGAGGCGCGCATCTCGCCCGCGTTTGCCTTCACCTTCTCGGGCGAGATCGACCACCTCCAGGGCGACGCCAAGTTTGGCCTCGGCGTCTCGATCGAGAGCGGCGCGGAGCCCATTGACCCGACGCAGCCGCCGCCGATCCCGCCGTCGGTTCCGATGTAGGCGGCGCGTGTGCCGCTCCGCCTGGATGCGCTACATACTGCCTGTAGAATGCCTACTTCCCGAAAAGGAACACAACTATGGGCCGCGCCGGCGGCCGGTCGTGTGGGAGCATCATCAGCGCCACCTCCTGCAGATGCGCAAAGAAATCGCCGGCAAGCAGCGGCGCAAAAAACAGCGGCGATACACACATGTAGAACGCGAGCATCAGCAGGTACCGGACCCATCCCGGGATCCGCCGGTGCACGGCGGGGTAGAAGCGCTCCACGCCACTCGACAGCACAGTGCCCAGCCCATTGAGCAGGAAAAAGAGCGTGTGACAGCCAAAGTGGTGCGGCGACGCAAACGAAAGGAGGTATTCGTGGAAGAGGCCCGAAATCAGGAACGTGAGCATCGCCAGCCCCGACTTGGTCCAGAACTTGCGCTGGGCGTCCGACACGTCGCCGTCACGTTCCCCGTCCGACGACGACGACGACGACGACGACGACGACGACGACGACAGCGACGACGACGCACGCGTACGCCGCTGTGCCTCACCGGCGCTCGCCACCGCGCTGGACGTGCCTTGGGCGGCGTCCGACGCGCCCTGCGCGGCGCGCTTCTCCGCCGCCTTGCGCTCCTCGAGCGTCTTGAACGTCTTTTCTCCGCCAAAGATGACGCGGTGCAGCACCGTGGCGATGGCGCGGTTCCAGCGCGACCAAAAGTGGCGCAGACGCGTCGTGAACCACGGGTTGTGGAACATGGCCTCTTGTTCGATGCCCGTGATCAGGCCAACCGTGTTGAAGATGAGCAGGCCGCCGGACGACAGCAGCAAGAAGACGGTGACGCCGAGCAAAAAGCAGTAGCAACGGTAGTTCAACCAGTGTATCTCCTCGTACACCGCCTTCGGTGGCACAAACAGCAGCAGCACGATCGACACGGCGCCCTGCACGAGGCCGAGCGGGAGGTTGCGCAGGCTCTGCATGCGCGGGTTGCGCTTGAACCCATCCTGCCGCTCGCGCTCCTCGATGCGCTCCTGCTCCATGGGGAAGAACCAGAGATGAGCGACGAAGCGCGTGCACGACCACGACTGGACTTCCTGCACGGTGCGGATCTGGAACAGATCCCACACCAGTAGGCTCGAGCGGAAACCGACCGCGGGGCGCATGAAGTTGAACGCGTTCACCTCGCCGCGACCCACCAACACGGGCCAGAGGAGCACGAGCGTACTGAGCACCAGGGCGGCAGCACGGCGCACCGCGGGCGCGGCGTGTGTCGTGCGCTGGAACACGGCATAGATCACCACGCTCATCACGGCGACGTCCAGAAAGATGCGGAGCAGCTCGTTGGCAAATGCGACCGAGTCGAGCTCGTTGCGTGCGTACTGCATCGTGTCGAAGCCGAGCCGCCGGAAGGCGTTGAGCACCGCGGTCTCGTCCGGCACACGCACCGGCGAGAAGTCGAGCGGCGTCGGGATCCGCGGCACGAGACGCGGCAGCGGGTCGTAGGCCGCCGGGAGGGGCAAGACTGGCTTGCGCAGCCAGAGGGGAAGGGGCATGATGGCAAGAAAGAAGGTGCTACGGGCGATGCAACCGAGGCCCAGCACGCGTGCTAGGTATGTGCGGAGAGGAGCGCGCGCGAATGCGTCCAGCCCCCGCGTGCGCGCGCAGCACTGCAGTCGGCCTGCAAGGACCAGCGTTGGCGCACGTCCCTCGCGCGCGCGGCCAGGGACCGGGTGGGCGCGCGCACTGCGCGTGTCAGACCACGCCGAGATTCACGCGGGCCTCGCCCACGCGGAGACGCACACTGCGCGCATTGGGCCACTCAAATGCGACCTGCGCGAGTGTATCGGCGAGAGTCATGTGGGCTGGACAAAGTTAGACCAATCAGCGTACGTACCTGCGCTGCCGAGGTGGAAGTGGAGGACGCGGTCCGCAGCGGCCTGCGTCTGCGTGCCGGCGAGGCGCGCCATGGAGCTTGGCACGAGCAGGTCGAGGAGGCCCGTGCTCAGCCGCCAGATCAGCACGCACTCGTCGTCCAGGCTCATCGACAGGAAGCGGCGCCCATCGGGCGAGAAGCTGCACGCGGTCACCGGCCGCTCGTGGCCGTCCAGCACGTACAGCCGCGTCGCTGTCTTGACGTCGTACAGCACCACCTGCCCATCTTGCGTGCCGACCGCAAGGCGCTGCGTCGCGCCGTGGAACGCGATTGACGGATAGGTCTCGACAAGCGCACTGATCATGAGCGTCGCCGACTTGGCCATCGCCGAGCGCGTCGCGCCCGCCGTCGGGTCGAGCGACTTGACGACCGCTTCGACGAGGCGCGGCAGGCTGGGGTACAGCGCGAGCGGCTTTTGGCGGATGAGGAACGCCACGAGACGCAGCGTCACCTGCGTCTGCTCCACGGACGTCGCATGCAGAATATCCATCGCGAGCGTGCTCATAAACAGCGCACTGTGGTGCGCCGCCAGCTCGAGCGTCGCGCGCCGCGCCAGGCCGCGCAGCGACAGGCCGCGCAGCTGGCGCACAGGCGCCGCGTCGTCGGTGTGCGCGGCGATGCGGAAGATGCCACGCACGAGTGCCACAGCGTCGACGTAGTGCTGCCAGATTTCGCACCCGCGGCAGCATAGCTCGAGTGCCACATAGACACGCTCGACGCCCGCGGCGTCCGTCGTCGGCGCGTGTAGGTAGCGCGCGACGCCCATGGCGATGTGCTTGAGCAGACCGGGCGTCAGGTATGCGTAGCGTTCCGACGCGACCATGCCGAGGAGGAGCAGCGCATGAGGCGCCTCCGCCGCGTCGTCGTCGTGCAGCAGCGGCGCATACATCGCCACGAGCGCATCGACCGTTTCGTCGTCGGTCGCCAGAGCGTACGGGCGGAAGAGCAGCGCGGCCGCCTTGCGCAGCACTTCGTTTTCGTCGAGCGTGTAGCGCACGAGCGTCGCGAGGCTCGGCACGACAAACGCGTGCGGCGCGACGGCCTCGCGCACAAAGGTGGGGTCGAGCAGCGCGTCGAGCACTGCGGTGCTTGCGTTGCGCAGCGTGGGCACAAATCGCGCAAGCAATGCGAGCGCAACGAGCGTCACGAGGTGCTGTGCACTCGCCTCGGCGTCGAGCGCAAAGCGCGTCGCGGCAAGGGCCGCTTGCGCCCCAGCGGCACTACTCACAAAGCCCGGCAGGCCGAGCGAGGCGGGGACGAGCGCAGCGGTGGGCGCATGCCCGTCGTAGGCGACATCGCGCAGCTGCGCAAACACGGCGTCCAGCTCGCCGGGGAGGAAGAGGGCGAGGAGCGGGCGCAACGTGTCGAGCAGCTTGGGCGGCGCCTCGCCGCCGTCGGCGGGCGCATCGAGTGCGCTCGCGAGCTCCGTGGCGCCGAGCGCGGTGCGCACCGACTTGCTTGCGACGTCCACGGCGCGGCGCACGTCGGCAAGCACGATCGGCACGGCGCCGTCGGCGACCGCGTGGCTCGTCGAGAGCATGCCGCCGGCCGCGCCCTTGTCGACGCGCCCCAGCGCACTGCGCGGCGACGGCGGAACGGGCAGGCGGAGCCATGCCTCGCCCGCAGCGTCCGCCTTGGCGACGAGTAGCCACAGCTGCTCGGCCGTAGCACTACGAACGAGCTCGTGCGTCGCCAACGACCAGATGCGTGCGCGCCGCTCGCCATACGCAAGCAGCAGCTCGTGGCCACGCACGGCGATCTGCACGAGCGGCGCGCCGCTCCCTGGGAAGAGCTGCACGAGGCGCAGGTCGTTGAGTGCCAGGAGCGCCGACGTGCCGTCCTCCGCAACGCACAGCACGCACCCGTACAGTCGCGACGTCGGCGCGACGCCCAGCAGCGGTACAATACACTGCACGGGCGCCGCGAACCAGCTGTACGCCGCCTCGAGCTGCAGTGTCGCGGCGCTCCACACGCCCAGGTCGCCCGCCTGCGAGCCACCAAGCACGTGGCGGGTGCCGGTGCGGGGGTTGGCGACCTGCTGGAGAAGCGTAAGTGGTGCGTCCCACGGCAGCGGCACGGCCGCAGGACGCGTGTCGCCGGCGAAGAGCGACAGGAGCGGCGTGGACAGGAGGCCAGGCAGGCCGCCGTTCGCACGCTCGGCGACCACCACCTTACTTAGGGAGAGGGGCAGTAGCGCAGAAAAGGGCGGCGCGTGGGCTCGCGGCGCCTCGTCACCGCCGCCCCACGCGAGGTCGAGCAGCGCGCCGCCCACAGGGACGAGCAGGGCACCGGCGTCCGCGTCCACGGCCTCCTCGGTCGTGCGGCACGTGCCATGCTCCGCGTCCCACACAACGTAGACGCGATGGTGCTGCGTAAGTCAACGACGTACCTCGCACACGATCGCCCAGGCGTGGGCATCGCGCAGCGTGTACATATGTAGGGCGCGGCTGGGTAGTGAGGCGGTGTGCTGCACGGCCAGTGCGTCGTCGAGGGCCACGACGTGCACGGCCCTGGGCTGCACCATCGCACATACGCCGTGCACCACGCCAAGCGCGAGGACACGCTCCTTGGCATCGTGCGGCGCAGCCAAGAGGGTATGGGTATGGGACGGCGCCAGGATCGCATCCGTGGGCGGTGCGGCGTGCTCGGCGCCCGAACGGTGCGGCGCCGAGCGGGCGGGGAGGAGGAGCGCGAGGTGGCGCAGCGAGAGGCGCGCACCCGAGGGAGCCGGCGCCGCCGACTCGGTGTGCTCGCGCGCCGCCTGCGTCGGCATCCCGCGGCAAAAGGCGGCGAGGTCGTTGATCGCATACGACAAACACTGCACCGCCTCGCCCGCACTGACGAGTTGCAGCGCGGGTGCCGCGCCGAGGCGCAGGCACACGCACCGCACTTTGGCGCCGTCGCTCGGCGCGTCCAGCACCGCACACACCCGCAGGGTGCGGCCCACCGCGTCGGTGCACAGCACAAACACGCGCTCGGGCCAGGCGGCGTACTGCGCCCAACACAGCGGCGGCGCACGCTCAGGCGCGTCACCCAGCACCACGACGGCGTGCACGCCCAGCGCGACGTCGTGCGAGGGCGGCAGGCGCGCGAGGTGCATGAACGCATCGACCGGCTGGAGCAGCTGCGAGCCCAGCTCGGTCGCGTGCCGCTCAAACACAAACTGCACGTCGTGGTCGCCGGCGCCGGCGCCGCGCGAGACATGCTGCATCACACGCAGCGTCATGCTGCCTACAAACGAGAGCGTGGGCAGCGACCACGCCGTGACGCGGCCGGATGCCTGGCGCACGAGCACCTGCGCAGGCCACGCATCGTCCACGCGGTCGTCGACGTCGAGCGCGACGACCGCCGCAGCGTCGGGCGTGTACAGCGAGCGGATGAGACGCGGGACGCTGCTGACGCGCAGCGGCGTGTCATCCGGCACGCCGCGCGGCGAGCGCGGCTCGACCCACGACGCGCCGTCGTCCGCCGCAACGTGCATCTCGCGGAACGACGGCGGGTGCGGCGGCGCCTTGTGCGCGGGTGGGTCGTGTGCACGCGCGCGCGCCTCGGAAGAGCCGTGCGCGAGGACGGGCGGCGCGTCCGACGCGTGGTACTGCGCCCCGAGCAGCGCTTCGGCATCGGCCGCCGGCGCATCGTAGGTCGCGTGCCCGTTGGCCATCGACACACTCGTCGACGCCTCAGACATGGAGCGCACACTGCGTGCATCGTGGCTCGATGCGCTGGGCGCCGCGCTCGTCTGCGCCGTGCTGGGGTGCGCCTTGGCCGCGTGTTCCCACGGTGCGGCGTCGGTGCGCAGCGGCGTCAGCAGCGCGTTGGGCGTCGACGGCATGCATCCAGCGTCGTCTTGTGCAACGTCCACGGCATACACATGCACCACGCCATCCGAGAAGCCCACCAGCACGAGCACGTCGCCCGCGTCGCCCGACGCGGGGTGGGGCGCAAAGTACGATGCCGTGCACGTCGCGGTCGGGGGCGCGTCGGCCTCGGGCGCATCCCCCCACTCATCGTCCGGCGGTGCATCGTGGTACACCGTCGGCCTGCGCAGCTCGTCCCACGCCGGCGCGCCGCCCGCGCGCGCGCCCAGGGGCACGCCGAGCGGTACCTGCAGCGCCGCGGCGCTCATCGTGGTCGAGGTGATGACTAAGCGCGATCGGCCGAGCGAGGTGTTGCTCCGGCGCGCCGACGTGCATGTTCGCGCAGAACCACGACCATCAAGATGGCGGCAGGCACGGGTGGCAAGTCCGGTCCGACGACGAACCAGAAGAGCGAGGCGCGGAAACCGGTGTCGCAGTCGGTGCGCGCCGGTCTTCAGGTAGGTAGCGGGCACTGACGCAGTTCCCTGTCGGACGTATCCACCGGCACCTCAAGAAGAAGTCGCAGAACAACATCCGCGTCGGTGCCAAGGCTGCGGTGTACACGAGTGCGATCCTTGAGTACCTCACGGCCGAGGTGCTCGAGCTGGCAGGTACGTCGGTGCATGGCTCACGCAGGCAACGCATCGAAGGACCTGCGCGTCAAGCGTATTACGCCCCGCCACCTGCAGCTGGCGATCCGCGGCGACGAGGAGCTCGACTCGCTGATCCGTGCGACCATCGCCGGCGGTGGTGTGTTGCCGTATATTCACAAGTCGCGTACGTACCCCTCTGACTCACACAGTCATCAAGAACCAGGGCAAGACCAGCAAGAAGGGGTCGAACGCGTCCGAGTAGGCGTAATTAAGTATCGTAATGTGTACCTATGTGTAGTAGTGCCATCCGACCTTGGTCCCACCCGGCACGCGCGTCCAGCAGCGCGGCGCGGCACGCCCCGACCCCCCGCGTCGCGTGTTTACTGCCCGTGGTGGAGGCGCGCCCACCTAATCCCACGTGGCGTGGCCTGCGCGCGCGCGCGCAGGCCCAGGTGGAAGTCACTTGCGGAGGTGGAGACTGCAGCATGTAACATCTCGGCCCGCCGTGCACGGGCATGGCCACGCCGGCGCCGCTCCTTCCCCCTCGTCTGACACGTCTTCCACACGATGGATGGCGACGCGGCGCACATGCCGAGCCGCTATGAGCAGGCGCTCGCCGCGATGAACCACGACCCGGAGCCGCACGACGGTGCCGATGCGACCGACGCTCCCTCTACCCACCGTGTCTACGGCCACGCCCACCACGTGTCGGCGACGAGCGAGGCAGAGCTGCTTGGTGATGCCTCGTATGCATACCCCGCCTACGGGTGGAACTCGACACAGGAGCTTGGCGTGTACGTCGACCCGAACCAGGCGTACGCCGAGCAGCCCTACGCTGCGCCCAACTTGTACGATACCCAGCCCGGAACGCAGGACCACGTCCAGTATACCATGCCGTACGATACCACGTACGATCCCCAGTACGCCGAACAAGCGTACGCCCAGCACCTCGCTCCATACCCCTCCGGCGACGTGCCCAGCACACCCGCCTACGACCAAGCGATGCACGACCAGCGCCTGTCGAACGGCAGCGACCCGCCCCCCAGCTGGAACAGCCACGAGCTCGTGTACGACGACCCCGAGAAGGCCGGCGAGGCGGCAGCGTATGCGACGGCGCCCGTGTACGACGGGACGCTGACGCGCCCGATGCCGTTCGACACGGCGCATGCGCCCAACTACGGGCTGGGCGTGCCCGAGATCCCCGAGCATGCGTCGAGTGTCGCGCCCGAGAACCTCGCAGCAAAGCCCGCGGAGCTCGCACTGATGCACAGTACGCAGCACTTTGGCCCGGCGCCGCCCCGCGGGCGGCAGCAGCGGCGGCACAACGTGAACCGCAACGTGGCGCTGACGTACGGCAACCTCGTGCTGAACTGCCCGATCCCCACGAAGCTGAGCACCTTTGTGAACCGGCGCGACTCGGACGAGTTCACGCACATGCGCTACTCGGCGGTGACGTGCGACGCGGACGACTTTGCGCGCAACCACTTTACGCTGCGCCAGAGCCTGTACAGCCGGCACACGGAGATCTTTATCGGCGTGACGATGTACAACGAGGACGAGGAGCTCTTCTGTCGGACGCTGCACGGCGTCATGAAGAACATTGCGCACCTGTGCACGCGCAACAAGAGCCGCGTGTGGGGCGAGGGCAGCTGGAACAAGGTGGTGGTCGGCATCATTGCCGACGGCCGCAAGAACATCAGCCCGCGCGTGCTCGACTGCCTCTCGGCGCTCGGCGTGTACCAGGAAGGCGTCGCGAAGAACATGGTGGACGACAAGGCGGTGCAGGCACACGTCTACGAGTACACCACACAGCTCTCGCTCGACAACAAGGTGCACTTCCGCGGCGCGGAGCAGGGCATGGTGCCGGTGCAGATGATGTTCTGCCTCAAGGAGCACAACGCGAAAAAGATCAACTCGCACCGCTGGTTCTTCAACGCGTTCGCCCCCGTGCTCCAGCCGAACGTGTGCATTCTGCTGGACGTCGGCACCAAGCCCGAGCACAAGTCGATCTACAACCTGTGGAAGAGCTTCGACCGGAACTCGAACGTGGCGGGCGCGTGCGGCGAGATCACCGTCGACACGGGAGGCAAGGCAGGCCTCGGCCTCGCGCTACTCAACCCGCTCGTCGCCGCGCAAAACTTTGAGTACAAGATCAGCAACATCCTCGACAAGACGCTCGAGAGCGTGTTTGGCTACATCTCCGTGCTTCCGGGCGCGTTCAGTGGTACGTACCGCGACTTACCCAGCGTATCGCTACATTGCCCTGCAGAACGACCCGGTCACCGGCAAGGGGCCGCTCGCGTCCTACTTCAAGGGCGAGCGGCTGCACGGCGGCGACGCCGACGTGTTCACCTCCAACATGTACCTTGCCGAAGACCGCATCCTCTGCTTCGAGCTCGCGGCCAAGGCCAACTCGAACTGGGTGATGAGGTACGTGAGCAATGCGCGCGGCGTCACCGACGTGCCGAACCGCATCCCCGAGTTTATCAGCCAGCGCCGGCGCTGGCTGAACGGCGCCTTTTTCTCCGCGGTGTATGCCCTGACGCACACCTTCCAGTTTGGCGGCACGGCGCACTCGGTGTGGCGCAAGATGGCGCTGGCGCTTGCGACGTTCTACACCTTCCTCAACATGCTCTTTGCGTGGTTCAGCCTCGCCAACTTTTACATCTTCTTCCGCGTGCTCACGCGCGGCCTTGAGGCGCCGTCGTTTGGCCTGGACGGCATCGGCATCGTGAACGAGATTCTGCACTTTGTGTACATCGGCACGCTCGTCGCATGCTTCATCCTGGCGCTCGGCAACCGCCCGCAGGGCAGCGCGTGGAAGTACACGGCGGTGGTGGTGATCTTTGCGCTGCTCTCCTTGTACATGCTCGCGGCCGGTGTGGTGTGCATGTACAAACTGTTCCAGGGCGACCACAACTCGACGTTTGCCCAGCTGGTGGTGAGCCTGGTGAGCACGTACGGTGTCTACGTCCTCGGCTCGCTCCTCGCGCTCGACCCGCTGCACCTGCTCACGAGCAGTTTGCAGTACTTTTTGTTCTCGCCGACGTACATTAACGTGCTCAACATCTATGCCTTCTGTAACCTGCACGACATCTCGTGGGGCACCAAGGGCGACACCGCCGCGCCGGACCTCGGCAAGGTCACCTCCACGGGGCAGGGCATGGCCGAAGTGTCGCTGCCCTCGGCACAGGCCGACATCGACACGGCCTACGAGGAGGCCCTCGCGAACCTGCGCGAGCGCCCGACGATCATCCACGGCACCAGCGCCGCGGACGCCACTCGCAAGCTCGACTACTACAAGAACATCCGCACCAACGTGCTGCTCTTGTGGTCGCTCTCGAACGCGCTCCTCGCGGGGGTCATCCTCGACACCGAGCTCACGGGCACCTTTGACCCGGACGCCGGCAATATGCGTACGCGCACCTACATCCTGATCATCCTCATTTTTGTTGCGGTGATGAGCGGGATCCGGTTCCTCGGATCTACGGTGTATCTCATGGTGCGGTTCGTGAATGGGTAAATAGGAAGGGTACGACAACGTTCAACGATCAGGCGTAAACCGCGCGGCACGTGCGGCCGCCTGCGGGTCGTGCCGCACGATCCACGGGTGGCGCAGCACCTTGTGCAGCGGCAGCCGGTCCGCCGGGTGGTACTGGAGCAGCTGGCGTAAGCACACACGGGACGTACCGCCCGGACCAGGTCCTTGGCCTCGTCACTAAAGTGCGACGGAATGTGCAGGTCGACGGCGGCGATGCGCTTGTACGTCACTGGGTCAGCATGCCACGTACTGCTCGCGCCACTCAGCTCCTCAAACGGCGGAACGCCCTCAAGGAACTCGTAGGTGAGCACGCCGAGTGCCCACAGGTCCACGGCGCCACTGTGTGTCTTGCCCTCGACCATCTCGGGCGGGAGGTAGTCCAGCGTGCCGCACAGCGTCGCGCGCCGGTTGCCGGGCGCATGCACACTCCAGCCAAAGTCGGCAATCTTCACCTCGCCGCGGATGCCCACCAGCAGGTTCTCGGGTTTGATGTCGCGGTGGATGATGTGCTTAGAGTGCAGGTACTGCAGCGCATCCGCAATCTGCGCAATGTACCGCGCTGCCGTCGGCTCGTCAAAGCGGCGATTCGGCATCTTGGACAAAATCTTGAACAGCTCGCCGCGCCCGGCAAACTCGAGCATCATGAAAATGCGGCCGTGGTCATGGAAGTAGCCAAACATGCGCAGCACGTTGGGGTGCCGCAGGTTCATCTGGATCTCGATCTCGCGGCGCAGCTGCAGATCCACCTTGTTCTCCACGAGTTCTTTTTTGTACACACACTTGAGCGCCACGACATAGCCCTGGTTCTGCAGCTTCGCCGACGTGACGGACTTGGTCCGCGCGAGGTACACGCGCCCAAACTTGCCCTTGCCGAGCGGGCGCCCAATCTCAAACTGCGACAGGCTCCACTGCCGCGTGGGCTGGTGGTGCAAGCTGCGTCAGGGGTGGAGCAACGTACCCATCCATGGACGAGTCCATCGCGAGCGTATCGCAGTCGTCGCTCGACCGCGACGACGTATCGCGCCGGCCCTTGCTTTCATCGCGCTCCAGACCTCCATCGTAGTGCCCAAGGTCAAACTGCGGCGCCTCCGCCCCGCGCCCCGCCGGCGCCTGCGGCGCCGGCTTCTTCTCCTCCCGCGGGCGCACCGATGTGTGGCTTGGCGCACGCGCCTTGGCCTCCGTGGTGGCCGGCACCGCAGCAGGCACATTGCCGAGCGCATGTCGAGACACGAGCGGCGCACGCGGCGTCGTCTTTCCTTCCAGGTTCGCGACCATCTTGAGCGGGCGCGGCTGGAACGGCTGATGCGTCGCTTTGCGCTGCTGCGCCGCAAGCCAAGTGGTATTCGTGAGCGCCGACGCGCCACCATGGTGGCGCATCGACGCCCCAGCACCCGCGTCGGTGCCCGACAGCGTCATGGACGTCATCCGCGCCTCGAGGCTGTTCGCCTGCGACTCTGGTCCGGTCATGGTGCGCACACAGAACAACACACGACGCGTGTCACGTGAACCCAGCGCGCACGAGCCTACGTCCATGGTGCTCTTTTTTCGGTCGACGGGTGCGTGGGAAGCTCATGATCAGCGGTGGAGCCGCCCGCTACCATCTACATGGGGCGCGACAAGGTAGAAAGTAGGTGCATGCGCTCACACAGACGAGGATTTGCTGCGCCACGGCCTGCCGGAGGACGTGTGGTTCCACGTGGATAAGCTGTCGTCCGCGCACGTCTACCTGCGCCTCCCCGAGTCGATCCCGTCGTGGACCGAGATCCCTGAGGCGCTCCTAGAAGACTGCGCACAGCTAGTGAAGGCCAACTCGATCGAGGGTACGTGCCGACCTCACGCCAGGCAACAAGAAGAACAACATCACGGTGATCTACACGCCCCACAGCAATGTCAAGGTACGTCGCACACACCCTTATGCCACCAGAAAACGGGAGACATGGCCGTCGGTGCCGTTACCTTTTTCAACGACCGCAAGGTCAAGCGGTGGTACGTCAAGGAGCGCCAAAACGCCATCGTAAACCGCCTGAACAAGACCCGCGAAGAGCGCCAGGTGGACTACGAGGCCGAGCGCCAGGAACGCGAGCGTGCACTTGGCCGCAAGAAGAAAGAGTTTGCCAATGCACAGGTATGCACACGCCGCTCACCCAGAAAAAAGAAGTCCTTGAGACCAAGCGGCGGCACCAGGCCGAGGCGGCGGCGCGCGACTACTCCTATCGTACGCACCCCAGCGACTCACGCAGTGTACTCTGAGGAGGCGATTGCTGAGCAGCACCGTATTGACGAACGGCGCGCGCGCGTCAAGGCTGCGCAGGCCGCTGACGGGGGCGAGAGCGATGCGGCAGAGAGCGACGACTCGTTCATGTAGAAAGTACGACTCATGTACGGTACCGACCCAAAGCCCTGTCGGAAGTTTGACGAGATGGCCGAGTGGTTAAGGCGGTGGCCTGCTAAACGCATGACGATTTAGTCAGTAAGCTATTGGGTTCTGCCCGCGTGAGTTCGAATCTCATTCTCGTCGAATTTTTTTGCCCGGGCCCCTTTCCCCTGTTCTGTTGCGCACGATGGCCACGTACATGGGTTGGGTCCAGGCATTTTGTCGCTGCGATACATCTACCAGATCCCGTTGTTGAGCTCTGCGCGTGAGCGCGTATGCCGACGTACGGCCAAAGGTAATCCACGAGGGGTAGCCAAGCACGAATGTAGTCGCGACCCACTTGATCTGTTCATAAGCCGAGTGCGACGTACCGCAACGCCAAGCGTCGCACCCCGGTGGACATTGACGGTAAGCATGCCAAGCGCTTCGCCTAGGTGCACGGCCACGACGAGCTTGCGCAGGACGTCGAGCGTGCGTGGCCCGCCGACGGCGCGGCGGATGCGGGCGCCGATCGTGCCGACATCCGCCTGGTCCACGTACAAGAAGAGCGCAAGGAGCAGAATCGTCTGCCAGCCGTCCTTGGGGAACTTGTAAGCGATGCTGCGCATGGTGGTCTGGAGTCGAGTACGCACGGCCGGACGCCGAACGCGGGGAAAGGCCACGTGCGTGTCACGTCGGTGCGCGTGGCCGTGTGCGAAGAAGGGCGGCGCGCGCACGAACGACCATGGCAGGCCCCTGCTGTGCAGGTGGGGCCGCTGGCAGCGCGGCAAGCGGTGCCGGTGGCTCCCTCTGGGCCTATTTTGCCGGGCTGGTCTTGGCCACGTCCGACGTGGCGCCCGTGCGGGTGATGCTCACGACCTTGGTGTTGATGATGGTGGTGGTGCGTTGCCCCATGACTAACCTTAGTCGTACCTGGCGCTGATTCTCGCGAGTCCGGGGCAACTGCATACGACGCAGGACGAGCGGATGTATACGAGCGTGGTGCACCGCAAGCCGGTGCCATTGCCCTCGCTCCGCGATACGGCCGAGGTGCAGTTGTCGGTGGTGGTGCCGATGTACAACGAGGCGGCGCGTCTGCCCGCGATGCTCGACGATGCGTTGGCGTGGCTCGAAGGTGTGCGTGCCGCCGGGCACGCGCTTGCCGAGGATGCGCCAAGTGCGCGGGCACCATCGGCGGCCGCGGCGCTCACGACACCGCTGCGCACGTACGAGCTGGTGCTGGTCGACGACGGGTCGCGCGATGCGACGTACGACGTGGCGATGGCCTATGCGTCTGCGCGCCCCCTGTTGCCCGGTGCCGAGATCCGGATCACCAAGCTGCATACCAACCGAGGCAAAGGCGCAGCGGTGCGGCACGGCGTGCTGCATGCACGCGGCGCGTTTGTGCTGTTTGCCGATGCGGACGGTGCGACGCGGTTTGCGGACCTTGCCGTGCTTGCGCGCGAGATGGCGCGCATTCTGACGCCCGCGGGCCACGGAGTCGTGGTCGGCTCGCGCGCGCACCTCGTCAAGAGCGAGGCGGTGGTGAAGCGGAGCTGGGTGCGCAACCTGCTTATGCGGGGATTCCACGTGCTTCTGTCGATGCTGATGCGCCCCCCCAGTGTGCAGGGGATGTGGGCGCGGGCGGTGGACTGGGTGGTGCCTGTGCGCATGCGCCGCCCCGCGGCGGAGGCGCAGGTGCAGAAGCTGGCGGTGCAGCCGGCGATTCATGATACCCAGTGCGGCTTCAAGCTATTTTCGCGCGCGACGGCCGCGACCATCTTTCCGATTGCGCACATTGACCGCTGGATCTTTGACGTGGAGCTGCTGCTGCTGGCGGAGATGGCGAGCCGCACGAGCGAGGCGGACTATATGCTGCGCTATGGCGGAGGCGATGCGGATGCGCGCGGCGACGTGCTGCTGCGCCTTGCGGTGCCCGTGGCCGAGAAGGCGGTGCACTGGACCGAGATCGACGGGAGCAAGATCTCGCTGCTGCGCGACTCGGTGCGCATGGGCCGTGACCTGGTGATCATCCGGCTCAACTATGCGCTCGGCCGCTGGTCGGCGCCCGGGAGTGTGTATGCGTAGGGCGTCCGTAGGGACAAGGAGGCCGTGCCTGGGCGGCGGGCGCCGGGGGCGCCGGGGGCGCCGTGCGCCAAGTGGAGGCTGGCACGCGGCGTGCCAGTGTCCATGTGGAGGTATCACGTGTACGGGCTTTGCGCGGCAGGCGCATGGCTTCCGGCTCGTTCGCCTACAGCCACGCAGCGTGGAGCGTGGGGGTGAGCATCCGATCCTTGTGCGGGACACGCAGCGTGCGCGACCATGGTGCGTGGGGGATTGGGAGGACTTATGCAGGCGACGCTGAATGTACGAGATGCGCTCTCGTACCTCGACCAGGTCAAGGTGCAATTCACGGACCATCCCGATGTGTACAATCGGTTTCTGGATATCATGAAAGACGTGCGTACATGCCGCGTTGCTCACCCGCCAGTTTAAGAGCCAGGCGATCGATACGCCGGGCGTGATCGAGCGTGTCTCGACGCTGTTCCGTGGGCAGCCGAGCCTCATCCAGGGCTTCAACACCTTCCTGCCCCCCGGCTACCGCATCGAGTGCAGCGTCGACCAAAACGACGCGAACATGATCACGGTCACCACGCCATCTGGCACGACGACGCAGTCGCTCGGTGGCCACGGGATCGCCGGCGCGATTAGCCGCATGAGCAAGGGCGGCGGCGCCGACGTCGGTGCGCCGGGCGGCAGCGGCGGCCCTGGCGCGCCGCCCGGTGCGCCCGGTGTGCCGCATGCGCACGCGGGGCCCGAGGTGTCCAAGCCGCCGCGGCACCCCGGTGCGCCGGGCGCGGTGCACGGCGAGCCGTATGCGCCCGGCCTGGGTCACGAGTACGATGCGCCGCTGCCGCCGCCCGGGCTGGGGCGTGGGGGCGCCGAGCGCCCTGGGAGTGTGCTGCCGCCGCCGCGGGGTGCGCCGACGCCGCCGCCGGGAGGCGGCGGTGCGGCGCCCGGGATGGGCATGTACGGTGGTGCGCCGCCGAGCGGTGCGCCGCTGTACGAAGGCGGCGCGCGCAGCGCGCCTGGTGCGCCTGGTGCGCACCACCACGGCGCGCCGCTGAGCGGTGGCGCGCCGGGCGGCACGGAAGGTGTGCGCCCGCCGGTCGAGTTCAACCACGCGATCAACTACGTGAACAAGATCAAGCAGCGCTTCTCGGGCGAGCCAGACACCTACAAGCAGTTCCTCGAGATCCTGCAGACCTACCAGAAGGAGCAGCGTCCGATCCACGAGGTGTACGCGCAGGTCACGGTGCTGTTTGACCACGCGCAGGACCTCCTGGAGGAGTTCAAGCAGTTCCTGCCCGACACGGGCGCGCACGGCGGCGGCGCGCCGGGGGGCCTGTTCGGCATGCTCGGCCACGTGACCAACGGCATGGCGGCGCCCGGCGGCGAGGCAGGGGCGCCCGGCGGCGTGGGCGGCGGGTACGAGCCGCTGCCTGGGCGGCACGGTGCATCGGCGCATGGTGCGCGCAAGAAGCGGAGTATGAGTGGTGTGGACGATGCGCCGCTGCCGCCTGACGGCGCGCCGGGCCTGGGCAAGTCGGTGGCGCGGCCGAAGCGGAGCAAGCACGCCAAGGGCGACAGTGTGCCGCGTGCGGCGCACGGCGCGGCGTATGCGCTGCCGCCTGGTGCCGAGATGCATGAGATGTACGGTGCGCCGGTGCCGCACGGTGTGCCGCATGGCTACGAGCTGCCGCCCGAGGCGCCTGCGCCGGGGTTTGTGCCGGGCGGTGTGTACGACGTGCCGCCGTATGCGCCGCCGCCCGTGCTGGCGGCGCCTGGTGCAGCGGCGCCTGCGCCCGGCGGTGCGATGCAGCTGCCGCACATGGCGACGGTGGACGAGGTGGCGTTTTTCGAGCGGGTCAAGAAGCACATTGACGACCGTGCGGCCTATGTCGACTTCTTGAAGCTGCTCAACCTGTACACGCAGGACGTGATCGATATCGGGACGCTGGTGGACCGTGTGTCGCTCTTCCTGGGCGGGCAGCCCGAGCTGCTGGCCGCGTTCAAGACGCTCATCGGCTACGACATGGGCAAGCACGGCTGGCTGGAGCACGAGGAGCCGGTGCTGGAGAACGTGCCGGTGCTGGAGCGCGAGCGCTTCGACCTGAGCACGCAGCGCTCGTACGGCCCGTCGTACCGCAAGCTGCCCGACTCGGAGATCAACCTGTCGTGCAGCGGGCGCGACCCGCTGTGCTGGGAGGTGCTGAACGACGCGTGGGTGAGCCACCCCACGTGGGCGAGCGAGGGCGAGTCGTTCAACCCGCACAAGAAGAACGTGTACGAGGACGCGCTGTACCGCTCCGAGGAGGAGCGCCACGAGTACGACTACCACATCGAGGCGAACCTGCGCACCATTGCGCTGCTCGAGCCGATTGCCGCGCGCATCGCCATTATGGACGCCGACGAGCGCGCGAGTTTCCGGCTGAAGCCGGGGCTCGGTGGGCAGAGCAAGAGCATCTACCAGCGCATCATCAAGAAGGTCTACGGGCGCAACCACGGCCTCGAGGTGATTGCCGCGCTGCACGACAACCCGTCGGTGGCCGTGCCGGTGGTGCTGGCGCGCCTCAAGCAGAAGGACGAGGAGTGGAAGCGTGCGCAGCGCGAGTGGAACAAGGTGTGGCGCGAGGTGGACGCGCGCAACTTTTACAAGGCGCTCGACCACCAGGGCATCAACTTCAAGTCGACCGACAAAAAGACCATCACCACCAAGGCGTTCGTCCACGAGATCGAGACGCTGCGCACCGAGCAGCAGCAGCGCCGCCTCGCGCTCGACCCGAGTCTGCCGGCGCTCGCGCCGCGCTTCCAGCTCGCGTACGCGCTGGACGACGGCCAGGTCGTCCTCGACGTGCTCCGCCTCGCGCTCCACTTTGTCGACCGCGCCTCGTCGGGCTTTAGCGCGAGCGAGAAGGAGCGCGTCGTGTCGACGCTGCGCCAGCTGCTCCCGCGCCTCTTCCACATGGACGCCGCGGTGCTCGATGCGCTCGCGACGCGCCGCACCGCGCCGGACGACGACGAGGCGCGCGACGAGACGCCGGACGACGCCGAGGCTCCGCGCGCGCGCGCGCGGAGCACGGGCAGCGCCGCGCAGCGCCACGCCGAGACGCGGCCGACGTCGCCGCCCGCGGCGGCCTCGACGTGGCACGTCAACACGTCAGCCGACGCGGTGCGCGCCGCGCCCGCCGACGCGCCCGCCGACGCGCCCGTCGAGCTGTTCGCCAACACGACGCTGTACGTGTTTGTGCGCCTCGTCCAGCTGCTGTACGCGCGCCTGCACCAGCTCAAGACGACCGCCGCCGACCTCGCACGTGACACTCCCGCGGGGTGGACCAAGGTGAATCCGCTCGCGGCCGAGCTCGGCCTCGCGGACACGGCGCACGGCCCCGCGGGCGTCGTGGGCCAGATCGCCGCGGCGGTCGCGGCGCGCACGTCGTCCGACGGCGCGCGCGCGCCGCCGGCGACGAGCGAGGCGGCGGCGATGCAGCTCCACCCCACACAGTACTACGACGTGCTCCTCGAGCTCGTGGCGCGCCTCTTTGACCACGAGATCGACCAGGCGACGTACGAGGAGAGCGTGCGGTTTGTCTACGGCATCCACGGCTACCGCGCCATGACGCTCGACAAGGTGATCCACGCGCTCGTCAAGACGGCGCTCACCATCTCGGCAGACACCAAGTGCCAGGAGCTGCTCAACGTGTTTGACACGACGCACGCCGCGCTCGAGGAGATCGCGCGCGGCCCCCGCGGCGAGGATGCGCCGCCGCGCGACGTCCAGGTGTACAAGCGCCGCATCGCCGCGCGCATGGACGCCGAGCACGTCCTTGGCCGCGACGAGCACCTCTTCCGCATCGAGATGGCATGCGCCCCGGCGCCGCGCGATGCCGCCGTGCCGCCGCAGACGATGCGTATCCAGCTGCTCTCGCACGACGACCTCACGCTCGAGGACCCGCGCGACGAGGAGCAGCGCTGGCTGCAGTACATCGCGAGCTACTGCCTCTATGCGCCCACCGAGGGCCTCCCGGGCGAGACGCGCGCGCCGCTGCTCCAGCGCACGCTGCCGGCCTCGCCGGACTACGCCGCGGACGCCCCGGGCACCCACTACGTTGTGCGCAACGGCCTCGACATCCGCGTGTGCATGCGCACCTACCGCCTCTTTTTCGTGCACGGCACCGAGGACGTCTTTGCGCGCGTGCGGTCGACGCCGCGCGACGAGGCAGCGGCGCAGCGCACCGAGACCGAGCGCAAGCAGCGCTGGCACGCATGGCTCGACGCGCGGCACGCGGCGATGGCCGCGTGCGCCGCGCCCGACAAGGACGGCGACGCGCCTGCCGAGGAGGCCCCCGCCGAGCGCGCGCCGTCTGCCGAGCGCGCGCCGGACGTGCCCGCCGAGAAGCCTGCGGCGGCGCCCGCCGACGAGCCGATGCCTGCCGCGGACGCGGACGCGCGTGCGCCGCCCGCGCCCACAGAGGCGCCCGCCGATGGCGCCGCCGACCGCCCCGCACCCCCACGTGCGCCGTAGCTCGTTTGATTGCATAGCTACGCCCAGTCTTGAGACGCGTCTACAACTACAAGTGGCCAACCATGCCGTTACAGGTCGTCGAGGTCCTCGTCCTCCTCGTCGCTGACCTCCTGGAACTCGACATCGCCGCCCTCGTCGTCGCCGAGGGTCTCTTCGCTGATCTTGGTGGTCTCGGGGAGCTCGCCGTACTGCTTCAGCGCACGGGCCTCGTCCGGCGAGTACTTTTGGATGACGTCTGCCTTGCCGTCCTCGAACTCGCGCAGGGACAGCAGGATGATGTCGCCGTTGTTGATCCACACCTTCTTGCGCAGCTTGCCACGGATATGCGCGAGGCGCTTTTCGCCGTCAAAGCACAGCGCCTCGAGACGCCCGTTGCCCAGCATCTTGACGACCTGGGCATACTCCTGGCTCTCGTCCTTGAACACGAGCTCGCGCTTGTCGTCGCCGTCGTTCTTTCCGCGCCGGCGGTTCTTGCCGCCCTTGCCTTTCGCCTTGGGCATCGTGGGTGGAAAAGAAGGAAGGGCTGCCCGCCGCCGCTGCGGTAGTCACGTGCGCCTCACCGCCGGGCGCGGCGTCCCCCAGCAAGACCATGCACCCACCCACGCGTGCGGCCCGCCCGGCGCGGCCCCCGCCGCCGCTGCAGCACCCGATCCCGACGCACCCGCGCTTCCAGGTGCCCGAGTCGCCCGTGCGCTCCGACTTCTCCGCTGACGACAACGCAGCGTACGCCCCGGCGTCGCACTACACACCCCAGAACGCCGCAGCGGCCTCGACGCAGCACGCCTACGCGCCCGCCGCCGCCGCACAGCGCGCCCCGCCCAAGAAGCGCGAGACATACACGCGCATCAGCTCGCCGCGCGGCACCACCCCCGTCGCCGGCCACGCCGCGCAGCAGCGCACCCCCCACCCCGCCGCTGCGCAGCCCCGGCCGCCCGCACACGCCTCGCCCGCGCAGGCGCGCGGCGGCCCGTACGCGCCGCCGTCGCGCTCCAACTCGGCCGCAAGCTTGGTGCCCAACATGCACATGTACCAGCCCGCGTCGGTGCCCAGCATGGACGGCACCGCTGCGCCCGACAACTACCCTTACACCCCGACGTACGCCGCAGCGACGCCGCCCAATGACCCGTACGCACGCTCTGCCGACGCGTGGGGCTTTGGTGCACAGCCTGCCGGCACGCCGGGGCCCAACATGGCGTCGCTGGGCGGCGGGGTGATGAACGATGCGACGGCGCAGATGGGCATGCAGTTTGGCCGGCACGTCGCGCAGGTCGGCGGCGAGTACATGCAGCGCAACGTACGTCTCTCGACTCACCCAGTTCCGCGCACTGCTCCCGATGCCGATGCTCAAGCACTACTTCAACGTGTCCAACTCGTACGTGCTGCACAAGCTGCGCATCATTGTGTTCCCGTGGCGGCACAAGCCGTGGTCGCGCCGGCTGCGCTACACGACGCCCTACGGCGCATCGGGCATCATGTCGCCGGGCCAGAGCGCGTCGCCGACGCCGTACGCGGGCATGAGCGCGCCGGATCGGCCGCTGTCCGCGAACGGCGCGCGCCTGGCCAGCGGCGCCGAGCCCGTGTCGTTCTGCCCGCCGCGCGAGGACGTGAACAGCCCCGACATGTATATACCCTGTACGTCTGCGCCCCCGCACTGACCCACAGCCATGGCGTTTGTGACGTACACCATCGCGACGTCCGCCATCTACGGACTCCGCGGCCGCTTCCACCCGGAAAATTTGGGGTACACCGCGTCGCGTGCGCTCGCGATCGTCGTGATCGAGTTCACCGCCGTGAAGCTGGGGTGCTACCTGCTCAACATCCAGGGAGACCACACCGTGTTCGACTTGGTGGCCTACTCGGGCTACAAGTTCGTCGGCACACTCCTCGTGCTTGCCGTCGGCATGCTCCCGCTCGGCCGCTGGGCGTACTGGCTGACGTTCCTGTACGTGTTTGCGGCGAACGCCTTCTTCCTGCTGCGCTCGCTGCGCTACGTCGTGCTGCCGGACCCCTCGTCGCCCTCGAGCGTGACGGTGACCCAGGCACAGCGCGCGACACGCATCCAGTTCCTGTTCGCGATCGCCATGTCGCAGATCGTGTTCGGTTGGCTCCTGGTGATTGGCGTGTAGACGCGCGTGCGTACATAGATCGAAACCGGCCGTCGTACCTTGCGCGCAGCAACAATCGCACGGTCCGCGGGGCATCCCACGTGGCCTTCTGTGGCGGGGCAAAAAGGAATGACCAGCACGGGGCTCGAACCCGCAACCTCCTGATGTTCTCGGTCCAAGGGACCTTCGTAGTCAGACACACTACCAATTGTGCTAACCGGCCAGGCGTTGCGAAAGGGGGTGCATTGTGGATATATATGGGGAAGGTTGCGGCGAGCCCCAGGCAGCCCCGCAGCCAAGGGCGTTCTTGCCTAAAAACGGCCCAATTTGGCATAACAGCGAGTGGAGCACCTGCGTGACTGAAGTGGCCGACCCACTCTCGTAGGTGCATCGACACACAACTTCGCATGTACGTAGCCCCTTGTTCCTTGGCCGGGGATGCCCCAGCGCCGGCGCGCGTGTGCTTGGTGGATGTGGGCCGTGCACACGTGTGCCCGCCCTGGACATAGCGTGCCCTATATCACTATGTGCCCCTCTGCGCGCACCACGGCGCACGTCTCCCCCACACCCGATCGGCACGATGGCGCGGGGCACATCGCCCCACGCGCCCCAAGCGCCCCACGCTGCTATCGCCCCCTCGTGCTCCGTAAGCCCGGCGCTGACCGCGCTCGTGTACCTTCTCCACATTCGGCCGAAGAAGTTTTTTCGTGGTGGCCGTGCCCCTCGTCTTTCCTTGCACGATCGTTCGGTCGGACGAGATGCGCAGCGAATCGCCCGTCTCCGACACGTCGTCGTCGGGCCCCGGCACACCACCGGAGCCCAGTGCGATAATGGGCGACAAGGATACCGAGGTTGCGCCCTGGAATGAACCCCATACCTTCCACACGCTATCGCGGCAGCGGCGGTTCATGCACCCCCAGCGCCATGCACGCGATGTGCCTGAGCTGCGCGAGATCACGCGCCCCCATGTCGAGAGCTTCAATGCGCTCTGGGCCGAGGACCCGTCGATTGATGCGGCGCCGGGCGTGGGCCTTGAGGGCATGGGCCTGTTGGAGCGCAGCCTGCAGACGCTGCCGGCGCGCGTTGTCTTTGACGGGCATGGTGGTGAGGGCGACAAAGGCAACCGCCTCGAGTGTACGTTGTGTGGAAGCTGACCGCAGTGCGGATCGATGCCGTGTCGCTGAGCCGTCCGCAGGTGCCGGACCGCGCGAAGGATGCGCTGGACCGCCGCGTGTTCCCCGACGAGTGCCGGCAGCGGCTGACGACCTACCGTGGCCGGCTGACGGCGCGCATCTCGTGGAGTGTGAACGATGGCCCTGAGCAGAGCGATATCCGGGACATGGGCCAGGTGCCCATCATGGTCGGCTCGAACCGGTGCAACTTGCGTGGGATGGGCTCTTCGGAGCTCGTGGCGCACCACGAGGAGCCGAACGAGATGGGCGGCTACTTTATCATCAACGGCAACGAGCGCCTGATGCGTTTCCTGATCCTGACCAAGGCGAACCACGTCATGGCGCTCGAGCGCCCGTCGTTTGTGCGGCGTGGCCCGTCGTACACGAGCAAGGCGTGCTCGATCCGGTGCCTGGGCAAGAACGATCTGGTGAGTATCACCAACTCGGTGCACTACCTGGAGAACGGTGGTGTGACGCTGCGGTTCTCGTGGCGCAAGCAGGAGTACATGGTGCCGGTGGTGATGGTGCTCAAGGCGCTGGTGAGCGCGACGGACAAGGAGATCTTTGCGTCGATTGTCGGCTCGGACATTGACAATACGTTCCTGACGGACCGCGTGGAGCTGCTGCTGCGTGGCTTCAAGCGGTACGCGCTGTGGACGGGCGAGCAGTGCCTGGAGTACCTCGGCGACAAGTTCCGTGTGGTGATGCGCGCGCCGGAGGACTGGACGAATGCGCAGGTCGGTGAGGAGCTGATCAACCGTCTCGTGCTGCCGCACCTCGACCTGCCGCGCGAAAAGTACCGCCTGCTGGTGTTTATGGTGCGCAAGCTGTATGCGTTTGTGGCGGGCGAGTGCTGTGCAGACAACCCCGACTCGCCGCAGCACCAGGAGGTGCTGATGCCTGGCTTTTTGTACGGCGCGATCATCAAGGAGCGCCTGGACGAGTACCTGATCAACGTGCGCAGCGTGCTTGCGCGCGACGTGCGTGCGCAGGCGAAGGAGTGCGACTTTTTCGACGCGCGCTACATCCAGCGCACGCTTGCCAAGGTGAACGGCGACGTCGGCACGCGCCTCGCCTCGTTCCTCGCGACGGGCAACTTGTCGTCGCCGAGCGGCCTGGATCTGCAGCAGGTCGGCGGGTTTACGATCGTCGCAGAGAAGCTCAACTTCTACCGGTACCTCGCGCACTTCCGCAGCGTGCACCGCGGTGCGTTCTTTGCAGAGCTCAAGACGACGACGGTGCGCAAGCTGCTGCCCGAGGCGTGGGGCTTCTTGTGCCCGGTGCACACGCCCGACGGCAGCCCGTGTGGCCTGCTGAACCACTTTTCGCACACGTGCCAGCTGACGACGCGCGACGCGGACGTGGCGGCGGTGCCGGGGCTGCTCACGTCGCTCGGCATGACCGAGGTGCTTGCGCCGAACATCAGCCCGAAGACGCACGTCGTGGTGCAGCTCGACGGCGCGATCATCGGCTATGCGCCGCCGTCGCTCGCGCGGCACATGGCCAACGTGCTGCGCATCTGGAAGACCGAGGGGCGGGCGGGCGTGCCGCTGGACCTCGAGGTGGGCTTTGTGCCGACGTCGCACGGCGGGCAGTACCCCGGCCTGTACCTCTTTTCGGGGCGCGCGCGCATGCTGCGCCCGGTGCGCTTCCTGTACAATGGGCGCACGGACCTCGTGGGGCCGTTTGAGCAGGTCTACCTCGAGATTGCGTGCCGCGACGAGGAGATCCAGCGCGGTGTGTCGACGCACGTCGAGACCGCGCCGACCAACGTGCTGAGCGTCATTGCGAACCTGACGCCCTTCTCCGACTTCAACCAGAGCCCACGCAACATGTACCAGTGCCAGATGGGCAAGCAGACGATGGGCACCCCGTCGGGGGCGCTGACGCGCCGCACGGACAACAAGCTGTACCGCCTGCAGTCCGGCCAGACGCCTGTGGTGCGCCCGGCGCTGCACAACAAGTACGCGATCGACGACTTCCCCAACGGCACGAACGCGATCGTCGCCGTCATCTCGTACACCGGCTACGACATGGAGGACGCCATGATCCTGAACAAGTCGGCGTACGAGCGCGGCTTCGGCTACGGCACCGTGTACAAGTCCGAGGCGATCAACCTGCGTGACCTCGTGGGCGGCGCGCGCGCGGGCGGCGCGCTGCCGGTGCACTTTGGGTTCGGCGACGACGTGCGCGCGGACGATGTGCGGCGCACGCAGCTCGACGTCGACGGCCTGCCGTTCGTCGGCGACCTGCTGACCAAGGGCAGTCCGCTGTACGCCGCGTACAACGAGGCCACCGGGCGCACGCTCGTGAAGCGCTACAAGGGCGACGAGGCCGCCTACGTCGACACGGTGCGTGTCATCGGCAGCGACGCAGGCGACACCGAGTGCCAGCGCGTGCAGATCACCTTCCGCGTGCCGCGCGCGCCGGTGATCGGCGACAAGTTTTCGTCGCGCCACGGCCAGAAGGGCGTGTGCTCGCAAAAGTGGCCCGCGGTCGACATGCCGTTCAGCGAGAGCGGCATGCAGCCCGACGTGATCATCAACCCGCACGCCTTCCCCTCGCGCATGACGATCGGCATGCTCATCGAGAGCATGGCGGGCAAGGCGGGCGCGATGCACGGCATTGCCCAGGACGCGACGCCCTGGACGTTCAACGAGCACGACACGCCCGTCGCCTACTTTGGCGAGCAGCTGCGCGCCGCGGGCTACAACTACATGGGCAACGAGCCGATGTACTCGGGCATCACCGGCAAGGAGCTGCGCGCCGACATCTACCTCGGCGTCGTGTACTACCAGCGCCTGCGCCACATGGTCAACGACAAGTTCCAGGTGCGCACCACCGGCCCCGTGCACGCACTCACGCGCCAGCCCGTCAAGGGCCGCAAGCGCGCGGGCGGCATCCGCTTCGGCGAGATGGAGCGCGACGCGCTCCTTGCGCACGGCACGTCGTTCCTGCTGCAGGACCGCCTGCTGAACTGCTCCGACTATACCACGGCGTACGTGTGCCGCACGTGCGGCAGCCTCATCTCGCTCAGCTACGACGAGCACGCCGCCATCTCGGTGCCGGGGCTCGGCGCCGTGCAGACGATCGAGAGCCGCGACGAGCAGGCGACGCCGCTCGGGCCCAAGGGCGAGTACTGCCGCGCGTGCCGCGCCGCCGCCCAGCACGGCCGCCACGCCGTGCAAAAGGTGCCGCGCGTCCAGCTGCCCAAGCACCACCTGCTCCGCCGCGCCGGCGACCTCGACGTCGTGGCGGTGCCCTACGTGCTCAAGTACCTCGTCGCGGAGCTCGCCGCTATGAACCTCAAGATCCGCTTCCAGGTAGGGCCGTAGGCGTCCACGTAGCCGCGTCCGACTCGGCGCGCCCGCCGCGTCTCGCCACGCCCTGCATGCCTCGGTCGCTATGGCCCTACACCGAAAACCCCCTCTCGCGCTCCTCGCGCTGCTTTTGCAGGCGCTGCTCGAGCTTGGCCAGCTCATCCAGCGCCACGACCTCTTCCTCGTCCAGCACCTGCTCGACACCCTGGACCTCGGGCACGTAGTGCATCAGCATGCGCTCGATGCCCGCCTTGAGCGTGACCGTGGACGAGTCGCAGCCGCGGCACGAGCCCTTGAGCTTGACACGCACGATCCCGTCGGTGTCCTCGCCAAAGCCGCGGTACTCCAAGTCGCCGCCGTCCTCCTGGATCGCCGGCCGCACGCGCGTGTCGAGCAGCTCCTTGATCATCGCCACCACCTCCGAGTCGGTGTCGAGAATCGTGGTATCCGCGCCCTGCTGCCCCTGGCTCGGGTCGGGGAACAGCGGGTGCCCCGCGGTGAAGAACTCCATAATGCTGCTGTAGATCTCGGGCTTGATCACCGACCACGGCGTGTCGGAGTCCTTGTTCACCGTGACAAAGTCGGGGCCGTAAAACACGCCCGTGACGCCCTCGATGCCAAACAGGTTCTTGGCGAGCGGCGAGCTCATCGCCGCGCGCTGGTCGAGGAACTCGGCCGTGCCGCTTTGCATCACCTCGCACCCCGGCAGGAACTTGAGCGAGTCGGCGTTCGGCGTCGACTCGGTCTGGATGAACATGGTGCGCCGCTGTGGCGCCAGCATCGCCAGCGCGCGGCGCGCCGGCTGGTAGCGCCGCGCGGCCGGGGCCGCGGGCGCCAGCACCGCAAAGCCGCGGCGCGCGCCGCCGGCCGCGGCCCCCGCGATCGCCGGCGCGCGCATGCTCGCCGCCGCGGTGCGCAGCCATCCGCTCGTCGTCCGTGCACTGCTCATGGCGGTCGGTGGCGGACAGCGGCCGCTCGGCCGAGAAAAAAAGTGGCCGCTCTGCACGCGGGCGGCGCTCGCCGCGCTGTTCGTTGTGCGCGAACGGAGATGACGAGCGCCGCGCGTACCGCCGCGCCGCTCCTCCAGACGCCCATCCAGCTCGCCGTACACAGCCACTCCGCCAAGGATGGGCTGCTCACGAACCTACGCAGCGCGCGCGCGTGCAACACGACGCGCTCGCACGTTGCGCTCGGCGACGTCGTCCGCGTGCGCGGCGGCGGCGCACGCCGCCGCCGCGGGCTGCTCGCGTGCGTCGAGCAGGGCCAAGCGATCACCCTGCTCGACGTAGCGACGCAGACGCCGGTACACACCTACACGCTCGCGCCCGCCGACCGCGCGTGCACACCGCCGCTCGTCGTGGAGCGCCGCGTCGGCGAGGCGTGGGTGCGCACCACGTACGCCGCGTTCGCCGACTCCGACGGCGCATCCACGCTCTGGGCGCTCACCGAGCACCTCGACGCGCACGGCCACGCGGTGCCCGGCGCGGCCGAGGAGAAGCGCACCTGGCGCCTCGCGGGCGCCGTCGAGGCACTGTTTGCGCTGCCGTCCGGCGACCTGCTGGCGGTGCGTGCCGACGCCGTCGTGCTGCTTGCCGACCCGCTTTGCGGCGACGCGCGCGAGCAGGGCGTGCTGCACGGCGCCTTTGACGTGCGCTACGATACCCAGCTCCTGCTCGGCGCTGACACACCGAGCCTGCCGGAGCCCACGGGCGCGGCGCTCGTGCTGGTGACGGGCGGCGAGCAGGGCGTCGGCGTGCACGTCGTCGGCGTGCACGCCGACGCGCCGCGCCTGCGCGCGCACACGCAGCCCGTCGACGCGACGCCCGCGCGCGACGTCACCAGCGCCGCGTGGCTGCCGCACGCGACGCTCGCCGTGCTGCAGCGCTCCGGCACGCTCGTCACGCGGCGCGTGCGCCTCGGCGGCGAGGACGCCGAGGCGCCGGCCGCAGTGGCGCTCGCACCGCTGCGCGGCGCTGCGGCGCGCCTCGTGGGCCTCTCGGCGTCGCACCTGCTTGTGCTGGCGCTGCCCACCGGCGACGCACGCAAGGAGCGCGCGGCCGCGTTCGTGTGGGACGTGGGCCTTGCCACGGTCCTTGCGCAGGCCGAGTGGTCGCTCGGCGCAACGCCGACGGGCCCCGCGCGCATCAGCGCCGCGCCGGCCTCCGACACGCACGTCGCGGTGCTGGTGGATGTGCCGCACCGCGACGTGGTGCGGAGCAGCGTGCTGGCGCTGCCCGTGAGCGTGCCCGATCGCGGCCTGCTTGTGCACGCGCTGCACACCGCGGCGCAGACGGCCGCCTGGGTCGCGCCGCGCGCCGACGACGCGCCGGCGGTGCCGCTCGGCGAGGCGCACGCGGCGCTCTTGGCGCAGCTCGATGCGCTCGCGCCCGCCGAGCGCACCGCGCAGCTCGACACGCTGTTTGCCGCGTTCCTGCATGGCGAGGAGGAGCGGCTGCGCGCCGCGACGCACGTCAAGGCGTCGCGCAAGGCGCCGAAGCCCGCGCTGCCCACGCCGTTTGTGCAGGCGGTGCTGCGTGCGGCGCTGCCCGCCGCCGACAAGGGCGCCGCACAGCCCGTGGCGCCGCAGACACTGCGCTACCTGCTCGAGCGCAACGTCGTGAGCGCGTCCATGGTGCCCGGCGACGCGCTCGTGCCGCGCGTGCGCGCGACCCACGACTGGAGCACGCTCTACCTCGTCCTGCGTCACGTGCCGGACCTTGCGGAGGCGCACGCCGTGGCGATCGTGCGGGCGGCGCTGGCCGCGCGCGCGGACCCTGCGGCGCCGACGGTGGCGCGTGTGCTGCAGCACGTGCTGTCGCCGCCGCCGTTCAGCAAGCCCGCGCTGCGCATGGCGCTGCGCACGCACATTGTCGACAACGACGACGTGCTCATCCTGCTCGACATCGTGCGGTGCTGGATCGATGCGGCGGTGCACACGCCGCTCGCGGGCGCGGCGGGCGCGCGGGCCGCGGAGCATGTGCGCACCGTGCCGCGCACGCGCATCACGTACCGCACGAGCGACGTGCGTGCGCCGTCGCTGGACGCCGTCGCGTCGTTCGGCGAGGACGTGCTCGATACCTTTTTCCCGCAGCTGCTCGCCGACACGTCGACGCACGCGTGCCTCGCCGAGTGCACGCGCGCGCTCACGCAGAGCGCCGGCGACCTGCACACGCTCGCGCGGCTCAGCGCGCCGCTCGATGCGTTTGCGCGCGCCGAGGCCACCAAGGGCGCCGCCAAGACCGAGGCCAAGTCGAAGCGCCTCGCGCTCCACGAGGCGAGCCTGCTCGTCCCGCTCTACTCGCGCGAGTCGCTCGATGTGTAGTGTGTAGCAGCGTGTCTATTTTCCATGCGGCTCAGCGTCCTCGTCGTCGCCGAGCGCAAACGGCTCCATCTCCACGTCGCGCTCCCGCGCGCGCTCCGGCGAGCGCTCCGGCGAGCGCAGCGGCACGCGCCCCGCAGACGCGTTGGGGTCCAGCACGTACTGGCCCACCGCGTGGTAGCGCCCCGGGCGCGCGCGCGCGCGCCGGCGCACCCACAGGCACCCCGCGACCGCCAGGCCGATCAGCGCAAGGACAAACACGTTGCCGAGCACGTCGACGTGCGCCGCCTGCTCGACCGCCGTGTCCGTCGCGCTCGGCGTGGGCGTGGGCGTGGGCGCCGCCGTCGTCGCCGGCGCGCCCGGCGGCGGCGGGCGCATCGGCACGCGCGTCTTGCCGCGGTCCGGCACCAGGATCCGCGCGTCGAGGCCGACCGTGCTCGTGTTCCACGCCGCGACGCCCGCGCCGAGGTTCATGTCGACCTGCATGAAGCGCAGCATCATGTCGTGCACCGCCAACGGCGCATCGTACGCGGGCATGTGCGACGCCTGGTGCACCTGCACCCACGTCAGGTTGCGGTCCGACTGCCACGTGCCGACCAGCTCGCCGTTGATGCGCCAGTCGCGCGGCGCCTGCGCCAGGCCGCGCTGCCCGCCCCACGACAGCGCATCGATGGTACGCTGCAGGCCGATGCGGTTGCAGATCACGTCCTGGTCGCCGGCGAACAGCAGCACCGGCACCTGCGCCTCGAGCAGGCCAGGCAGCAGCGCGACACTCGCGTCCATGTCGGCGGCATGCTCCTGCAGCGCATGCCCCACGGCCGTGTTGCACTCGACCCACGCCTGCGGCTTCTGCGTGTCGTCGACGTGCAGCGCCTTGCGCACGTCGGGCTTGCGCAGGAAGCGGTAGGTCGCCGCAAGTTCCGGCGGCCAGTTCATGCCGCACGCGGGCGACGTGTCGACGAGGCGCAAGTCGTACGTGTTCAGGCAGTACGCGGTGCCGTTCACCGTGCGTGTCGTGAGCGACAGCAGCTGCGGCAGGACGGCGTCGCACGCAGCATACGCCGCCTTCGGCGTAGCATCGCGCGCGACGGCGTCGCGGCACTGGCGCACGGTCGGCGCGATCGCGCGCATCTCGGGGCCGTCAGGCTTCCAGATGCCTGCGGCGAGCATCATGTCGACCTCGGAGCCGCCCTGGTGCTTCGGATCGATGTCGCCGTTGCCGATCGCAATGCCCGCCAGGTGCACCGGCGTCGTCTTGCCCGCCTTGACGAGCGCATCGGCAATGTACGGGATAAACTGGCCCGCGTAGCTCTCGCCCGCGATGTACACGTCCACCGCGCCACCGGGGCCCGCGTCGAGGTGCCGCTTCCGGTCGTACTCGGGGTACGCTGCGACAAACTGGCGCAGAAAGTAGAGGAACTCGGCGCCGACCTGCGCGAGCGACGACGCGTACGCGTCGTTCTGCACGTATGAAAAGCCCGTGCCCACAGGCTGGTCGACTGCGTGAGCGCGGCGCAGACGTACCGTAGAGCACATCGGCGTACTCGTTCCAACTCCCGCCGGGCGGCGTCCACGACAGGTTGTCGCCGTCGAAGCGCCACGCGCCAATCTCCATCATCGATCCATCAAAGCTCGAGCACCCGGGCCCGCCGTTGAGCCAGACCACGAGCTTGCGCCGCTTGGGCTTGTACATCGCGCGGTGCAGCAGGAAGTAGAGGTGCGCCTGGTCCTTCGCCGGTTCCCCATTCGCCGGCGGGCGCGCAGGCAGGTAGCCCGCCTCGACCACAAACTCGCGCCCAGGCTCGACGGGAGGCACGTCGGGGACGTGGCCCACAAAGAAGGAGCGCGCCGCAAGCTTCGCCATCTGCCGTGCGTCGTGCGCTCCGACGTCGTGCGGAGGGGTGGAGGTATCACGTGGGGCGCGCCGTTTTTTGTGCGCCTTGGACTGACTCTGGCACGATGGCGCGCAGCGGGGCAGGTCGCGGCGCGGCACGGGGCCGCGGCGCGCGCACGCGCGGCACCGCACATGCCGCGCAGCCTGCGAAACGCGCAGCACCCAAAAAGGCGCTGCCACAGGCGAAGCGGGCGCGCCCCAACCCCGACGAAGACGAAGATCCCGCCGAGCTCGCGGCGCTTGCGCACGACGCGCAGGCGATGGTCGGCAGCGACGACGAGGAGGACGTGCATGCGATGCAGTTCCTGTCGCGTGCGCGTCTGCCGGACGTGAGCGAGGCCGGCGCGCAGGGCAAAGAGCGCGCGCGGCTCCAGGCCGAGAAGCGCAGGCAGCGCGAGGCGCTCGATGCGCTCCGCCGCGAGCGCGAGGCGAGCGTGTCTGGCGACGAGTCGACGGACATGGAGGGTGCGAGCGACAGCGAAGTCGACGACAGCGAGGCGGGCGACAGCGAGGTGGACGACAGCGCGGCGGACGACAGCGAGGTGGACGACAGCGCGACGGACGACCGTGCGCTGGACGACAGCGAGGCGGACGACGCGTCTGCGGACGAGGCCCGCGCCAGCGATCTCGAGGACGCCTACCTCCAGCAGGCCGCCAAGCGCTCCAAGCGCGAGGAGCGCGCGCGTGAGCGTGCGCGCGAGGCGATGGCGCACCGCCGCCTGCCTGTGCGCACCGAAGACGGCGCGATTGCCGAGCTCGATGCGTCTGACGACGAGGAGCCGGAGGCGAGCCGTGTCGTGTTCCGTGACAGCGACGAGGAGAGCGAGGATGACGAGGCGCTGCGGCCCCCGCCGAGCGGCCCGCCGTCGTCGGCGGTGCACTCGACGCGGTTTGGGCTGCGTGCGCCGTACGAGGTCATTGCCGAGGCGCAGTCGAAGGACGCGGCGACGGCCGCTGCCGCGCTGGCGATGGCACGCGAGCAGATCGCGCACCTTGCGTCGCAGGTCGTCGGCGACCCCGAGATGGGTCTGCACTGGCTGCGGCGCCTGCTTGTCTTTGCGGAGCGCCGCGCCGAGGCGCCGCCCGGCGTGCAGGGCAAGCCGCGCGTCGCGGTGCATGTGTACATCCGGCAGCTCGCGCTGCTCTCGCTGCTTGCGGTGTTTGTCGACATTGTGCCCGGCTACCGCATCCGCCCGCTGTCCGAGCAGGAGGAGAAGGAAAAGGTCAGCCAGGAGGTCGCGCGGCGGCGCGAGTGGGAGCAGGGTCTCGTGCAGGTGTACCGTGCGTACCTCGAGCTGTGTGAGGCCGAGGTGCGGAGCATGACGCCGCTTGCGCCCGTGGCGCTGCGGGCGTTCTGCACGCTGCTGACGCGTGCGACGCACTTCAACTACCGCAAGAATCTGCTGGCGGTGGTGGTGGCGCAGCTGTCGCGCAAGGCGTGGACGCCGTCGTCCGAAGAGTGCTACCGCGCGCTGGTGACGCTCCTGACCGACGACCACGACGGCGAGGTGGCGCTCGAGGCGGTGATGCTGCTGTACCGCATGATCCGCGAGCGGAAGCTGGCGGTGCACGCCAACGTGCTCGACATCCTCGCGCACCTGCGGCTGCGTGACGAGCTCGGCAAGGGCCACCGCACCGGGCCGATGGGCACGGACAGCGTCGCCAAGCCGCGCGCCCGGTCGCGGCACACGAGCGCTGCCGAGAGCCGGCGTGCGGATCCCAAGGCGGTGCGCAAAGGCCTTGCGGCCCACGTGAGCAAGAAGCAGGCGAAGCGCAACAAGGAGCTGCGCGCGATCGAGGAGGAGATGCGCGAGGCGGAGGCCGCCGTCGACGTCGAGGAGCGCACGCGCAATGTACGTCCCCCCACTCACCCAGCAATCTGAGACGCTCAAGCTCGTGTTTGCGCTCTACTTCCGCATCCTCAAGACGCCCGATGTGCCGCAGCAGCTGCTCGCCGCAGCGCTCGAGGGCATCGTGCTGTATGCGCACCACGTCAGCCTGGACTTCTTCTACGACCTCGTGCAGGTGCTGCGCGCACGGCTGGCGGACGCGATGGCCGACGTGGAGACGGCGCCGCCGGCCGAGACGGACGACCTGCGGGCGGCGCCGCGGCACGTCGGCCTGCGGGCGGCGCTGCTCATGATCGTCACCGCGCTCGAGCTGCTGCGCGGACAGGGCGAGGCGCTCGAGATCGACATCGCCGCGTTCCACGTCGCGCTGTACCAGCTGCTGCTGCCGCTGAGCCTGAGCACGTGTGTGGAGGAGGAGGCGGCGCTGCCGGCGCCGGCGCAGGTGCCCAAGCAGCGCGGCCCCACGCCTGGGCTGCGCCGCTGGAGCGAGGCCGCGATGCTCTTCCACGCGCTCGACGTGGGCTTCGTCAAGGTGTCGCGGCAGAGCGTGTACATGACGCTGGACCGCAGCGCGGCGATCCTCAAGCGCCTGCTCACCGCCGCGCTGCACTGGCCGACCGGCAGTGCGCTGCGCGCGCTGCACATCGCGCACACGATCCTTGCGCGCACCGCCGTGGTCGACTCGCGCTTCGAGACGCTGATCGACAACCGCGACTCGGTGCGCGACGGGCAGCACGACGCGTACGCGACCATCCCCGAGGGTGCGCGCGTCCTGCCCAGCGGCGCGGCGGCCTACGAGCTGTTCCTGCTGAGCACGGCGCACGCCAACGCGCAGGTGCGCGAGGCCGCCGAGGCCCTGCTGAACTGGACGCGGTAGTCCGTAGCGCGATCGTTGGGGGTGGGTAGCTAGGTCGCTACAGCAATCTAGCCAGCGATGCTACTATACACAACAGGGTGCGTGGCGCCTAGGCACTGCCCTCGGCCGCCTCGCCACCGCGGCTCTCGTACTCGCGGAGCACGTTGAGCGCCTCGTCGACCTTGCTGGCGAGCGCCTCGTCGTCCTCGAGCAGGTGCAGCAGCTCGCCCACAGGCAGCTCGAGGATCATGCCCGTCAGCTTGCCCGCGAGCTGCGGCTGCGTCGCGGCAATCTTGGGGTAGATCGCCTCGCCGAGCATCTGCTTCTGCTCCTCGGGCGTGGCGTTGGCCAGCGCCGCGGCCGTGAGCACCTCGGGCTGCGCCGGCGCCACACCGCCGCGCGGCACGCTGGCATTGCCACCGCGCTGCGCGGGCGTACGGCCGGCGTTCGCACCGGCGGCCGCACCCGCATTCGCGGGCGCGCCAGGGCCCGCGGCGCCGCGCGGCGGGCGCGGCGGGCGGTAGCCCGGCGGGAAGACCTGGCCGTTGGCGAACTGCGCGGGGGGGAAGGGCGCGTTCGGGGGCATGCCCTGCGGCATCATGCCCGGCGCGTAGCCAGGGCGCACCATGCCGCCCTGCGCAAACTGGGCGGGCATGCCGGCGCCCGGCGGCTGGGGGTAGTAGATACCCGGCGCGCCAGGGTACATCTGCGCCGCGGCGGCGGCGGCGGCCGCCTGCTGCTGCTGCAGACGCAGCTGGTTGTGCTGCATCATCTGCGCGGCGAGCTGCTGGTGGCGCACGTCCTTGCGCTGCGCGAGGGCAACGTACAGCGGGCGGTTGTCGAGCATCTTGCCGTTCATCTCGGCGACGGCCTTGTTCGCCTCCTCGGGGGCCGAGTAGCACACAAAGCCAAAGCCGCGCGACGCGCCCGTCGAGGTGCGCATCACCTTGGCCGAGGTCACCGTGCCGAACGGCGCAAACTCCTCTTGCAGGCGCTCGTCGTCAAACTCCTCGGGGAGGTTCTTGATGTACAGGTTCACGCCCTGATACTTGGCGAGCTTCTCGTTCTTGGCCGCCTCGTACGCACGACGCAGCTCCTCCTCGCGCTCGGCCTTCTTCTGCGCGCGGCCGAGGAAGAGCTTCTGGCCGTGGAACTCCTTGTCGTTCAGCTCCTCCACCGCCTTGGCCGCCTGCTCGTGCTCGGCAAAGTTGACAAAGCCAAAGCCACGGCTCTTGCCCTCGTCGTCCGTCGAGAGCACCGCAGAGGTGATCTCGCCGTAGCCCTTGAACAGGCCCTCAAACTCCTCCTGGGTCACCGCGGGGTCGATGTTCTTCACATAGACGTTGGTGTACTGCGCACGCGCCTCCTCAATCTTCGCCTGGCGGTCCTTCTTCGAGATGTGGTGCGCCACGTACACCTTCTTGTCGTTCAGGAGCATGCCGTTGACGTGCTTGATCGCCGCCTCGGCCGCCTCGTTCGTCTCGTAGTGCACAAAGCCGTAGCCCAGCGAGCCGTTCTCGTTCGAGGCCACCTTGCACGACAGAATCCGGCCAAACGCCGCAAAGGTGTCGTGCAGCGCCTTGTTGTCAATCGCCTCGTCCAGGTTCTTGATAAAGATGTTGCCCTGGCCCGCACGGCGCTTGCTCGGGTCACGCTCCGAGCGCATAATGCGGCACGGACGGCCACGGATCGGCGTGTAGTTCAGCTGCTCCATCGCACGCTCGCTGTCCGCCGCGTTCAGGAAGTTGACATACGCGTACCCGAGCGAGCGGCGCGTCACCATGTCGCGGCACACACGGATGCTGCTCACGGGGCCGATCATGTTGAAAATCTCAAACAGCACCGCCTCGTTCACGTTCTGGTCGAGCTCGCCGACGTACAGCGACGAGTTCGCCTGCGACTGCGCACCCGACGACTTCGCCGCCTTCTCCTTCTCGTCCGCAGACGCCTCAGGCTTGCTCTCGCCGTCCGCCGAGGCAGGCTTCTCAACCTGCTTCTCTTCGGCCGCAGGGGCCGCAGGGGCCGCGCCC
This sequence comes from Malassezia brasiliensis, assembly GCA_029542985.1. NCBI lineage: Eukaryota > Fungi > Basidiomycota > Malasseziomycetes > Malasseziales > Malasseziaceae > Malassezia > Malassezia brasiliensis. The sequence continues at coordinate 254,201 of CP119955.1, forward strand.
GAAGCCTCGGCGGCGTTCGTGGCGGCAGGCGCGTTCGTGGCAGCAGGCTGCGTAGATCCAACTTCAGACGACATCACGGTAGTAGATGGGTTTTTTGTTTTTTGGTTTTTTTTTTTCTAGGGTAAGGTGTGACGATGCAAGTCAACAACGACCACGGGAGCGATGGAGTACGCAAGGGTAGACCGGTCTTTTTTTCGCTCCGCGAACAAAAAAAACCGCTGCCCTGCCGCGGCGCGCGCCCCATCTTCCTGCCCTTTTCGCCGCGGCCGAAGCACATATCACGTGAGCAAATGCAGTCCTGCGCCGCGTGCGCCGCGGCGGTGCGCCGTGGCGCACGGCGCACCGCACGTCACGCCACCCGCCCGTGAGGGACACGCGGTTGTGGTCCTATGGTATTATGGCGTAGTCGTCTCGCAACCTGCCGTAGCTCATCACGATGTGTCTTGCACCACACCGACCTGCGCCACACGCAACAGACGGCCCTTGATCTTGTAGCCGACCTTGCTGCAGTCCAGCACACTGCCAGGCTCCTTGCCAGGGACCGGCACCTGGTACATCGCCTCGTGCAGCGTCGGGTCGAACGGCTCGCCCGTCGGGTCGAACCGCTCGATGCCGTGTTTCCGGAGCATGTCGAGGATGCTCTTGCGCGTCAAGCTCACACCGTCGTACAGCTCCACAAGGGCACGCTGGGGACTCTTGGACTCCGTCTCGCCCGCACGCAGCTCCTCAGGGACCGACTTGAGTGCCAGATCCAGCACATCGATCGACTCGGTCAGGTCCTTGGCAAGCTTCGAGATGCCAAACTCGCCCGCCGTCTTCTTCTCCTCCGCCGAGCGGCGCTGCAGGTTCTGCAGCTCAGCCTTGCCGTACAGGAGCTGATCAGTGAGGTCCTTGATGCGCGCATCCTTCTCCTTGAGCTGCGCCTCAAGGTCGTTCCCCTCGCTCTTCTCCGCATCGGCCGGCGCCGCCTTGTCGTCCGCCGGCTTCTCTTCCGCCTTGTCGGAGTAGGCACGCACAGCACTGCGCGGCAGTGCAAGCGCTACAGGCGCACGCAGCGGGCGCGCAAACACGCCCAACACACCGCCACGGGTCACACTCGACACGAGCGACATTGTCGTCCTGAGCAAGCTTCGGCGCGCGCCACGAAGACCTCCACCCTGCGGCCGTCGAGAAGCGTCGATCGCTGACTAAAGTAGATCGCTGCGGCGCGTGGCAGATCGTGGTTTTTGCTCCTGGTAGGGTCGTGTTTGGGTTGCCGCCGGCGTGCGGTGTTCGGGCGAGTATATACGGCCGGTCCCGATAACCTTTCCTGCTACCACACCGCAATCGACAGATTTTGCTTGGAAAAAAAACAACATGGCTTCTCAGGCTCAAGTGATTCAGCAGAAGGTCGACCACTTCATGGCGCAGGTACGTTAGGCGCTGCTGCGCACCAGCGCACGAACAGATAACTGACACCCGGCGTGTTTACGCCACGGATCGCAGCTCGACAAGGAGGTACGTACCTAGCGATGATCGGCGGTGCTCACCACAGATGTCGAAGTACCCTGCCCTGAACCGTCTCGACAAGTACCTGCCGGTGCCTAAGTCGTACGTCTGCGTCGGCATCTTTGTCGCGTTCACTGTGGTACGTTGCGCTTATATGGGATGTTTTGACTAACGACAGCTCGTCTTCTTCAACATGTAGGTCACACCTCCCACTCACACAGTGCCGCTGGCTTCCTGACCAACTTTGTCGGCTTCTTCATCCCGAGCTACTTCTCGCTCGCGGCCCTTGAGACGCCGCAGCCGCAGGACGACGTTCAGTGGCTCACCTACTGGGTCGTGTTCGGTTTCTTCACGTTCATTGAGTCGTTCGTGAGCGTCGTTCTCTACTGGTTCCCCTTCTACTACACATTCAAGACGCTCGCGATTGTCTGGCTCATCCTGCCCCAGACTCAGGGCGCCAAGCTCGTGTACCACAAGGCGCTCCGCCCGCTCTTCCTCCAGTTCACGCGCTCGACGGGTGTCAAGCCCTCGACCGTGTCGGTTGAGCCGACGCAGAGCACCACCACGGGCTTCCAGGCTCACGGCCTCTAATTTGTCACAGAAATGCGCTGAACACACGGCGCTATACATCCGCCGTGTCGAATAGAAGTGCGCTCCCCTAGTTTGTGAAGGCTTGCGTTTGCTTGGATGCACTTGCGACTAGATTCTGCCGTGGCTGCCGCTGCTACTGCCGCCGCCGCCCTGGACCCCTGCCGTGCCGTGCAACGGTGCCTGGGTCTGGGCGCCAAGGGCCTGCTGGCCGATAGATGACTAAGCACACACCGCTTTTTTTTTTTGGAATACGACGTGCAGGATGGGCAAATTGGACGCCGCGGCGTCTGTGCCGCCGAAGCGCGCTTCGACCAAGAAGGGCAAGGCAAAGCGTGTGCAAGAGGGATCTGAGACTCCGGCTGCTCCGCTTCCCGAGCGAAAGCCCTTTGGGCAGGAGGATTCGGACGATGACGAAGAGTTGGTGCTCGACGACGCGGCGGGGACGGACGGTGCAGCGCCTGCGGACGACGACGACCTGATGATTGAGGATGCGGTTGTAGACGAGGCGCAGGCGCGCAGTGCGGACATGGACGACGATGCGCTGCAGTTTGCGCCGATCAGCGCTGCGTCTCTGGCCGCTGCCCAACATGCGCGCGACGGCAATGTGACCAAGTCACAGCTGCGCAAAGTGCCCATTCCACCGCACCGCATGTCGCCGCTGAAGCGTGACTGGCCGAAAATTTATACTCCGCTCGTTGAACAGGCGAACCTGATGGTGCGCATGAACCCCCGCACGCGGTGTGTTGAGATCAAGACCTCGAAGCACACCGACGATCTGGGCGTGCTGCAAAAAGCTGCCGACTTTGTCAAGGCGTACGCGCTGGGCTTTGAAGCGGACGATGCGCTGGCGCTGCTGCGTTTGGACGACTTGTACATCGACTCCTTCGAGATGAAGGATGTCAAAACGCTGCATGGTGACCACCTGAGCCGTGCGATCGGCCGCATTGCCGGCAAGGATGGCCGCACGCGCTTTGCGATCGAGAACGCGAGCCGGACACGTATCGTGCTCGCCGATACCAAGATCCACATCCTCGGCGCGTTCCAAAACATCCGGATCGCCAAGGACTCGATCGTGGCGCTGATCATGGGCAGTCCGCCCGGCAAGGTGTATGCGAAGCTGCGTACGATCAGTTCCCGGATGCGGCAGCGTGCATAGCATTGTAGCATAATCAACGAACCGTTTACGAGACACTATGGAGCGACGGCACCGTCGCGTGCAACAGCTGCCACACCTGCGGCGCGCCGCGTGCCGCGAGCCAGTGCAGAAAGCGGATGCGGATATCGGTGTATTGCATGTGGGCGGGCAGGCTGTGCGCGCGCACCGGACGCAGCGCCGACGGCGTGATGGGCGCGCGCACGAATGCGTGCTCACCGGTGAGCAGGTGCTCGTTGCAATACACTTCAAAGAGCGCCGCGAGCAGCGCACTGTGCGACAGCGAGCCGATCAGCCCAAACGGCACGATGCGCCGCGCGTCGCACGCATGCTTCAGCGCTGCGACGGTCTGCGGATCGATTGCGCGGTGGGTATCGATGGCCAGGCCGTGTTGCAGCAGCGAGCCGTATGCGCGCCCGCTCCATACGAGGTCGACGAGCGCGAGAAGCATCTCGTTGACGGGCGCCGCCGGCACGGCGTGCGCCTGCGCCTGGGTGCGCAGCGCCTCGACCATGCCACACAGCGGCGCAAGCGTCGCGATCGAGCCGTGCAGCGCGGGCGGCGACGCAAGTATGTAAAAGGGAAAGGGGTACAGCGCCGCGACGGCCTCGGCGCCGCGCGCCGTAAGCGACGCAGCGTGCAGTTCGAGCGCCGCGTGGTAGATGGACAGCGACGGGTCGCCGTCCATTAGGAGCGCCTCTTCGAGCTCGAGCAGCCACGGAAAGAGCGCGTCGTTGGCGTCGCGCGCAGCTTGCTCGTGCGGCGCGCGCGCCCAGCGAAGGAGCAGCTGCACGAGGCCCCGGACAATGCGCGCCGACACGTCGTCCGACACGCCATCCATCGTTGCAAAGTGGCACAGCGGGCGCAGCAGTGGTACGAATATGTCGTTCCACTGCACTGCGTGCACGAGGCCGACGAGGCGCGCGAGCGCCTCGAGTGTCGGCCGCCAGGCCGCCTCCCAGGCGGCGAGGCCTGTGTCGGTGCCGTTTTTGAGGCGCGCGACCGCGTCGGCGCCGACCGAGTGCACGACATGGGCAAGGAAGGCAAACAGGCTGGGCGGCACCCCCCCGAGCTGGCCACACCGCACATACACTTGGTCGAGCATCACGCTCGCGACCGGGTCGAACGGCGGCACCTCGCCCGGCGCGCGTGTATCGCGCGCGTCGGGGTCCTGCCGCAGGCGGTATACGTAGTTCACTGCAAGCAGGCGCCCGAGCGACGCGGCGATGCGCGCACCGATCTCGTGGTTGAGTGCGGCGAGCTGCGTCGTGCGGCTGCCGGCGCCGACGAGCGCCGCGAGGTGCAGGAACTGCGGCACACAGGACAAGGAGCTATCTCCGATGTGCGTGCATAGTCCGGGCACCATTTCCGGCACCACGAGCGCGGGGAGCGTACGTGCCCACCGCACGAGGCGCACGTCGCTGAGCGCAGTGGCCTGCCCCCCGCGGCGCGTATGCGACGCTGGACGCTCCACTGGGAGCAGGAGTGCGGGAACGAACGTGGCATAAGTATCCAGTAGCGCGTACAGCGCACGGTCGCGGTGCGAGGCGGCGTACAGCGCGCGGCTGAGGTCAGCGGAGCGACGCACACTTTGCGGACGCGAAAGGCACGCACGTGCCGTCGCTCGGTGAGCAGGACAAGGAGCGTGCAGAGCGGCGTGCTGTGTGAGTGGCCCACGTACCGCACGTCTGTGTCATCGAGCGCGGTGAACAGCGCGCCGTACGCGTCGCGGAGGAGGTCGGCCGCGTCGCGTGCGAGCGACGCGTCCCTTGCGGCGGCGATGAGCTGCTCGAGGCATGCGATCTGCATCAGCGGTCGACGTACGCGTTCCTCTGTCTCCCTGCGCGCGTCTGCCGCGCGTCCTACGAGGCGCAGCAGCGGCGTGCGCGTGTGCGCCGGTGTGCTCGCGTCCCCCACACTGCCGAGGCGCCTGGACGCGCGAAGGAGTCTCCACATATCACGTGGCTGGTGATCGAGCGGGGCGCGCGTCCCAACGTACGTCGCCATGCCTACGACGTCGGAAGAGACGAGCTCGCTGGCCGGCACCTCGGTGGTGGTGCACCCGCTGGTGCTGCTCTCGGTGACGGACCATGCGTCGCGTGTGGCCGTAAGCAAGGGTAAACGCGTCGTTGGTGTGCTGCTCGGCCAGGACAATGGCAAGACGATCAACGTCGCGAACAGCTTTGCCGTGCCGTTCGAGGAGGACGAACGGGACGGCAAGACGTGGTTCTTGGACCACGACTATATCGAGGGCATGATGGAGATGTTCAAGAAGGTGAACGGTACGTGTGTGTGCTGACGCAGCGCGTGAAAAGATGATTGGGTGGTACCATACTGGACCGAAGCTGCGCTCCTCGGACCTGGAGATCAACGAGCTGATGAAGCGCTTCACGCCGCGCTCGGTCATGGTGATCATTGACCCGAAGCGCCAGGACGTTGGGCTACCGACCGATGCCTATGTCGCCGTCGAGGAGATCAAGGACGACGGCACCGCAACGCAAAAGACGTTTATGCACGTCCCCACCGTCATTGAGGCCGAGGAGGCCGAGGAGGTCGGCGTCGAGCACCTCCTGCGCGATATCCACGATACGACGTCGGTCGGGTCGTTGTCTGAGCGTGTCTCATCGCAGCTCGGTGCGCTGCGTGGCCTGCACCGGCGCCTGCTTGAAATCCGCGACTACCTCGAGGCGGTGCTGCGTGGCGAGCTCCCGGTGAACCACGAGATCGTGTACGAGCTGCAGAACATCTTCAACTACCTGCCTGATCTCGAGAAGCCCGAGACCGTGCGCAGCTTCCGGGTGGCGAACAACGACCGCCTGCTCCTTGTATACCTCAGCAGCCTCATCCGCTCGGTGATTGCGCTCCATGCGCTGGTCGACAACCGCCTGGAGATGGCGCGCTCCGAACGTCCCCAGGCGGATGCCAAGGACCCGCCCAAGGACGGCGAGGCGCCCAAGGACGCCGACCCCGCGACTGCGTAGCCGTTGTAGCCTTCGCCTGCTGCCTGCCCCTCGCCCGATCGGCGTGCTGAGTCAGCCACTTTTTTTGCCAGGTTCCTGTTCACGATGCCGACGCATCGACCGACGTTGAAGCAGGTGAACAAGCCGTTCAAGTCGGGCCACGCCACCAAGGGGGCCCAGAAACGTGCCGCGAAGGGTGCGTCACGCGACTGACGCAGGCAAAAACGAGGCGCCCGCTGTCGCGCGGCCGCACAAGGCGAATCCGCTGCGTGCCGCCGGCAATGCGCCGGGCTCGCGCAGCAACCGGCAGAACGAGGCGAAGCAGATCTCGCAGCAGAAGCGTGCGGCACTCGTCGAGAGCACGCGCATCTTTTCTGGCAGCGGCCTGCGTGGCGAGCAGCGCACGGGCGGGCGCGGCGGGCCTAGCAAGGCCGGTGCGCCGCGCATCTGTGCGGTGGTCACACTCACGCCCGACAACGACGCGTGGGACGTGGTGTGTGCGCTGGAGCGGGATGGCGAGGCGCTAGGTGTGCGCGGCATGCCCGGGCGCGGGCCGGAAGAGGCGCGCGCACAGCACATGGCCTACTGCGAGCTGGATGCCACGCGGTTCCGGCAGGCGATCCAGTTCCTCCCGCTGCCGTACGGTGCGCTGCTCCCGACGCTCGATGCGTGCCGGTGTGCCGACTTTGTGATGCTCGTGCTCTCGGCGAGCACGTCGATCGAGCCAGGGTCGTGGGGCGAGCTGTGCCTGCGCACGCTCCAGGCGCAGGGCATGCCGATGGCACTGGCCGTGGTGCCGACGCTGCGCACCGCGGACGAGCAGCCGTGGGCGAAGTCGAAGAAGCCGGCGCAGGCCAAGGACGCCCAGGGCGTGCGCAAGTCGCTCCTGAGCTTTGTGCAGTACTTCTGCCCCGAGGTGCAAAAGGTGCACGTCCTCGACGAGGCGGCGAGCCGCAGTGTGCTGGTGCGCACGCTCGTGACCTCGGCGCCAAAGCGCGTTGCGTGGCGCGACTTCCGGGCGTGGGTCGTCGGCGAGGAGGCGACGTACGCCCCCGGCGACGACGGCCGCGGCCTCTTGCAGGTGCAGGGATGGATCCGCGGCGCGCCGCTCAGTGCGAACCGTCTTGTGCACATCCCCGACTTTGGCGACTTTGCCGTGGACCGCATCACGTACATGCCCGTCGGCGCACAGCCGGTGTCCGACGCGGCGATGGACGAGGCGGCGTCCGATGCACCGCGCGCCTTGCGGGCTGGCGACGTGCTCGACGAGCGCAACGAGGAGGAGGCCGATGACCTTGTCAGCGAGAACGAGCCGGACTTGCTTGCGAACGAGCAGACGTGGCCGACCGAGGAGGAGATGGCCGATGCGCCCGCCGCGCAGGGCGCCCCCGACGATGCGCAGCTGCCGCCGGCCGCGCCCGGCACGACGCCGCGCGAGATCCTCAAGAAGAAGGCCGAGGAAGATGCACGCAAGCGGTACCAAGCCGCATGGATTATTGAGGACGACGACGCGAGTGCCGCGAGTGCAAGCGGGTCTGAGGATGCAGACGACGCGAGCAGCGCCGCGGCCGACATGCAGACCGATGAGGAGGCGGCGGAGCCCGACGAGGAGGAGGAGATGGACGAGGCGCCCGTGCCTGCGGACGACGACGCGGACGACGAATTGGACCTTGCGGCGCTCGAGGCGTATCGCGCCCAGCAGCGCCGCGAGCGCGAGGCGGCCAAGGAGGAGCAGCAGGCCGCCCAGTTCCCCGACGAGGTCGATACCCCCCTCGAGGTGCCTGCGCGGCAGCGGTTCGCGCGCTACCGCGGGCTCGAGAGCCTCTACACGAGCTACTGGGACCCGTACGAGGACCTGCCGCCGGACTATGCGCGCCTGTTCCAATTTGACGACTTTAGCAAGACCCGCAAGCGCGTCGAGAGCGACGCGGTGCTCGACGGCGTGGCGCCCGGCGTGCGCGTCAGCGTGTGGATCAAGGACGTGCCCGCGGCGGCGGCCGAGCGCGCGATCCGTGTGCGCGGCCACGCGGACGTCGGCAAGAAGCGCGACGAGGTGCCGTTTGTGCTGTTTGGCCTGCTGCGCCACGAGCACAAGAAGAGCGTGGTCAACTTCACCGTCACACGCAACACCGAGTACGAGGCCCCGGTCAAGTCCAAGGACCCGCTGCTGGTCTGCCTCGGCTTCCGGCGGTACATGGCGCAGCCCGTGTATTCCCAGCACGTGCGCAACATCGGACGCCGCGGCAACCAGGTGTACAAGTGGGAGCGCTTCCTGCCGCACGGCGTCGGCGCGGCGGTCGGAAGCATCTATGCGCCCGTGACGTTTGGCGGGGCCAACGTGCCCGTGGTGCTGCTGCGCATGCGCGCCGAGAGCCACGAGTTTGGCTACGACGACCTCGGCGTGAGTGCGGAGCAGTCGCCGCACCTCGTGGGCGCCGGCTCGGTGCTGGACGTGGCACCGACGCGCATCATCACCAAGCGCCTCGTGCTGTCGGGCCACCCGTACAAGCTGCACAAGCGCACGGCGACAATCCGCTTCATGTTCTTCAACGCGGACGACGTGCGCTACTTCCAGCCGATTACGCTGCACACCAAGATGGGGCGCACCGGGCACATCAAGGAGTCGCTCGGTACGCACGGCTATTTCAAGGCGCACTTTGATGGTCCGCTGTCGCAGATGGATACGGTGCTCATGAGCCTCTACAAACGCGTCTATCCCCGCTGGACGTCCCTCTTTGACCAGTCGCGCGCCAATTTGCCGCTGCGCTCGCCGTAGTTGGGTCTCGGCCGGAGGGGCTGGCCCCCCCCCTGCTAGGCCATAGGGTCGACATGTCTTACATCAGCCGCGGACGGCGCGGCCCCAGGTGGCGCGTGTCCGAAATCTTTCACGATACGCCATGCTCAACGTGCCGACTGTCGTGGAACCGACGCCGGCGGGGCAGGAGAGCCACACGGGTATCCGCACGCCGTCGAGCGACAGGCACAGCGAGTCTGCCATGCCAACCTCGCCGAGCGGCAAGCGCGGCCACCACCGCCGGCGGAGCAGCAGCTTCGTCGTGGTGAAGCATGTGCGCGACACGCCCGAACAGCTCGTCGACCAGAATATTGCGCCAAACGCCAACGCCGAGTGGGTGAATATGAAGGGTAGGTCGAGCGCCGTACTGACACAGGCGCCTGGGTTATTCACGTGGTGCTGATTGTCATCGCCAAGCTGCTCGTCAACGAACTGCCCGGCATCTCGAATTCGGTCAAATGGACCATGGTCAACGTGGGATACATGGTGGTATGTTGTCACAGACTCACAACAGGTGTCTTTCGTCATGTTCCACTGCGTCCAGGGCACACCATTTGACCAAGACTCGGGCGCCTACGACAATCTCACGCTCTGGGAGCAGATCGACCAGGGCTACCAGTACACCCCCGCCAAAAAGTACCTTACCAGCCTCCCGATTGGACTGTACGTCGTGTACGCTCACGCAGGTTTTTGCTGTCGACCCATTATTCCCACTACGACCCCTGGCTTTTCTGGCTCAACCTGAGCGCCCTCCTGATTGTTCTGTTCCCCAAGCTCCCTATCGTACGTGGCTCGCCATGCTCACCCAGCTCCATCGCTCGCGAGTATCGTTTTTCCCCGGCCATGCCACGACGGGAACCAACACTCCCGCGGAGCCTGCTCTGGCTGACGAGTCATAGATCATGCATATCTGACGAGGTCTTTCTATTTCCTGGTGGCGATCTGATGAAATTTCCGCATGCCCCGGTGCGTCTGTCCGGCGAACGCGATGCCCCGCACACGCTGCTGCGCCACGGTGGCGCAAACTTCCACGTCGGCGTCGTGCACGCGGCGCACGCTCATAGGCGCTGCACCTCTTTGCCAAGGCTGGAAGCGTGGGGCTGTTCGCCGCCGATCGTCGGGACACGCACGCTGATTGGATCGGCAGCAGACCGCGCAGGCCAGCCTCCACCTACTGTGCCCCCACTCCAGGGCCACGCTGGCCTTCGCTCAGGCCATGCATCATGCCGGCGCAGCCCTGACCGCGCCGGACGTTGCGATGCGCCACGACACGGTGGATGCATCCGAAACGCCCGTACAGCTCGCCACGTCCGGCGCGCCGGCGTCGTCGATTTTGCAGAATCCACTGCAGCGACGCTCTTCGCTTGTTCCGCCCGCCTCGCCGGCCGCCTCGACGTCTGGCGCCCCATCGCCCGGACCGACCGAGCGCCGGCGCTGGCGGGATCTCGTTTCGCCCGCGGCACTCCCGCTGCGTCTGCTGCCGATGCCATGGATGCGATCGCGGCGGCACATGTCGCGGCGCCGGTCGACGGGCGCCAACAGCGACGCCGATTTCACGCCGATGGACCCCGAGGAGCTCGCTGCGCTCAATGCGATCATCAATACGCGCAGGAGCATGGAAACTGCGCGTGCTCTTGCCGAGATACCCACGTCCAATGCGTCTACGTCGAAGGACTTACTTCGTACCTACTCGCTGCCGACGTCGATGTCGACGCCGCCGCCTCCGCCGATTCCGCCGTCGCCGTCGGTGCGCTCGGCGCTTGGCACGACGCGGCGCATCCGCTTTGCGCCGTTCCCCGAGCCGATCGAGGAGGATTACGGGGCAGCGACGTCGGACGACGAGTTTGCGCTGGACGACGACGAGGACGACGGGGAGCTGACCCATGCTTCCAAGCCCCGGCGGCGGCTGAGCACCGGTGCGCAGGGCCTGCGCCTCGCGCTCGAGCGCCGTCGGCTTGCCTTGGACGACGACGAGCGCGGGCGGCCGCTGCGCCCCTGGCGTCGGTCGTGGCAGCGGTCCGCGTCCGAGAGCGAGAGTCCTCCCCCGCGCACGCAGGAAGAGCGCATGCGGCGCCGCGGTATGATCCGTGCGACGCGGCCGGGGGGGACCGGCATGGTGACGCTGCTGGACGGCGAGCGGATCAAGGCGCGCATGGTCGGCGACCCGCACCACGAGCGGCTCGTCGACCAAAACATCCAGGACCAGCTGTGGGGATTTGCGGCGCTGGAACGTGCGCGGCTCGTCGCCGAGACGAACGAGCCGGCGGACGCGGGCGAGGCGCACGACGGCGTGGCGGCCACCGCGCCGGCCCCGCCGGTGGAGGCGGCTGACTCCGCCTCCGCGCCGCCTGCGGCACGGCCCGCGGCGGTGCCCCCGAGCGCCTCGGTCCCGGCGCTGGGCGAGCCGATCGCCGCGGACGCGGTGCCCGACATTTGCGTCACGTCGCCGACGTCCCCCGCGTCCCCGGCGTCGTCCACGGCCCGCCGCTCGCACAGTGTGACCGCCGACGAGATCCAGCGGCGGCACGAGTCCGAGGTCATTGCGCTCGGCAACGCGGCGCTAGCCCACGTGCACCGCGAGCGCAAGCACGACAAGGCGCGGGGATCGACCGCGCGCTCGCGCCCCAGCTCGGCGGCGTCGCGCGCGGCGTCGGCCGATGCAGCGGTCCGTGCGTCGTCGCCGCTGCAGACGCTCCCCCGGCGCCCAGACGCCGTGGGGTACCGGGTCGTGCCGCTCCCGCAGCTTGGGCGGCGGCCGGAACGCCCGCACGAGGGCCGCGTGTGGGCCGCGTGGGAAATGGGCGACAGCGACGACGAGGACGACGAGGACGCCGGCGTCTCGGTGTCGTATCCGCTGCGTGCCACGGCGCGCGCCGCGGGCCAAGAGGTGGTGCATACGAGCCACCGGCCGCACAGCGTCTCGCCGAAGCGCACCAGCGCCTACGACGACGAGTTCTGGCCGGCGCCGAGCGCGACGCGGCGCATCGTGTCGCCGCGCGGCACCGCGCGGTAGGGGGTCTTTCGTGGCCGAGGTGGGGAACTACACAGATGTACAGATAGAGTTTAGCCGCGCCACTCGAACTGGATATCGCCCGCGGCCAACAGCGGGTCATCTTCGGCGTCGGGGGTCTGCGGTGCGGACGGCTCCTCCGCGAGGGTTTTGCGCCGCTCGGTGCGATCGTATAGGCTGGGGAACAGCGCGAGGCTAGGCGAGCTCGCGCGGTCGCCACGCTGGCGCCGGCGCCGGCGCGCCGCAGGCGACAGGCGCCCGTCATCGTCGTCGTCGCCGTCGTCGTCGTCTTCGGCATCGTCGTCTTCCTCGTCGTCGTCGGCGTCGCTGCGCATCGAGTTTGGCTCATCATACACCACACTGTTGCCATCGACGCTGCGGGCGCTCGGCGAGGAGGCCAGCACGCTTGCGGGGAGCAGGCCATGCTCGCTCTCGAGCGAGCGCGGCTCCAGCTCGGGGCTCGGCGTACTGGACGCCAGGGTGGCGGCCTTCTCGGCGCCCTCTTTGTCCTTGTCGCCCTTGCCCTTGTCCTTGCGGCGGCTCAGGCCGAGGCTCGGCAGGGCAAAGCGCGAGAAGCGGCTGGGGCGCTCGGTGTCGGCGGCCTGCGTCGGTGGCGAGCGCAGCGACATGCTGCTCTGCCGCGGCGCGCTGCGGGGGCTGCGCAGGGCGCGCGTTGATGGCGAGATGGGCTGCACGACCGGCACCAGCTCCTCGTCCGGCGGCAGCTCCACCTCGGCGGGGCTTGTGCGCCAGTAGTTGAAGTCGGTGTAGGCGGCGGCCTCGGCATCACGGGGGTGGGTGACGCGCGTGGGGGGGAACATTTGGTCCACGAGGTCGGTCATGTTCGGGTAGGACGACTTGTACCCTGCGAGCTCGAGCAGCTCCATCTTCACCTCGCCGTCGGCGTCGATGGTAAAGATGCGGCTCGAGGGGATGTTGACGCTGCGGTAGCTCAGTGCGTCGGTGATGCGGTTGCCGAAGCCCGCGTAGAACGGCGTGCGGGTCTCATTCGGCTTGTTGGGGTCGTCGCCGAACAGGCGCGCAATGTCGCGCAGGCACGCCATCTTGAATACCTCGGGCTTGCGCAAGATGACCTCGCGGTGCAGGCTCGCCATCAGCCGGTCGGGGCTCATGATCACAGGGCCGTCGGGGAGGTGGTAGTCGTTCTGGTTGATGTTGGTGAGGTAGTCGCGCGTGATCTCTGCCTGGCCGATCGCGCGCGAGGTGAGGTAGAGGATGCGGTAGCCGTTCTTGGCGATGTCATGGTACAGCTTGGCCACGCCGAGGTGCGTCCAGTCGCGGCCCATCAGCGTAAAGACGTGCCCCAGCGCGTCCGACTTGGTAATCGTCCCGTCGATGTCGGACACCACCACGGGGTGCAGCCGGTCCCACAGAAAGACACGCGCGCGGCACGTCGCGACGCCCGAGTACGACGAGGTGACCGAGAAGGTCAGGTTGTTCGCGCCTTTGCGCAGGTTCAGCTGCTTCAGCTGGTCCGACGTCAGACGCAGCGTCTTGACGTACGTCTCCGCCGCGGGCGGTGCCGCCTCGCCGGGAAGGTCGGCGGGCGGCGCGGCGAGCGCCTCGGACGCGGCCGCCGCGGCGGGCGGCGTCGGCGCATCGGGCATCGTCGCCGAGGCCGTCACCGCCAGGTCAGTCATCGCCTTGCGCAGCGGCTCCGGCGCCGGTGTGTCTTTGCCGGCGTCGATGGCACCCGCCGGCACCTTGTCCTGCTTGCGCGCGGGCGCGCTGCTGCTGCCCCACAGGCGCGCCCACATCGAGCCCTTGGACGCGGGCTCCTCCTCCTTCTTCGCCTCGTCCGCCTGCAGGAGCGCAGTGCGGTACGCGGCGAGCGAGGTGAACATGTCGACGTTCGACACCCACGTGTGGTAGCTGTCGTCGTGCCGGATGCACAGACGCGCATCGTCGACAATCGACGCATCCTCCAGAAACCGCTGGAACGAGACACGTGCCTCGTCAAACAGGTAGCGCCGCGTCGCCGCATCCGCCTCGTCAAACCCGGGCAGGTGACACAGGCTCAGCTCAAACGTGTATAGCGTGTTCGAGTCCATCTGCAGCTGGAACACGTACGGGTCGTTCTCGGCGCACGCCAGCTTGCCCATCAGCGGGTCCTCATCGGACGGCAGCGCGGCCATCCCTGCGCCGTCATCGTCGCGCAGGCCGTCACCGCCGAGGCCCCCGTCGTCACCACGCGGCGTCTCGTAGATGTACCGCGCATTCGGCACCAGCTCCGAGTCACTCACCGACACGGGCAGCGACGCGCGTTCCGTCGCCTGGGAACTGCCCCCGTCGCCGCTCGAAATGTGCAGCGACGTATCGCTGGCACGGCGCGAGTGGCCCGGGCGCAAGGGCACGTCGCGCGACAGGTCCGCGCTCGACAGGGGGTGCGCGACCTGCGCTATGAGCTGTTGCTTCCACCGCGGGCGGTGCCGGTCGAGCCGCTCGCCGTACCCCAAGCCGCCGTTGCCGCCGTGCCGCTTCGCGAGGGGCATCTCATTCGCAAAGCGCTGGCCCTGCGCAAGCGCGTGCTGCTGCTTGTGCTCCGTGACCTTGTAGCCGTCCATGTCGATCAGGTTCATCACCACTGCGCCGTGAGTCGCTTCACGTACCCTGCTTGCTCGCATGCAGCTCCTCGTCGCCGCCCGACGGTCCATTCTCGAGCTCGAGCGCCGACACATCCTGCGTGCCAGAGCCAAACGGCGCGGGGAAGGAGTCTGTACTGCTGTCGCCCGCACCCTCGTCCGAGGCCGGCGCCGTCGCGGGACCCGACGCAGGCACAGACGCCGCGGCAGGCGCCGGTTTCGCCGCCAGCACCGGTGACGCCGGCGCCGTCTCCGACACACCCAGATCCAGCGGCTCCGGCCCGGGGCTCTTGGGCGAGGTTGACTCGGCCGCCGGGCCGACGATCGGACTGGTGACCAGCGCCTGCGGCACGCCCTCTGCGGCATCGTCAATCTTCATCACAAAGAACGCCTCGCCGTTCTCGCCGACCTTCATCGCGAACGGCAGCGGCTCCGGCGAGCCGTTGAGGTGCAGCGTCACCTTGCGCTCGTCCGGGCGCAGCACACTCAGCTTCCCAAAGCGCACATGGAACGGTGATGCGGCGAGCTCGGTGGTCTTTTGCTTCTCGACCCGCTCCGTCCCATCCTCTTGCGTCACCTTCTTTTCGACTTCCACCTCGCGCTCCACCACAATGACATCAATCGCACCATTCAGAGTAGATGGATTGATGTTGGGCGTGATGGTATTGTATACAGAGGACACAAGTTTGCCCACATACTGCATCGCGCCTAGCCCCGGACGCGGTACAGGGAGAAGTAGGCGGGGCTCGCACGTTCGCACGCGAAGCACGGCCCCAGCCTCCACACGTCCCGCTGGCCACGTGCTCATGCGCGTCCCCAGGGGCGCGGCTGGGGCGGCGGCTGCGGCGCACGTTGGGCGCAAGGGGGGCGGGTATCGTGTTATTCTACGGGGGCGTCGACATTCGTATCGGCACGGCGCCGCGGAACAGGGCGTATCCGCTTGCGAGGACGCACGCCGGTCGCACTGTCCGGCGTCGCGTCCGACGCAGGCGCCTCGCCAGGCGCCTCATCCGACGCAGGCGCCTTGGTGCCGAGGCGCTCGGCACGGCCCGCGCGCGTCGGCGTCTGCAACACCGCAGGGTGCGATGCCGTACGCGCCGTTCGGCGCATCCGCGGGGTCGGCGTTGCGCGCGCTTCGTTTGCGACATCGTCAGCGTCGTGGTGCAGCGTCTCGAGGCGCGCGCTCAGGTAGCGCTCGAGGTCAGCACCACTGCTATTTGCGCCCCGACTTCGTACGTAGTCGAGCATGTCGCGCAGTGCAAGCGCATAGCCGGACTGGAGCGCGTCGTGGGTATTTTCCAGTCCTCGCTTGTACAGGTTGGTAAGCTGCAGCGCCGCAACTGTCTTAGTAGAGCAAACATACCTCGGAATTCGCTGTTCAGTTTCTCGTCATAGGCATGGCGCAGTGAGTCTCCCGGCTGGTCCGCCGTGTGGTCCAGACTCTCCCGCAGGTTCGTCAGGTCCATGCCGCCGGAAAACAGGCGGCGGCGCGACCACAAATTTTACAGCACGTGATTGTGCGGAGGCGCCTCGGCGGCTTCGGGATGCGGGGTAGCGCCGCAGGCGAACCACGCCCAGTCAATGGGGTGCGTAGCGTGTCCCAACGAAGCGTGCACTGCCACCACAGATGGGCGGCCGTGAGCACACTGTAGTGGGAATGCGGTCTCGGCGAGCTGCGCCACGAGCCGCGTGCCTTGCTCGTCGGAGAGACGCTGCTGGAATCCTGCGTAAGTGCGCCACGTACGGATGGCTTGGTGACACGCCTGAGTCACGACGAGGTGCGTCATGATATACGGCCAGTGGCGCAGCGCCGCGACAGAGCCCGTACGGGATACGGGCGCGAGCGTCGCGAGCCACGCCTCGACAGGCTCGACGGCCTGCTCGGCAAACGCCGTCAGCACGCGACACAGCAGCTCTGCATCGCGCGCAAGGCGGTCTAGCAGCGCGGGAACCGCATCTACGATCCACTCCTGCGCTTTGTGCACCCGGAAACCCCAGAACCGGACCAGGCGGAGGTGTGCGTCTGAGAGCCGCAGCGCGTCGCGAGCGATGCGCACGGGCCGACATGCGTGCATATGTTCCGCGGTACCGCGCGCGTGTGCTTCGAGGCACGCCGTAACGTGCCGCATCACCTGTGCCTCGAGACGTACCCGCTCGTCGGCCGCGTGCTGGTCAATGAGTAGCAGACCGTGCGGCACACACACGCATACGAGATACTTGGCGTCCACCTGCGCGATGAACCGGGCGTGTGCAAGCGCGGCAGGGGAAACCGGAGCCATGCTCTGCGCCTCGGCAGGAGTGCGGTGCATCGTCATGGGCCGCGGCGTGCGTGCGCTCAGCGCAAAGAAGCGGCTCGTCTGCGCACGCGCTGCAGGGGCCGTCTGCGCACGCGCTGTACACGGCGCGAGCAGGGTAGTGAACAGCGCATACCAGTCGCGTGGAATGCCGCCTCCGGGCGTGCGCGGCCCTGGCGCGGTCGTCACGTTCAGCACAAACGCGCGATGCCGGTCCCCCTGCTGCGTGTCCAACAGGCCGGCAATGTGTGCATGCAGCGAGCGGTCGCCTGCGCCAAACCGATCGTACGCGGCGCTACTCTGCCACGGAAAAACGTCGGCATGCTGCGCCTCGCGCAGCGCATACACGCTCGCCAGGCCTGGCGAGCGTGGAACCGGTACGCCGTTGAGCGAGATGTGCTGATGCGCCGTTGTCGCACCCAACGCACCGACAACACCATCGAGTTCAACGCGCCATGCGCAAAAATTCTTTATAATATGCATAATGCGCGCGTCTGCCATGACTGTGGTGCCCCACACACGGCGCGTGCGCCCAAGAAGCGACGCTGCGCTGGGCGCTCGCACGAGCCGCGCAGTGCGTGTAGCCAGTGTAACGTGAATATGAGGGAAGGTGAGCGCCAATGCGCGGACGCATTCACGGACGTGGCGCAGCTCGGCCCGCCGTGCGACATGCAAAATGCGCCGGCGCACGGGCAGCGCGCGAAAGAGGTCGTGGAGCGTGACGACATTTCCTCGCCGGTGCGCACGCTGTGCCGGCGCAGGACCAGCATAAAGAACGTGATCATCGCGCTGTAGCCGCGTATAGTGCCCAGCACGTAGCGCAACATCCACGTCGAGGAGGGCCACGTACGCCCAATCGCTGTCGCATGCGGTACGAAGTACGTCGGCGCCGCGGCCGTTGTCCTTGCACACCACTGTCCACGCGTCGGGGAGCACGATGAGGTCGACACGCGTTGCTCCTGCATGAATGGCACCAGCAGCCAGCGCATACACGACGTTGGCCCACGTCGGGTAGCGCGCAGCCGCACGCAGGCCGGCCGCAGTCCCCCGCGCCAGACGCCGCATCCACGGTGTGGAGGGGCACGCGTTTCTTCCGATGGCGCCTAGGGACTCGCTGCTGGGCGCGTGCACCGCGGCGCTGCACCGCGCCTTTCCGCTGCAAGAGGCAGGACGCGTGCGCATTCAGACATCGTTCAGCCGACCGTACCCTGTGCGGTCGCTGTATCCGCTTGCGCACATCCACCCCACAGATGGGCACGCGTCGCGCGCTTCCGACGCGTTCGCCGTGTACAAGGAGCATGTTGTGGTCACCGCGACGTGGACGCCGACGGGTGGTGAGGAACGCATGATGTATGCGATTGAGTGCTACGTGTACACGCTGCCTGCGTGTGGTGCCGGCCTGTTTTACGTCGCGAAACTCGACTCGACTGGCTATGGCCCCCGCGTGGTACCCCAGCGTACACACCTCCCAGCGACGTACCGCGACGCACCGAGCATCGCGACAGCGCTCACCGCCGCGACCGTGACGTATTTTGCATCGCGTGCACACTGGCGGCATCTTCCCCACATCACACACGTGTCCGTTCATGTTCTGGCGCGCGCACAGGCCGCCTACCTCTTCCCCTCGTCGCCGGACAACCCTGGCAAGCGCGCGCTGTCAGACGCGGCGCTGATCCGGTGGTGGCGCGCGTGCCTCAGCGAGGCGATTGCGCAGCTCCGTAAGACACATCCTACGGACCACGTCCACGCCTACTACATGATCCCAGGATACGCCAAGCTGGATTCACACCCGCTCGTGCCGCTCGTCCCGACCGAGGCCCCGAGTGCGCCCACGGGACGTGATGCGGCGGTATATGCGGCCGGATGGGTGTATGGTCATCCGTACAGTGCTGCCGGTGCAGAGAGTGCGGTACGTCCGGCGCTGCCGCTGCACCCCTGCGACGACGAGCAGCGTACCGTGCATACTAACGACGCCCAGCGGCGCGTATCGCTCGCGACGCTGATCCCCGTTTTCCCGGACGATCCCAAAGGCCGGTTCATCAACGAACTCTGCAGCAGTGCTCACGAGCCTGGGAAGCGCGCGGCAGGCGACGTTACCGGCGTCTCGGCCGCTCACCGCGACGCAATGATCGAGCGCCAGGCCCTTGACCGGATGGATGTCGACCGCTTCTGGGAAAGCATGGGCTTTCGGCAAGAGTGCTCGTCGGGCAACGCTGTTGGGGTGTTTGTTGTGAGTGTGAGCGGGTGCCCCGAAGGGAAAGGAATGGAGACAACAAGCGAAGCCGAGGTCACAGACGAGGCACGCGCAGCGCCTGAACCGACCGCCGAGCTTGCCGCCGAACCGGCCGCCGAGCCTGCGTCGCACCGCGCGGCGCCAGCGCCACAGCCCGGTTCACTGCCACAGTCGACGCTCGAGGACCTCGTGATCAAGTACATGCTACAAGATGCGTGCCGCTGGGGCGACGCCACCGAGGCGGTGCGTTTGACGGAGCACTATTTGGTGGCGTTGGACCGTGCGACACGGCGCAAGACGTCCGAGTCTGAAGGGGTAGATACGGAGCACCAACTGTGGGACACGGTGGACCTCGAGGCGACCCCCGCCGAGGTCATTGCGCTCGGCAAGCGTCATGCGGACGCGCACGGCCCCTCGGACGCGCGCGCCGACGCGCCCGTTCGAGTACTTTCTGTAAAGCGCAAGAGGCGATCCTAGTGGAGGTGGTTTGAGCACGTTCATGCACAGTCTACGTAAGCACCGCGAAAAAAAATTTCCTTTTCTGTGGGTGCATCTTCATAGCGTTGGTTCCACTACTGCCCTCACCATAATGAGCTCGGCACCTGTTGAATTCTTTACCCTGCGGCTCAACCCGGGTGAGATCTACCACCTGGATACCATCCGCGACATTCAGATCACGAATGTGAGCTACTCGAACCCCGAGGCGCTCAGCGGGAAAAAGCGCACGGTGCTCCGTGTGCACTACGCTGGCAACCCGGCGTTCGACTCGGACGACGAGGACTCAGACGACGAGGACCGCGAGCTGAACGAGGACGAGATTGCGGAGGCTCTTGAGAAGGCCGACGAGGACGGCGAAGACGATGACGAGGACGATGACGAGGACGATGAGGACGATGAGGACGACGAGGACGACGAGGAGATCGACTCGGACGAGATCGACTCGGACTCGGACGACGAGCCCATCTTCACCGAGGAGGACTCATACGTGGTGTGCTCGCTCATCCCCGAGAAGGTATGTTGTGCCACCGCGTCGCGTACTAACCGTAGGTCGAGCAGGTGACGCTCAACCTCCAGATCAGCGAGGAGGAGGAGGTCGGCCTGTCGGTGACTGGCGACCAGCCTGTGGACATCATCGGCAACTACCTGCTGCCGACTTCGCTCAACAACCTCGACCCTGAGGACTACGAGGGCCTCTACGACGACGAGGACGACGAGGACTCGGACGACAAGGAGGCTGGCAACCGCCTTGCCATCGCCGACCGCTCGAACAACGAGGAGTCGGACGATGAGGATGAGGATGAGGACGAGGAAGACGACGATGACGAGGACGACGAGGACGAGGACGACGAGGAGATCGACTCGGACGAGGTCGACCTGGACGACGACGAGGACGAAGACGAGGACGAAGACGAGGACGACGACGAGGAGGACGACGAGGAAGAGGAAGAGGACGACGAGGACGACGAGGCAGAGGTTGTGGTGATCCCTTCCAAGAAGCGCTCGGCGGACGAGCTCGAGGCCGACGAGCCGAAGCTGAGCCGCGGCCAGCGCAAGCGTCTGAACAAGAAGCTGAAGGCCGAGGCGGCGGCCGCTGCCGCGCCGTCGAAGAAGGAGGACGAGAAGGTGCGCGCTCTTCTGGCCCGCTATTTGATGGCTAACGGGTTGCTCGAATAGACTGTGCTCCCTTCTGGTTTGACGATTGAAGATAAGAAGATCGGTACCGGGCCTACGGCGAAGCCTGGCCAGCGTGTGAGCATGCGCTACGTCGGCAAGCTGATGAACGGCTCCATCTTCGACTCCAACACCAAGGGCAAGCCGTTTTCCTTCCGCCTGGGCAAGGGCGAGGTCATCAAGGGTAGGTCTCCGTGCTTACGTCAGGTTGGGACCAAGGTGTGAAAGGCATGCAGGTCGGCGGCGAGCGCCGCCTCGTGTGCCCACCGGCGCTGGCCTACGGCCGCACCAAGCTGCCCGGTATCCCCGCCAACTCGACGCTGATCTTTGACGTGAAGCTGCTCGAGATTAAGTAGACGGTTTCCTGCGTAGTTCCGAACCCGTGCCACGTGGCCCGATTCGTTCGACCGCCATGCCGCCCAAACGCCGTGCGAGCGCGCCTGCTGCACGAACGACGCCAAGCCGCACGACGCGGCGCGCCTCTGCTGCGCCCACGCGCAAGCGCGCCGCGCCCACCACCGAGCCGAGCGCCACCAAGCGTTCGCGCACCGCTCCCGCCGAGCCCGCGACGCTCAACGTCGCTCCGGCGCCCGTGCCAGCGCTGCACGTCGCCGACGTCGACGCGGGCCGCGCGGGTGCTCGCACGATGGGCGCACTGCTGCAGACGCAGCACGCTGTTGCGCCCGAGTCTGGCGACGTGCTTGCCCGCAAGCTGTTTGTGTGGGGCACGGGTGAGGCCGGTCAGCTGTCGCTCGGCGGCCCCGACGACGACAACCTGAACAAGCTCGCGAAGCCCAAGCCGTTCGGCAACAAGGAGATCTCGCAAAAGACGGACGCGGGCGAGCTGGGTCCGGGCGGCATCGAGGTGATTGCCGCCGGCGGGATGCACTCGATCGTCATTGACGCCCACGGCCGTCTGCTGACTTGCGGCAGCGACGACCATGGCACGCTTGGCCGTACGCACCCGAGCGACTCGGAAGAGAGCGAGGAGGACGACTACTACGTGCTGCGCCCGGTCGATGGCGTCGCGCCGGACGGCCGCAGCGCGCGCGCGGGCAGCGACGGCCGCGTCCGCCGCTTCCGCGCGACGCGTGTGGCGGCTTCGGACGGGTGCAGCGTCGCGCTCGATGCGAGCGGCGCACTCGTTGCGTGGGGCCACTTCAAGGACGGCCAGGGCAAGGTGTGCTTTGCCGACACCGACGCGGACGGTGCGCCGAGGGAGCAGTGGTCGCCGGTGTCGATCGGCGGCCTGGAAGAGGAGCGCTTTGCGCAGGTCGTCTGTGGCGAGAACCATGTCCTGGCACTGACGCTCGACGGCCGCGTGTACTCGTGGGGCCTGAACAGCACGTCGCAGCTCGGGCGCTTCGCCAACCTGTACCGCATCCGCGCGCAGTTTACGAAGCGTGACCCGCCGGCGGACATGCTGCTGACGCCCGCCACGATCCCTGAGCTGAAACGCATCGTACACGTCGGGTGCGGCCTCAACACGAGCTTTGCCGTGGACGCCGACGGCCGCGTCTTTGCGTGGGGCCTCAACACCCGCGGCCAGACCGGCACGGGCAGCACCAAGGACAAGGTCACGCGCCCGACGCGCATCAAGGCGCTCGAGCCCGCCCAGCTGGGCGGCGCGCATGTCGTGCAGATCACCGGCGGCGAGTTCCACTCGGTGTTCTTGCTTAGCAACGGCGAGGTGTACATCTGCGGCGACGGCGACGAGGGCAAGCTCGGCCTGCCGCCGACGCACCCTGCGGCGGCCACGGGCGCCGCGCCGCTGCGCACGCCGGAGCGTGTGCCGTTCCCGCCGGCGCCGGAGCATGCGCCCAAGGCGGCGACGCGCGAGGGGCAGACAAACCTGGTCGGCATCGCGGCCGGCATGCGTTTCACGTTTGCGCTTGCCGCGGACGGCACACTCTACTCGTGGGGGACTACGTCGGACGATGCGATGGGCCAGCCGGCGGCCTCCTGGGGCGAGGACCAGAGCAAGGCGACACCGACGGCCGTGCCGATGCCCGGCGAACCGGGCGCGTGGTCGGTCGTCAGCGTGGCCACCGCGGGCCAGCACTCGCTCGCGCTTGCGGCGCGGGCGCCCTAAGTGCGCGCTGCACTTGCATTGCGTGCGCGCCGAGGCCGCGCCTGCCGCCGCGGACACGGAGGCGCGGTAATGTGGCCATTCCGTACGTAGCATCAACCCCGATCGCACCTCATATCATCCCCGATACATTAACCTTCCACCCGATCGGGCCCACGACGCGCTACGCGGCATGGTGGAGCGCATCGTGCGCCGCAGCGTGGAGGCGCGCGGAGTGCGGCGCGGCGCTGTGGTCGCGGCACGAGCGGCGTGCGGCATGGCAGAACTGTCGCGCGGTGCCACGCACGCAGCCGGGGGGAGGAGCCGAGCGGCGCATGCGCGTTGCGCGACATGTCGCGTCGCGTGCGCGCCTGTTGATCCTCGCCCGATCACCAGATTCGGCTTGGGCGGGTGCGGGGCGAAATGGGCGACTCACGTAAATTTCGCGTTGGGGACAACGCCGCTCCCCTGTGCGCGTTACGCCGTTCCAAAACACCGCATTGGACCGATTGCCTCGGTGCATTGCTCCCTCTTGCTTTCCACTTACCCATCCTCCCGCATTCACTGAACGATGGCCCCCGCTGCAAAGAGTGCCAAGGGCGCCGCCAAGAAGGCGACGGCCTCTGCCAAGAAGACGAGTCTGACATACGAGGTAGGTGCGCGCTCCTCTGACGCGATAGGACATGATTAAGGAGGCGATCATTGCCTATGGCCTTGAGGCGCGTCTGGGTCTCGGCCGTCCGACGATTAAGAAGTACATCCTCGCGAAGCACCCCGACACGGGTCGGATCCCCCTTGCGTCCTTCACGTCGCACCTGAACCAGGCGATTGCGCGTGGCGAGGCCAAGGGTATCTTTTCGCTGCCTAAGGGCATGAGTGGCAAGGTGCGCCTGCTGGCCAAGGGCAAGCAGGATGTCGCCAAGAAGCCTGCGGCTACGGCTGTGAAGAAGACCACGACGACCAAGGCCAAGTCGGCGGCGAAGCCCGCGGCAAAGAAGGCTGCCGCGACCAAGACTGCGAAGGCGAAGCCCACGGCCAAGGCCGCGACGACGAAGAAGGCCGCGACGACGAAGAAGACCGCGACGAAGGCAAAGCCTGCGGCCAAGAAGGCTGCGGCGAAGCCTGCGACAAAGACGGCGGCGAAGGCGACGCCTGCGACGAAGCGGGTCAAGAAGGCGCCTGCGAAGGCGGCGACTACGAAGAAGACTACGACGACCGCGAAGAAGCCCGCGAGCAAGGCCAAGAAGCCGGCTGCGTCGGCGAAGAAGGCGTCGCGGAAGTAGATGGCCCACGCAGTGCGTGGGCGATGGGATGGATAGTTCGTACAGGTGCGCTCGGCAAGGCTGCGCGGCGCGCGGCGTGGCCCCACCGCAACACGTGACGTGCGTGCTGCGGCACGCGGCGGTTGCCTAGAGTCACGACGTGGCTAGTGGATGAAGGCGTGGGTTCGAGCGCGACTTTGGATTTCTGCTGCGCCACGTACCGTACGACCCCGAGTGACTGTACCGAGCCTTGCTGGAATTGCGAAGCTGTCGATGAGTGACCCCCAGAACTTGCCGCCTGCCGCGCCGCCTGCGGGTGAGGGCGAGGGCCCGTCCAAGTCTGCCCAGAAGAAGGCCGCGAAGCTGGCCGAGAAGCAGGCCAAGGCGGCCGCGAAGAATGCGCTCAAGGCCGAGAAGGGTGCGGCGCCTGCTGCGCCCAAGAAGGAGAAGGCCAAGAAGGAGGTCAAGGAGGAGCCGAAGTGGGTGGACCCCACGGTGCCTGGCGAGAAGAAGGACCTGTCGCAGCCGATGGAGTCGGGCTACCACCCGCTGCACGTCGAGTCGTCGTGGTATGCATGGTGGGAGAAGCAGGGCTTCTTTGCGCCGAAGGAGCCGAGTGAGTCGGACCCGTATGACCCCGCGCGGACGTTTGTGGTGCCGCTGCCCCCCCCGAACGTGACGGGTGCGCTGCACATTGGGCATGCGCTGACGATCTCGATCCAGGATGCGCTTGTGCGCTTCTACCGCATGAAGGGCTACCGCGTGCTGTACAACCCCGGCTTTGACCACGCGGGCATTTCGACGCAGAGCGTGGTGGAGAAGCGGCTCGCGAAGCTCGAGGGCAAGTCGCGCTACGACTACGGGCGCGAGGCGTTCCTGGACAAGGTGTTTGCGTGGAAGGACGAGTACAAGGAGCGTATCGGGAACCAGATGCGCCGCCTGGGTGCGTCGTTCGACTTTACGCGCGAGGTGTTCACCATGGACGAGCGGCGCTCGGCGGCGGTGACGGAAAACTTTTGCCGGATGCACGAGGACGGCATTCTGTACCGTGCGAACCGCCTGGTGAACTGGTGTGTGCAGCTCAACACCACGCTGTCCAACCTCGAGGTGGAGCAGAAGCAGCTCAACGGGCGCACGCTGCTCAACGTGCCGGGCTACCCTGCGAACGAGCGCATCGAGTTTGGTGTGATTACCTCGTTTGCGTACCCGGTTGTGGGCAGCGATGAGCGCCTTGTGGTGGCCACGACGCGTCCGGAGACGATTTTGGGCGACACGGCGGTGGCGGTGCACCCCGACGACGAGCGGTACAAGCACCTGCACGGCAAGCTGCTCCAGCATCCGTTTGTCGACCGCCAGATCCCCGTGGTGGCGGATGCGATTGCGGTGGACATGGCCTTCGGCACGGGTGCGGTCAAGATTACGCCCGCGCACGACACGAACGACTACGAGGTCGGCAAGCGGCACAACCTCGCGTTCATCAACATCCTCAACGACGACGGCACGCTGAATGCCAACGCCGGGCCGTACGCGGGCATGAAGCGCTTCAGCGCGCGCCGCGTGGTCGTCGACGCGCTCAAGGAAAAGGGGCTGTACGTCGAGACAAAGGACAACCCCATGACCGTGCCGGTGTGCTCGCGCTCGGGCGACATCATCGAGCCGGTGATGAAGCCGCAGTGGTGGGTCAACTGCCGGCCGCTCGCGGATGCCGCGGTGAAGGCCGTGCGCGAGGCGGACATGCCGATCGAGCCGCCGCAGAGCAAGCGCGAGTTCTTCCGGTGGATGGACAACATCCAGGACTGGTGTGTGTCGCGCCAGCTGTGGTGGGGCCACCGTGTCCCGGCGTACTTTGTGAACATCGAGGGCGCCGAGCAGGACCGCGCCGACGGGCAGTGGTGGGTCGTCGGCCGGACGCGTGCGCAGGCGGAGGAGCGCGGCGCGCGGCTCGCGGGGGGCCGTCCGTTTGTGCTGGAGCAGGACGAGGACGTGCTTGACACGTGGTTCTCCTCGGGGCTGTGGCCCTTCTCGATCCTCGGCTGGCCGGAGGCGACCAAGGAGATGCAGTACTACTACCCCAACTCGCTGCTCGAGACCGGCTGGGACATCCTCTTCTTCTGGGTGGCGCGCATGATCATGCTCGGTGTGTACCTCACCGGGCAGCTGCCGTTCAAGGAGGTGTTCTGCCACGCGATGGTGCGCGATGCGCACGGGCGCAAGATGAGCAAGAGCCTCGGCAACGTCATCGACCCGATCGACGTCATCGAGGGCATCTCGCTCGACGGCCTGCAGCAGCGCCTGCGCGAGGGCAACCTCGACGAGCGCGAGATCGCCAAGGCGGCCGCGGGGCAGAAGAAGGACTACCCGAAGGGCATCCCGCAGTGCGGCACGGACGCGCTGCGCTTCACGCTGTGTGCGTACACCGCGGCCGGGCGCGACATCAACCTCGACATCATGCGCGTCGAGGGCTACCGCAAGTTCTGCAACAAGCTCTGGAACGCGACGCGCTTTGCGCTGCTCAAGCTGCAGGACGGCTTTGTGCCGCTCAGCGCCGCCGACCAGGCCGCGTTCGTGCCGCAGAGCCTCGTGGAGAAGTGGATCTGGCACCGCCTCAACGAGACGGCCAAGCAGCTCGACCACGACATGCAGCACCGCACGTTCATGTCGGCCACCGCCGCCGTGTACAACTTCTGGCTGTACGACCTGTGCGACGTGTACATCGAGGCGATCAAGCCCATCACCGACGCGGGCGCCGACCCCGCCGCGCGCACCTCGGCACAGCACACGCTGTACGCGTGCCTCGACGCGGGGCTCAAGCTGCTCCACCCCTTCATGCCGTACGTCACCGAGGAGCTCTGGCACCGCCTCCCGCAGCGCCCGGGCGAGACGAGCGAGACGATCGCCCTCACCCAGCTGCCGGCGTGGAGCGCGCAGCACAGCTTCCCCGAGGCCGCCGCACAGTTCGACGAGGTGTTTGCCTCGGTGCGCGCCGCGCGTGGCCTCGCCGCCGACTACGGCCTCACCTCCAAGATCCGCGTGTTTGTCGAGACCGGCGTCGAGGCGACGCGCGCGATGCTCGACACGCAGCGCTCGGTGATGCACACGCTCATCAAGGGCTGCGACGAGGTGAGCGTCGTGCAGGCATCGAGCGACGTGCCCTCCGGCTGCGTCGTCGCCTCGGTCTCGTCGACGATCCAGGTGCACGTGCTTGTCCGCGGCCTCGTCGACGTCGACCAGGAGCTGAGCAAGCTTGCCAAGAAGCTCACGCTCACCGAGACGCAGCTCACGCGCACGCAGGCGCTCACGCAAAAGCCCGAGTGGTCCAAGACGCCCGAGGACGTGCGCACGAGCACGCAAAACCGCATCGACGACCTCGTCGCCGAGAAGAAGGCGCTCGAGCAGGCACGCGTCAACTTTGAGAGCTTGCGTGCGGATTCGTAGGTAGCACGAAACGCATTCACACTTGCATGGTCCGCCGCCCGCGCCCAGCGGACCCGGGCTTCCTCGCGGCCCGAGGCCGTGCACGAGGCCGCCGGCCGCCGCCCCTTCCCTCACGAAGCCTCCACCTGCATGCGCAATTTGACCACGCTGGCGGTCGATGCGTTCGCGCAGAGCGAGGGCTGGCACGCCGTCGCCCCCGATACCGAGGCGCGCGACGCCGTGTATGTGGCGCGCGCGATCCATGGCCAGGACACGTCGCTCGTGCGCCTGACGCTCGCGCGGCTCACGCACACGGCGCACGAAGAACTTGCGTCGTTGGCCGTCGTCGCTGCGCCGCCGGTGCTCGACGTCGCGCACGAGCTCGTGCTGTTCCAGCTGCTCTCGGACGGTGGGGAGGCGGTCGGCAATGCGCCTGCGCTCTGTGTCATCACGGCGGGGGGCGATATCGTGCTGGTGCCCCTCGACACGCCGCGCGCCGACATCGTGGGCTCGGTAGAGCAGGGCGTCTTGGCCGCGCAGTGGAGCCCGGACGAGGACGTGCTGGTGCTGGTCACGGCACCTGGGCCCGCGGCGCCTGCGCGACTGCTGCTCATGACGCGCGACTTTGACATCCTGCACGAGGCGCCGCTCGCGACCGACGAGTTCGGCGAAGATGCGCCCGTGAACGTCGGATGGGGCTCCAAAGCCACGCAGTTCCACGGCTCCGAGGGCAAGCAGGCCGCCGCGGCCGCCGCACAGGCACCGCCAAGCGACCCGCGTGGGCCCCTTGTGCCGGACGACGACCTGCTGCCGCGCGTCGGCTGGCGGGCCGACGGCGCCTACTTTGTCGTGTCGGCCGTCGAGCACGATGCGAGCGGCGCACACCGCGTGCTGCGCACCTACACGCGCACCGGCACGCTCAGTGCGACGTCCGACCCCACCGTGCGCGGCGTGTCGCAGTGCCTCGCGGTGCGCCCCGTCGGCAACCTGATCGCCACGACGCAGCGCGCGGGCCGTGCGCCCGACGGCCGCGAGTGGGCGCCGGGGCGCGAGGGACGGCATGATGTGGTGTTCTTTGAGCGCAACGGGCTGCGGCACGGCGAGTTTTCGCTGCGCGAGGAGCACGGCGCCGCACCGCGCGGCGACGTCGGCACGCTGCCCGAGTGGCGCACGCCGCACACCGTCCAGTCGCTCGCGTGGAACGCGGACGGCAGCGTGCTGGCCGTGCACCTCGTGCGCAGCGCGCACACGCACGTCGTGCAGCTGTGGACGACGCGCAACTACCACTGGTACCTCAAGCAGGAGCTGGTCTACACGGACCTGGTCGGCCTGCGCTGGCACCCCGAGGAGCCGCTGTGGCTGTACGTGGTGCGGGACAGCGGCATCGAGCGCCGCGTGTACATCGTGACGACCCACGCCTCGCACGGCGCGCCGCCGCACGACGCCGCGTGCGTCGCGGTGGTCGACGGCAGTGCGCTGCTGCTCACGCCGTTCCGGCGGCAAAACGTGCCGCCGCCGATGTGTGCGCAGTGCGTCGTCGACGCGCCGGCCTTTTCCGCGCCGAGCGAGACGCCTGCGACGCCCGTGCACCTCGCGTGGGACACGGTCGGCGACGGGGAGACGACGTGCGACTACCTCGCGGTCCTCTACTCCGGCGCCGTGCACGTATGGCGCCTGGCGTACGGCGCGCTCGGCGCGCGCCGCCCGTGGACGACGGAGCGCGTCGCGACGCTGCCTGCGCCGCCCGACGCCCTGCAGGTCGCGCTGGCGGTGCGCGGTGCAGACGCGTTCGACGTCGCGTTCGTGTGCCCCGACGCGGTGCATGTCGGCGGACGCACGGAGCGCGTGCCGCGCGGCGTGCGCGCGGTGCACACCGCGCGCGCCTCCAAGGCGTTTGTCGTGGCGCACCCCGACGGGCGCGTCGCCGTCGGGGCCGACGAGGTGGTGCTGCCGGCCTTTTGTGCGAACCTGGTCGTGTTCCGGCACGGCGAGCGCGACGTGGTGCTGGGCCTCGCCGCAGACGGCCGCCTGATGCTGCCTGGGCGCACGTTGGCCAAGGACGCGACGTCGTTTGCCGTGACGCACCGCCTGGTGGTCTGGACGACCTGGACGCACGAGGCGCGTTTCCTGTCGCTTGCGGCGCTCACCGACGACGCCGAGACGCTCGAGCTGGGGCGCCGCGTGGAGCGCGGGAGCACGATCGTCGTCGCGGTGCCGAGCGCCATGTCGCTCGTGCTGCAGATGCCGCGCGGCAACCTCGAGACGATCTGCCCGCGGCCGATGGTGCTCGATGTGGTGCGCGACCTGCTCGACCGGCGTGCGTACGGCGACGCGCTGCGCATCAGCCGGGCGCACCGTGTGGACCTCAACCTGCTGCACGACCACGCGCCGGCCGCCTTCCTCGCCGACGTCCCGCAGCTGCTGGCCCAGGTCGACCAGGTGGACCACCTCAACCTGCTCCTTTCGTCGATGCGGTACGTGTCGCACTAACGCAGCAACGAAGACGTCACGCAGTCGCTCTACCGCCCGATGCGCGTGACGCCGCGCGCGGCGTGGGACGTGCAGGGCAAGGTGAGCCGCGTGTGCGACGCGTTCCTCGACGCGCTGCGCGTCGACGAGCGGCGCTACCTCACCGCGATCCTCACCGCGCACGTCCGCAAGTCGCCGCCGGACTACGAGAACGCACTGCGTGTGCTGGTGCGCCACCAGGCCACGGATGCGGCGCTCGCCGACGAGGCGTGCAAGTACCTCATCTTCCTCGCGGACGCCGAGCAGCTCTTCCGCGTGGCGCTCGGCATGTACGACTTCTCCCTGGCGCTCCTCCTGGCGCAGCACTCGCAAAAGGACCCGCGCGAGTACGTCGCGTTCCTGCGCGAGCTGCGCGCCAAGACGCCCGAGGCGTACCAGCGCTTCTGCGTCGACGACCACCTCGGACGGCACACCAAGGCACTGCACTCGCTCGTCCGTGTCGAGGGCCGCGCCGACGAGGCGCTCGCGTACATGGTCGAGCACAAGCTGTACCGCGAGGCGCTCGACGCGTACGCAAACGACGCCGCGCGCCAGCGCCAGGTGTATGCGCACTTTGGCGCCTACCTCGCCGCGCACCAGCGCGTCGGCGAGGCGGCGTCGGCGTACCTGCTCGCGCACGAGCCGCGCAAGGCGATCGACGCGTTCCGCGAGGCGGACCGCTGGGAAGAGGCGCTCGGCGTGGCGTGCACGCAGCGCCTGCCGCCCGCCGAGCTGCGCGCGCTGGCACAGGCGCTCGTCGAGCAGCTGAGCGCGTGCGAGCGGTTCGAGAGCGCCGCGCGCGTCTGCTTGGACCACCTCGGCGACGTCGAGCAGGGCGTCGCGCTGCTGTGCTCCGCACACGCGCTGCCCGAGGCGGTGCGGCAGAGCGCCTTGCACGGCCGCACGGACCTCGTCGAGACGCACGTCGCGCCCGCGGCGCTCGAGGCGCACGCCGCAGCGCTCGAGGAGGCGGACGCGATCGAGGCGCAGCTCGCGCAGCAGACGCGGCGCCTCGCGGAGCTCGACGCGAAGCGCGACGAGGCCCCCGCGCAGTACTACCCGGACGACGCGCCGGGTCTCGAGCACATCGACATGCAGAGCGATACGCTGTCGCAGCTCACGCAGTTTACGCGGTACACTGCCGCGCCCAGCGTCGCCGAGAGCATGTCGACGCTGTCGCTCGGCACACGCGCCACGGCGCGCAGCAAGGCGAAGCAGAAGAAGGAGCAGAAGAAGAAGCTCACGGGCAAAAAGGGGAGCATTTACGAAGAGAGCTACCTGCTCGACTCGGTGCAAAAGCTGCTCACGACGCGCCTCGGCGCACTGCAGCGGACCGCCGGTGCGCTGCTGCCGATGCTGCTCACGCTCGGCGCCACGCACCGCCACGCGGCACGCACGCTGCAGACGCGCGTGCTCGCGCTCGAGGCGCAGGCGCACGCGGCCGCCGACTCGCTCGGCGCGCGGGCGACCGCACACGCCGAGCGCAAGCAGCAGGCGGAGCACGAGCTGGTGGCGGCCGTCGCGCAGCTGGCGCACGCGCCCGGCGAGGCGAGCGCGGCACAGGCGCTCGCGGCGCTGTATGCGTCCCGCGCGGCGACGCGCATTCCCACGGCGGCGCGCCCCGAGGTCGCGGCCGAGCGCTGGAAACTGCACCTGCTCGACACGCCTCAGGCTCCATAGTCTACAGCTTGGCAAACGTCGGCTTCGTCTTGGCCATGGCGGCCATCGCCGCGGTGCCAAAGTCCTCGGTCTGCAGGAGCGCCGCGTTGAGGTACTGCATGAACTGCAGCCCCTCGGGCACCGTGTGGTCGCGCGAGTACACCAGCGCCTGCTTGGACCCACTCACGGCCACGGGCGAGTGTGCGGCGATCGTCTCGGCAGTCGCGACGGCCGCACGGAGCGCGTCGTCGCGCGTCGGCAGCACGCGGTTGACAAAACCGATGCGCTGCGCCTCGTCGGCGTCAAAGAAGCGCGCCGTGTACACGAGCTCGCGCGTCAGCGAGTCGTTCCCGACCACCTTGGGGAAGCGCTGCAGCGTGCCGATGTCGGCCGCGAGGCCGATGGCCGCCTCGCGGATCGAGAAGCGCACGTCCGCGGCCGCGTAGCGGATGTCGGCGGCACTCATGATGTCGATGGCGAGGCCGATCGCGTGGCTGTGCGCGACCGCAATCACCGGGCGCTCACACACCTCGATCGACGTGATGGCCTGCTGGAAGCGGTCGATCAGCTCGCGCAGGGCAATGGAGATGCGCGCCGCATCGTCGCGCGCCAAAATGTCCTGCATCGCCGTGTCGCTCACTTGGTCAGTCGCACAACGTACAATCGAGGCCCGCGGTGAAGCACTTGCCGTGGCCGTATAGGACCACCGCACGAACGTCGCCGTCGAGCTTGATGTGCGCAAAGATGCGGTGCATCTCGGTCCACATCGCGACGTGGAACGCATTGACCGGCGCACGGTTAAACGCAACGCCCAGTACGCTGGGCGCGAGCCACTGCACCTCGAAGAATTCGGCCTGCGCAAATGCGGGGTACGCCGCGGGGTAGGACATGGTCGGACGTGGAGGCACCGGCAAGCCGGATGCCGGGTGGAGGCGGGGGCCCAAGCGAGTGTATGGGGCTATAGATCTAGTTTTTCACGCAGTATTTGCTCCGCTGGCGGAGCATGGGACCGTACTTGTACAGCAGGAAGGGCGACGGGAGGCCAAACACCGCGGTGATCAGCGCCAGGAGCGACACGCCCCAGTTCACGTCGAGCCGGTCGAACAGCGGCTCGGAGATCATCGTGAAGGCAAAGCCGAACAAGGAGCGCAGCGCGAGGTTGGCGCTGATCGCCGACGAAGCATAGATGCCCATGAGATCGGCCATGTACATTTGGACCTGCAAAATGGTCGCGATGATCGCGGTGCCCATCATGCATAGGCCGATATCCGGCGCGATCCAGGGCTCGCGATAGTACGCCGTCCAGCCAAAGAGCAGCAGCGCACAGGGCGTCAGAAAGACGGTGACCATGAGCATCGGCAGCTTGTACTCGGGCCGCGAGTCGCCGTGTTTCTCGCACATCTTTTTGAAGACGAAGTCGATCATGAACCCCTCGACCTGCCCAAACACAATCATCCCAACACCCAGCGCCAAGTTGTGCAGGGAAGCTACACCAACGTTGTACTGGTAGATTCCCTCAAAGACGCGGGGGAGCGACGCGATCAGCAGATAGAAGCAGCCGTACATGATCGATTGGTATATCGCGGGCAGCAGCACCACGAGCTCGGTGGCCAGGAAGATGACGGGCCGCAGCAGAATGCGCTCCGCCTTTGCCTGCCAGGTCTCGACGACCTTTTCAAACATCGAGTGGTAGCGCGCGTCCTGTGTCTCCTTGCGGAGCTTGGCGGCCTTGCGGCGCAGCAAGACGGGCGCGTAGGTCTCGCGCACGAACAGAAAGCCGACGATCTGGACCAGGCCCGCGACCATCGTCCATGTCCAAAAGATCCAGCGCCAGCGGTCCTCGCCCCAGCCCTGCACGATCCAGCCGGCGACGACGGGGCCGATGCAGGGACCGAGCACGGGCACCGCCGAGTACATCGACATGGCCATGCCGCGCTGGTGTGGCTCAAACATGTCCGTGATGCAGCCGCCGCCCATGGGAATCATCGCGCCGCTAAATACGCCGGCAAAGTAGCGCAGCACGATCATCTGCGCCGGCGTGTTGGCGACCGCACAGCCGATGTTGAACACAATGAACCTGGCGTTAGTGCATCACCTACACAGGGTTGCAGAACAGCACAATCTTGCGCCGCCCAATCGTCTCGCTGATCGGCGCCGAGGCAAGCGGCCCAAACACAAGCGCCAGCACAAAAATCGCAATGATCAGTTGCGACTCGGTATCAGAGGCAAAGTGCAGGTCGCGCTGGATGAGGCGCGCCGCGGGGCTCGCCATCGAGCTCGCCCACGGCCCAATGCCGGAAAAGACGGCGTACATTGCCAGCACGCACATCTTGTGCCGATACGTCCAGGTGCGCGGGTTCTCGTGCTCCGAGTGCGTCGACTCCCACGTCACGAGGTACGGGTCGTGGTGCGGGCCCTCGCCGCCCTTCTTTGGTGGGCAGAGCGAGGAGCGCGCCGTCGATGCGCGCTCGAGATCCTGCGGGGTAAACGGCTGCTCGAGCTCGGCCTCTTCGCTCTCGTCGTCGTCAAAGGTCGCCTCGAGACGCGCCTCGTGGAGCCGCCCCCGTGCGGCGTCCATCGTCTGCCACTGCTCGAGCGCGTCCGACAGCGCGGCAGGCGCGCTTCCGAGCGCAGAGCCGAGGGACGCGCGCCGCTCACGCGGCTGCGCGGGCGGCGCATCGTGCGCGTCGTTCGAGTCTGGCTTGGTGTTCAGTGCCCATGGGATCGCCGGAACGGCATGATGCGAGGACCGGCGGCGCTCCATCGAGGCAGGGAGCAGGCGGCGCGCGGGCAAACCAGTAGGCGGTGCGCTTTGGTGCCTCCGGGAGTTTGGCCGGGGGCCCCACCCTTACGTAACGTATCGCCGCTCCACGCCGATCCCGGCTTGGAACCGACCTCCACGTGCGGCGATGCTTCCCCTCCGTGCGGGCCTCGGTGCGGTGCGGCAGTTGCGCACCTATGCGCCGCGCGCCGCGCGCGCGGCGCCCAAGATGCCCGAAATGCCGCCCCCGCCCAAGTTCCCGCCCGGGACGCGCGCGCCCGAGACGATCCTGTTCAGCGAGCCGGCCGTGCCGCATCCGCACCGCGCGGCGAAAGCGCACGCGACGTTCCGCCGCGGCTGGCGCATGGCGCTGGTCGGCAGCGGGGTTGTTCTGGTCGCTGGCGGCGCCGTGTTCTACGGGTACGCGCGCCCTGCGGCCGATGCGGGTGCGCAGCGTGCCGAGCCCAGCATACTGAGCTGGTCCGGTATGGAGTCGCTGTACACCGATCTGAAGCGCGGCGTGTCCGAGTCGCAGACGGCGCAGACGGCGCAGTTTATGCTGACAGCGTTCGGGCGCTCGACGGTGATTATCAAGGCGGTGGCGCTGTGTGTGTGGGACTACCGGCGCGTGCTGAACGCCAAGTACGCCTCGAAGCAGGACGAGGACGAAGAGCTGCGGCAGTGTCATCTGCGGTGTGCGCAGCGTGTGCTCGTGGCGCTGCAGACGAACGGCGGGCTGTACATCAAGCTCGGGCAGCACCTCTCGTCGCTGATCCTCCTGCCGCCCGAGTGGACATCGACGCTGAAGCCGCTGCAGGACCAGAACGAACCGACGCCGCTGCCCGAGCTCGAGGTGCTCTTCCGCGAGGAGACGGGCAAGACGTTCGACGAGGCGTTCACGTGGATCGACGAGAAGCCGATCGGCGTGGCGTCGCTCGCGCAGGTGCACCGCGCGTGCGACCGCGAGACGGGCGAAGTGCTGGCGGTCAAGATGCTGCACCCCAACGTCGAGCGCTTCTCGCACGTCGACATGCGCATGGTCACCATCCTGGTGCACTGGGTGAAGCGTGTGTTCCCCGACTTCTCGTTCGAGTGGCTTGCGGACGAGATGAACAAGAACCTGCCGCTGGAGCTCGACTTCCGGCACGAGGCGGGCAACTCGCAGCGGTGCCAGGCGGACTTTGCGCAGTACAAGCACACGTGTGTCGTCTTCCCCCGCGTCCCGTGGGTGTACAGGCGGGTGCTTGCGATGGAGTTCGTCGAGGGCCGCCGTCCGGACGACCTGCGGTTCCTGGACGCGCACCACATCGACCGCAACCGCGTGTCGCAGGAGCTGTCCAAGATCTTCTCGCAGATGCTCTACATCCACGGCTTCTTCCACGCGGACCCCCACGGGGGCAACCTGCTCATCCGCCCGCGGCAGCCGCACTCGCGCTCGAAGGAGAACTTTGAGATTGTCCTGCTGGACCACGGCCTGTACTTTGAGATCGACGAGGAGCTGCGCTCGAACTATGCGCGCTTCTGGCTGTCGCTTCTGTCGCGCGCCACGCCGAAGGTGCAGCGCGAGCGGCGCAAGTACGCCAAGCTCGTGGGCAACATCGGCGACGACCTCTACCCGATCCTCGAGAGCGCCATCACCGGGCGCTCGGGGCTCGAGGGCAGCGACGAAAAGAACCCGTATGGCGTGCAGGGCAAGCAGCGTATGAGCTCGCTGCTCGACCTCGATGGCGGCACCAAGATCCCCGAGGCAGAGCAGGAGCACATCCGCAAGACGGTCATGGAGAAGGAGGGCATGTTTGTCGACGTGCTTGACCTGCTCCGCCGTGTGCCGCGCGCGATGCTCATGGTGCTCAAGATCAACGACCTGACGCGCTCGCTCGACGCCAACCTGCACACCACGCACGGCCCCGCACGGCCGTTCATCATCACCGCGCGCTACTGTGCGCTGGCCGTGCACCGCAACGACGAGAAAAGGCTCAAGGAGCGCTGGCGCCGCGACGGTCTGTCGCTGCGCCTCGTGCGCGACTACACTTCGTCATGGTGGAGCTACCTGTACTTCTACCAGGGGCTCATGCTCATGGAGCGCTGCTCGGACGTCGTCGCAAGCGTGCGCAAGTACCTGGTCTACCTGCGCACGCTGTGTGCCGTGGGCTTCGACACCCAGGCGGCACACCGCGCAGCCGCCGGGCTCGATGACCAGGCGCGCTCCGAGGAGAAGGAGGCCGCCGACCGCTCCAGTGCGCTCCTCGCGCTCCAGTCCGACTCGGCCGACGCGCTCGCCGAGGAGGCCGCGGCGCCCGCCGCGGCGCCATAGTGTTCTGTACGTGGCCTAGTTGCGCACGGCGTCCTGCATCGCACGCCGCACCGCCTTCAGAAACGCATACACATCGCCGCTCGCGTTCAGCGTGCGCAGCAGCGCGCGCACCGTCGGCTCGCTGAGCCGCCGGTCGTGGTGCGGCACGCTCATCTTGCCGCCGCCCACGTCGAGGTCGAGCGTGCAGGGCGCGGCGTGCGGCGCCAGGTGGTCATACACGAGGCGCAGCGTGCTGGGCCGCTCGGTCGCCTCGATGGCCAGGCCCGTGCACTGCTGCAGCACGACGAGCTCGGGCGCGTTGCGTGCGACTTGTGCACGCAGGCGACGCATCTGGTCCTGCTTCTGCGCCCGCCGCGCCTCGATCTGCGCGCGGATCTCGGCGACCTCGGTGGTGAGCGACGCGGTGCGCTGCACCAGCGATGCGCGCTGCGCGTGCAGGTTCTGCACGCGCGCCCGCAGCGCGGCGTCCGCATCGCGCTCGGCCGCGACCGTGTCCCAGAGGCGCTTCTGTGCGTGCTTGGTCGCTTCGCGCTCACGCTCGAGCGCCTTGCGCTGCTCGTGCGCCTCCACACGGTGCGTGTCCGCGGCGAGGCGCTCGGCGTCGCTCGCCGCGACAGTGTCGTGCACATACTGCTCGAACCGGCGCGCAAACTGCTCGATCGACGCGTTCAGCGCGGAAAAGTCGAGCACGCCCGCGCCCGCCTCCGCATCGTCCTCCGCGCCGGACGCGCTCATGCTGTCGGGCGCGTGGAGGGCGGAG
The DNA here is from genome assembly GCA_029542985.1 of Malassezia brasiliensis. NCBI lineage: Eukaryota > Fungi > Basidiomycota > Malasseziomycetes > Malasseziales > Malasseziaceae > Malassezia > Malassezia brasiliensis. The sequence goes on from CP119955.1 coordinate 291,744, forward strand.
CGGGGGCCAGGGCCGCTCTGGCACGTGCCGGACGCGTGTCACGTGTCGCTCGAGACAAACACACGGCGGCGCCCTGGGTTGGGTGTTGGTCTACGATGCCGCCCGCGACGCGCGAAACGACCAAGGAGAATGCGCCGCGCGACGCTGGCGCCTCGCCGTTCGGCAAGGCGCCCGTAGCTGCGGCCGTGGCCGCGTCGCCCACGCCGCTCACGCGGCGCATGCAGGCGACCGCGGCCGCGACGGCCACACCGACCGCGAGCCCGCGCGGCAAGCGCGACGCGCCGCCCACGGCCGTGCGTGCGGACCCGGCGGCAGCGGCGTACGTGCGCTCGAGCTGGAACAGCCACACGGCCGCAGACATGCTGCAGCCGTGGGAGCGCGACGTGGTGCAGATGCCCGAGGTGCAGCGCAAGGCGACGCTCGCGCAGATCTACTTCCTGAACCACTACTTTGACTCGCTGCGCTACCTCGCCGACCGCCGCGAGCGCCTCGCGCAGTTTGAGCAGGAGATGCGTGCGCAGGGCTACGTCTCGCGCGAGGAGCAGCTCGAGCAGACCCTGGCCGGCATGCGTCTCGACCGCTCCCCGTCGCGAGCGCCGGCCGCGAGTACGAGCGGGATGAGCGAGGCGGCGTACCGCCGCGCGCGCGAGCAGCACTTTGCGCAGGAGCGTGCGCTGCTGCTGCAGCGCCGCACGAAGCTGCGCCTCGCGCAGTTCCACATCATCACGCAGGTCGGCCAGGGCGGCTACGGCGAGGTGTTTCTGGCGCGCAAGCGCGACACGGGCGAGCTGTGTGCGCTCAAGCGGCTGCGCAAGCGCGTGCTCATCAAGATGGACGAGGTGCGGCACGTGCTCACCGAGCGCGACATCCTCACCGCGACGCGCTCGCCGTGGCTCGTGCGGCTGCTGTACGCGTTCCAGGATGAGACGCATGTGTACCTGGCGATGGTGCGTGAGAGACTGACGCAGGAATATGTGCCGGGTGGCGACTTCCGTACGCTGCTGAACAACAGCGGCGTGCTGCGCGAGGAGCACGCGCGCTTCTACATCGCGGAAATGTTTGTTGCGGTCAACGAACTGCACAAGCTGGGCTACATCCACCGCGACCTGAAGCCGGAAAACTTCCTGATCGACGCACAGGGGCACATCAAGCTGACCGACTTTGGCCTGGCTGCCGGCGCGCTCAACCCCGGGCGCATCGAGTCGCTCAAGCGCCGCCTCGACCAGGTGAAGGACAGCGACCTGGTGTACCGCACGCCGGCGGAGCGCGGCTCGCTGTACCAGGCGATGCGGGCGCACCATGTGCGGTACGCCGACTCCGTCGTGGGCTCGCCGGACTACATGGCGCCCGAGGTGCTGCGCGGCCGCGAGTACGGCACGAGTGTCGACTACTGGAGCCTGGGGTGCATCCTGTACGAGTTCCTGTGCGGCTTCCCGCCGTTTAGCGGCGCGCACCCCGACGAGACGTGGGCGAATCTGAAGAACTGGACCAAGACGCTGCAGCGCCCCGTGTACGACAAGCCCGAGGACCTGCAGTTCAACCTGACCAACACGGCATGGGACATGATTGTGCGCCTGATCAACACGCCCGAGAAGCGGTACCACGCGCTGCTGGACGTGCAGGCGCACCCCTTCTTCCGGGGCGTCGAGCTGGCGCGCATGCGCGAGGTGCCCGCGCCGTTTATCCCGCAGCTCGAGAGCGAGCAGGACACGGGCTACTTTGACAACTTTGACGACCCCGCGGACATGGCCAAGTACAAGGAGGTCCAGGAGAAGCAGCGCCACGTGGAGGCCATGGAGGCGAAGCAGGGCCTCACCGACGGCGGGCGCGGGATGTGGGTCGGGTTCACCTTTGGCAAGAACTGGGCCAAGCAGCCCGTGCCGGGCGCGCGCGTGCAGCGCTCCGCGTCGAACAAGTTGTCGACCATGTTCTAGCACTATGGCACATAGTACGACGTGGTTACTGGATGCCGAGGAACGACTTGAGCGGCTCGTAGCCGAGACCGAACTGCGTGAGTAGGCGCAACGTACGTTGTACAGGCCCGTACCGACCATGACGACAATCGTGCCGACAAAGCCAAAGACACGCAGCGCGTTGCCCGGCTTGGTGCAGTTCAGGCCGACGCCAGCGGCGACGCGCGAGGCGAACAGCGCCACGTAGCCCGCGTGCACGTACTTGGTCGGCGCACCGTTCAGCTCAGCAAGGAACAGCAGCACAAAGGCGAACGGCGTGTACTCGGCAAAGTTGGCGTGCGCACGCACGGCACGGTGCAGCGCCGTGCCGGGGGCGACGGCCTTGGCCGAGTCCACCTGGCCGTCCTTCTTGCGGAGGGCCACAACGTTCGCCGAGAGGTACGAGTAGTAGCCGGCGAACAGGGCCGAGTGCGCGAGCGAAGCCTGGCGTTAGCTGCCCACCGAGGGCGACGTACGGGCGAGAGCACGAAGAGAGGCATACTGAAGCGTCGAGGTGGGGAGGAAGCGCAGCACGGGCCGTGCCCCGACCCTGGCGGCCCGGGCGCCGCCCGCGCACGGGGACCGTGTTAGGTAAGCATACAGGGTCCGGCGCCGCCGCCGCTGAGTCAGCGCAGCAGCGTGGAGGACGCGCACGATGGCCGAGTACGTAGCGCGCGTGGACTGACGCAGGGAGCACGGGGCGCGCGAGACACCGCCGTTCATGGCGATCCCAGGCGCGAGTCTGTCGGACATTCTGAGCGAGATGCGGAATAGCATACGCGGGGCCGGCGTGGCCGGCGGCGAGCTGGGCGGCTTCCCGTTCCTGGCGCCCGTCGGTGTCGGCCCTGCGGCGCCGCTCGCGCTGCGTGCGCGCGACGGCGCGACGCCGGGCGAGTCGGGCGCGGACGAGGACGAGCCGGCGCACAGCGGCGCATCGGCGGCCGAGAAGAGCGCCAACGAGGCGCAGCTCGCGAGCGTCTACGAGTCGTTCCACCTGGACGAGCTGTGGGCCAAGCTCGGCGAGGCGCTGACGCGCCTGCGTGCGGACCCCAGCTCCGCGCAGGTGCTCCTGCCGACGATCGAGAGCCTGATGGTGGTGTCGCGGCATGCGCTCAAGGTGGACAGCGAGGCGGCGCACGCCGCCGAGGCTGCCGGCGCCGAGGCCGGCGGTGCGCAGGGGGGCGAGGACAAGGCGCCGGACGCTGCGGATGCCGCGGAAGAGACACTGCCGGATGCCGAGGCGCCGACGCGGCGCGCGCAGATGGAGCAGGCCTTCCTCACCTTTACCGAGCAGCACCGCAAGATGCTTAATTTGATGGTGCGGCAGAACCCGTCGCTGATGTCGGGTTCGTTTGCGCTGCTGGTGCGCAATGCCAAGGTGCTCGACTTTGACAACAAGCGCAACTACTTTACGCAGCAGCTGCACAAGGGCCGCCGCGAGCACTATACCCCCCTGTCGCTGTCGGTGCGGCGCAAGCAGGTGTTCTACGACAGTTTCCAGTACTTCCAGCGGCGCTCGGGCCCCGAGATCAAGCACGGCAAGCTGAATGTGCGCTTCCACAACGAGGACGGGGTGGATGCTGGCGGCGTGACGCGTGAGTGGTTCCAGGTGCTGTCGCGCGAGATGTTCAACCCCGACTATGCGCTGTTCCAGCCGTGTGCGGCGGACCGCACGACGTACCAGCCGAACCGGATGAGTGCGGTGAACGACATGCACCTGGCCTTTTTCCGGTTCATTGGGCGGGTGATCGGCAAGGCGATCTACGACGGGCGGCTGCTGGATGCCTACTTTACGCGCAGCTTCTACAAGCACCTGCTGGGGCGTGCGGTGGACTACAAGGACCTGGAGGCGGTGGATCCGGAGTACTACAACAGCCTGGAGTGGATGCTGCACAACGACATCACCGACGTGCTCGACCTGACGTTTGCGATCGAGGAGGAGGTGTTTGGCGAGACGACGCTCGTGGAGCTGGTGCCGAACGGCGCGTCGATTGCGGTCACGAACGAGAACAAGCACGAGTATGTGCGGCTTGTGACCGAGCAGCGCCTCACCAAGTCGATCCAGTCGCAGATCGACGCGTTTCTGTCGGGCTTCCACGAGGTGATTCCGCGCGAGCTGATCGAGATCTTTACCGAGCAGGAGCTCGAGCTGCTCATCTCGGGGCTGCCCGACATTGATGTGGACGAGTGGAAGAACCACACGGAGCTGCGTGGGTACAGCAGCAGCGACCCGATGATCCAGTGGTTCTGGCGCGCGGTGCGCTCGTTTGACCAGACGGAGAAGGCGAAGCTGCTGCAGTTTATCACGGGCACGAGCAAGGTGCCGCTCGAGGGCTTTGCGCAGCTGCAGGGCGTGCACGGCACGCAGCGCTTCAACATCCACCGCGCCTACGGCGAGGGGCGCCTGCCGGTGGCGCACACGTGCTTCAACCAGCTGGACCTGCCGTCGTACGACTCGTACGAGAAGCTGCGGGCGCAGCTGCTGCTTGCGATGAACGAGGGCGGCGAGGGCTTTGGCCTCGCGTAGCCGTAGACTACCTCTATAGCGTGGTCCAGCCGCCGATCCCGACGTTGGCCTCGGTGCGCCGCGTGACCATGTTGGCGATGCCGTGCGTGAGGTACTGCCGGCGGAGCTCGTCGTAGCGCTGGCGGTGCAGGCGCAGCGGCCGCGCCTTGAGCAGCGCATGGTCCACCTCGCCGTGCGTGTTGAGGTACGGCGAGGAGGTGAAGCACCCGTTGCGCCCGAACAGCAGCACGACCATGTTGCTGCCGACGCGGAAGTGGGCGCCGAGGCGCCCGCCGCAGTGCTCCATGTGCTGGTGGCACTCGCCGCGCCCCTCGTCCTCGAGGTCGCTGCAGCAGTACGACTGGTCGCACAGCAGCTCGCCGCACAGCAGGCACAGCGAGCTGAGCGGCGGCAGGGTATGGCACCGCGCACACGTGCGCGTCTGCGTCTGCTGCAGGAGCGCCGCGAGGTCGTGCGGCAGGGGGAGCAGCTCGTAGATGTGCGGGTGCTCGAGCACGAGGCTCGGCACCGCCGCGCGCGCCTCGTCGGCGTCGTGCAGGATGGGCAGCGGGCGGAAGAGCGGCACGAGGTGCACGTACGCGTGCTTCGTCCAGCCCTCGACGAGCATCGCCACGAGCCCCGCGGGCGCCGCGTGCATCGGCAGCGCCTCGGCGGGCGGCGGGATGCGCAGCAGCGCGAGCAGCCGGCGGTACTCGCTCGCGTCGCGCGGCAGCTCCGCGGGCACGTCGCCGGCGACGACGTGCACGAGCAGTGCGGCGCGGCGCAGGAACGGCAGCGTGTACGCACACAGCAGCTTGGCGAGGTCCGCGTCGCTGCAGTGGTCGAAGCCGAGCGTGATGTTGCCGCGCACGTAGCCGACGAGGTTCACGATGCTCGTCACGAGCCAGCGCGCGTGGGGGAAGAGCGCGAGCGCCTCGGCCGCGCCGACGGGCGCGTCGTCCGCGGCGCGCCGGCGCTCGCCCTGCGCAAACGCGGGCTGCGCGAGGCCAAACACGGTCTGCACCAGCACCACGTAGTACAGCAGCGCCGCGACGTGCAGCACGTGCTCGGGCATCAGCACCGCGGCCTCGACGAGCACGCCGAGCGCGTTGCGCAGCAGCAGCGGGCTGCGCACTACGTGCTCGCCCGCCCAGTGCGGCAGGAGGCGCTTGAGCAGCCCCTGGCGCAGCGCGTCCGTGCCCTTGGCGTCGCCGTGCGTCGCGCCGCGCGCGAGCGACGCCAGCGCGTCGAGCAGCGCGCGCACGAGCTGCACCTGCTGCTCGCTCAGCGCCGTGCCGACGTGCGTGCCGGGCGGCGTCGTGCCGCGCTGCACGATCTCGAGCTGCGCGAGCGTGTAGCCCACGACGTGCTCGGGCACGTAGAGCGCGTCGGCGTGCGCGCCGTCCGCGGCGCCCTCGAGCACCGTCGCGCGCCGGTCGCGCGCGCGCGCCGCGCGCGTGTCGTGCGCGAGCAGCTGCAGCACGGCGCGCGTGCGCTGCAGCATCTCGGCCTCGCCCGCGCGCACGCCGGGCACGGGCGGCTCGGCGGCGCTCGGCGCGGCGCTCGGCGGGACAAAGAACGGCAGAAAGCAGCCGGAGCCGCGCTCGTGCTCCTGGTGCTCGGCGCGCGCGCTCGCGCTCGCCGACGTGTTTTTGAGGATGGCGATGTTGATGCGGCGCACCCACTCGGTGAGCGGCTGGTCGTCGAACGCCACCGCGCCGAGCGGCGCGCCGCCCCCCGCCGCGCCGGGCACGGGCAGCAGCGTGTTGCCGAGCCCCTTGCACAGCGGGCAGACATACTCGAGGCGCGACAAGTCCTCGGGGTGGTTGCGCGCGACCTGCAGCGCGTGCCGCTGCTCGGTGCTGTGCAGGTACGTGTGGAAGCACGCGACGTGCATGCTGTGCCCACACGTCACCGCCACCACCCCCGTCGTGTGGTGCGCCGCAGGGTAGCCCAGCGCGATGCGCGCACGCTGCCCCGCGGGCGCCGGCAGCGTGCGCGACAGCGTGCCGACCACGCGCGTGCCGTCCGCGTGGCCACGGTCCAGGTCGAGCGGCGTCGCCCACACCTCGCCCAGCGCCGCGTGCTCGCGCGGCGGCGTGGTGCGCACCACGCGGCTCTCCTGCAGGTGCACGAGCGTGCCAAAGGCGCGCTGCGCGTCGAGGCGCTCCTGGCACAGGATGCACGTGCCGTAGTCGGGCGCGTCGGCCTGCGCCTCGTCCTCCTCCTCGAGCTCGTCCTCGAGCGTGGCGAGGAGGCTCTGCTGCTGCGCACTAAACTGCTGCATGATCGCCGCCTGCCGCGCACGCGCCGCCGCGCGCTTCGCCTCGCCGTCGCCCCGCACGTCCGTGGCCGCCGCCGCCGCCGCAGGCGCCCACGCGGCCGCCGCCGCGGCGTCCAGGCCGGCCGCGGTGTCGAGCGCCGCGCGGACGTGCGCGTGCACCGCGGCGACGTGCGGCGCGTGCGCAAGCGCGACGAGCAGCGCGTGCACGCTCGCGGCGCCGTCGGGCGCGTGCGGCACATGCACGGGCGTCGCGACGAGGCGCGCGGCAAACGGCGCGCCGGCCTCCACCAGGCCGAGCAGCACGAGCTGCAGCGCGGCGCGCAGCAGCGTCTCGGGCACGGCGTCGGCGCGGCCGTACGCGGCGTGCGCGAGCGCCGCGGCGACGATCTGCAGGAGCACCGGCTCGGCAAACGCGTCGACGAGGCGCGCAAACGGCGTGCCGGCGAGCGTGTCGAGCTGGCGGGGGGGCAGCAGCGGCACGTCGGTATGCCCCTGCGCGCGCCGCGCGGCAAGCACCTCGTCCGCACGCTCGCGCTGGTTGCGGGAGTAGTGGTGGAAGTAGGGGCCGACCTCGGCGTAGCACTCGGGGCGCAGCTCGTACATGCCGAGGTCGTGCGTGCCGTCCGGCGTGCGGAAGGTCGCGACGCGCGCGAGCTCGCGGTCGAGGCTGCCGTGGTCCGTGTAGCGCTCGGGGATCTGCTTCGTGACCTCGGAGTAGGTGCCGGCGCCGAGCGCGAGGTAGTGCACCAGCTCGCGCCGCACCTGGCGCTCGATCGGCCAGTGCGCCGCCGCGCCGATCTCGCTCAGAAGCACCACGAGGAGCAGCACGAGCTCCTCGGCGACAAACGTCGTCTGCTCCGCGTCGTACACGGCGTGCGCCTCGGTCGCCCCGGAAAAGTACGCCAGCAAATCAAAGCGGTCGAGCAGCGTGAGCAGCACACGGTCCGCCGGCGCAAACGCCAGCGCACACTGCACCAAAAAGACGTCCTGGTCGTACATGATGTCGCGCATCCACATGCTGTCCCGGTAGTGGAACGCCTGCAGCCGGATCCCGTACCCGTTGCGCACCCACACGTTGCACCGGATCTGCGCCAGCTTCACCACCACACGCAGCGGGTGCTCGAGCAGCGCCAGCATCGCGTGCTCGGCGATCGGCGGCGCCACTCCGTCCGCCGCGCCGAGGCTCTTGCACAGCTCCGCCAGCAGCCAGTGCATCGGGTGGTGGAAGGAGACCGGCTCGTGCGCCACGCCAAACGCCGCCACCGGCGCCGTCGCACACGCCGCGTCCGTCGGGAACGCCACCGTGTGCACACGCGCCGGGACGTGCGTCGCCGGGTCGCGCGCCTCGAGCTCCGCCATGTGCGCGAGCATCGCCTGCGCCACAAACGCAAGCCCCGCCGCCCGCTCGCCCGGCGCGGCGTGCTGCGCCGCCTCGCCCAGCAGCTTCGCGAGGTGCGCGAGGTGCGAGCTCAGCAAAAACAGCTGGTGCCACACCTCGCTCTCGAACTCGACGTGCGCATGCGCCGCGCGCGTGTCGGGGCCGATGCCGTGGAACAGCGCGAAAAACGCGAGCCACGGGCCGAGGAAGCGCGGCACATCCGCCGCGATGCGCACCTGCACGTCGTGCGGCGCAACAAGGTAGCGCGTGTCGTAAAACACCCGGTAGCACTTCGACTGGCTCAGCAGCGCCGCCCCGGGGTCCGCCTGCCCGCGCGCGGGCGGGGGGGGCGGCAGCGTGAGGTGCGTCAGCCGCCCGTCGTAGTCGCTCGCAAACAGCGCCTGCAAAATCGCACGCAGCGTGTCCAGGAAGCCGTGCGCCAGCACCAGGTCCGCCGCGACGCTCGGCACGCTGAACAGCTGCACGGTGATGTGGTAGATCGAGTGCTCCGGCTCGCGGTCGTGCAGGATGAACGTCTCGATCAGCCGGGGGTACACGTACGCAAAGCGCACCGCCAGCGCCTGCTTCGCCTCGCGGCACGCAATCACGTCCATCACCAGCGCACGCACGTCCAGGCGCGCCGCCTTCCACATCTTGGCGTCCAGCAGCAGCAGCGCGTCCAGCCGGCACACGTGCGCAGGGTCAAACAGCGCCCGCGCAATCGCCGGCGACGCCGCCGCATCCGCCGCATCCAGCGCCCACGGCGCCAGCAGCAGCTGCGCCAGCACCACCTTGACCGCGCGCGCGTCCGCCGCGCCGTCCGGCGTATACACCGCACACCGCGCAAGGTCCACGAGGAACGCCAGCACCTCGCCGGCCACCTCTTGCACAAACACGTCGAACGCAGGCAGCACCGTCACCAGCAGCCCGTGGATGTTGATGCGCCGCGCCATGATCACGAGGCGGCGCAGCTCCGGCAGCAGCGCCAGCACCTCGCGCCCGTGCTGGTCGACGCGCTCCGCAAACGCCCGCGCACCCTGCACCGACATCCCGGGCTTGACCTCGAGCAGCCGGTCGGACACCTCGTTGAACGAGTGCCGCTCGTCGTTCCACAGCAGCGCCGCAAACGGCGGCGGCGCCTCGCCCGCAGGCGCAGGCGCAAACACGCGCTCAAACGACGGCATGCGCTTCAGCTCCTCGACGAGCTCGGGGCCCAGCGCCGGCGCACGCCGCTGCTCGGCGGCGCCCAGCACCTCGAGCACAAACGCCAGCAGCTGCGCGGCAAACGGGAGCAGCGCGTCGCGCGCGGGCGCGGGCGCCGCCGCATACAGCCCGTCGAGCGTCGCGGGCGCGCGCGCCGCGTCGTCCGCACGCGCCGCGCCGCGCGGGTGCTCCGAGTGGAAGTCGCAGCGCAGGTCGCACTTCCACGCCTCGACGTCGCCGCAGTCGCAGCACGCGCCGCTCTCGTCCGCGACACTGAACACGATGTCGTGCTGCTCCTCCGCGTGGATCGAGTGCTCAAAGCACGTACTGCACTGCACACACGTGTCGTCGTACGAGCAGTCGTGGCACCGGAAGATGGGCTCGCCTTTGCGGAACACATGGCCACACGCCATGCCGCGGCGCAGCGTCGAGTACTCGGGCAGCGCGGGCACCTCGCCCTCCGCGGAGCTCGCGAGGGCGTCCGCGGCGCGCTGCGCGTGCGACAGGCGGTGCCCGCTGCGCGCCAGCAGCGCACGCGCCGCGTCGACGGTCGGCGCCGCGCGCGCAGGAAAGAGCAGCGCGAGCGGCACGGCGTCGAGCAGCGCATCGGACAGCCGGCGGCGCACGTCCGCGGCGCGCTCGGGCGTCAGGCGGTACGAGTCGAGGTCGTCGCGCGTCGGCAGCGCCGCGAGGCGCGGCAGCAGCGCGGCCACCGCTTCGGCCCCCGGCATGGCGTCTCGAGACGAACACGTGCCGGCACGTGGCGGCGGCCCCCGCTTCCGGTCCCCATGCACGCGGCGGTGCCGAGCACGGTGGTGGGCGCGGCGCGCGCGCGCGCTGCGCCGCTCGTTTCGCCGGCGGCGCGGCAGCGCGCCGACGCACCGCACGACGCCCGCGTCGACCGCACGTGTGTCGAGCTGCTGCACATCGAGATGGCCGCGACGCTCGCGGCGAGCGCCGCGTACCAGACGCGCCGCGCCAACGACCTCGTTGCGCAGCTGCACGTCGACGACGCACACGCGCGCATCCCCCCCGCGCTGTCGAGCGCGGACGAGGCCGAGATGGCCAACGCACGCATGGAGGCCGTCGGCGCGCACGTCGGCGGCGCGCTGATGGAGCGGTACGTCGGCCGCTGACGCAGCCTCGCGCCGGACCGCGCGCGCAGCACGCAGACGCTCGAGCGCGTCAAGTTTGTGTGCAAGGAGCTCTGGACGGCGCTGTGGGACAAGCAGGTGGACAACCTGCGCACGAACCACCGCGTACGTCGGCCGCTGACCCAGGGCGTGTTCGTGCTGCACGACGCGTCGTTCCGCCCGCTGCGCACGGCGCACGCCGCGCCGGGCTTGGTCGCCGAGGTACGTGTGCCGCTCACGCAGCAACTCGCGTTCGCCACCGGCGTCGTCCAGGGCGCGCTCGAGCGCCTCGGCGTCGCGGCCAGCGTGCACGCCGACGCGTCGCAGGCGCCGCAGTGTACGTGTGTGGCTCACCCAGGCGCCTTTCATGTGCGCGTCGCCAGCTAGCTTCGATAGCGCTACGTGCTCTAGTCGGTCGCTCTCGCTCTCGCCCCGCTAGTCGAGGTCGCTCTCGCTCTCGCTGTCGTCCTCGCCCGAGGAGGACTCCGAGGCAACGAGGTCGTCGTGCTTGCCGCTCGCCTCGGCGTCCTGGCCGGGCGTCGCGGGCTTGGGCACGTGGTCGGGGTCGTTGAACTGCTGCAGCTGCTGCTGGAGCCGCGCGATGCGCTCCGCCTCCTCCGCCTCGTCCAAATTCTTCTTCTTCAGGCCGCCCGTGCCGCGCTTGCGCCCGTCGATCGGCTGCGAGGCGGGGATCGGCTTGCCGTTCGGGCCGAGCTCCGGCTGCGTGCTCTTCTTCTTGGGGCGCACCACGTACTTGTACAGCTTGTACAGCGTCTGCGGCGACAGCTCGTCAATGTCGAGCTCGATCTCGTCGTCCTCGCCGCCCTGCTGCCCGGGCGGCTTGTCCTCGTTGAGGATGCGGATCGCGCCCTCGAGGCGCTCGTCGGTGAGCTCGGTGATCTTGGCCGCCAGCTCCTCCTTCTGGTCAAAGGTGACCGTGCGCACGTCCTCCTCGTCGCTGCCCGCCGAGCGCTTGCGCGGCGCGGGCGACGACGGCTTCTTGGGCTTCGGCGCCGCGGCCTTTTTCGTGTCGCCCTTGCTCTTCTTCTTCGCGGCGCCCGACGCATCGCCCGACGCGCGCTTCTTGCCCTTCTTGCCCATCATGCCGCTCACGCTCATCGCCCCCGCAAGCGCCGCCTGCACCGAGTTGAGCGCAACGCGCGTCGAGGTGATCAGCACGGGGTTCTTCGACTTGGAGCTCTCGAGCGTCTCGAGCGTGCCCTCGAGCTCCGCAATCTGCCGCTGCAGCTGCTGCACCAGCACGGCATTCGCGTCGTCGGGGTCCACCTCGTCGTCGTCCTCGTCGTCGTCCACGTCCATCTCGTCCTCGGGCTCGAGCGGCGGCGGCACCGGCTTCTTCTGCATCTTGCCCTCGTACACCTCCTTGAGCTTGGCGCCCATCACGTACACGTCCGAGTCCGGCGGATTAAAGGTGAAGCAGTTGCGGAACATGAGCTGCATGTCCGCATCAAACGCCGCAAGGTCCGCGTAGCCGCCCGTCTTGAGCTTCTTCTGGATGGGCGTCAGCGCAATCGGCTTCTTGATCGTCGCATAGTACGCCGGCGCCCAGTCAAAGTCCTTCGCAGGCAGGTCGTAAAAGACCCACGCCACCTCCTGGTGCGCCGGCTTCAGCAGGTCGTCCACCACTCGCACACAAAACTTGAGCTCGTCGTTGATCACCTTCGACCAGTACGCCTGCTCGCGCTGCGACATGTGCCCATTCTTGCCGTGGCGGCTCAGAATCGCCCGCTTCGACGCAGGGTGCAGATGCTCCTCCGACCACGGCAAATCGCGGTTCGCCGGCGGGTGGATCTCACGCTTCGGCCGCCCGCCGTTCGTCGAGCGCCGGATCGTCGGCAGCGCATTCGAGCTGCGCCGCCGCGCCTCGTTCGCACTCTGCTCGTTCGCCACCTCGAGCGCCGTCGCAAGGCCCTTGCGCTGCTTCTCAAACACGCCGCGCAGCACCTCGGCGTTTTTCGTAAAGATGTGCTCCGGACCATTAAACGTGCGGCAGTTGTCAAACACCAGAAACACATCGCGCTCAAACGCATCCACCCGGCGGTACCAGTCGCGCTCAGCATCCACACGGCCCGACTCGATCGCGTGCTTCAGCTTGTCCGACATGCGGTTCTGCGGCGCACCAGCCCCGCCCTTCAGCTGGTACGCCGTCAGCGCCAGCTTCTGGTCGATCGTGCCAAGGTCCATGGGGTGGCGGATCACCTGGGTATAGTGGGGGACGTTCAGCGCAATCGGGTCCACGGGCTGCAAGAACGCCGCAGCCTCGCGCCGCGACTTGAGCGAGCGGATCGTGTTTTGCGCGTATTTTACATGCGGCAGCGCCATGTCCTGCTCCGTCAGCGGCGGCGCATCGGCCGCCGGCGCAGCAGCATTAGGGGCGGGCGCTGCACCGTCCGTGGGGGCCGCCGGCGCCGTGCCCTCGGTGGGTGCCGTCGCCTCGGTCGTGGGGGCCGGCGCGGGCTCTGCCTTGGGCTCTGCAGCGGGCTCTGCAGTGGACTCTGCCTTGGGCCCCGCCGCGGGCTCTGCCTTGGGCTCTGCAGCGGGCTCTGCAGCGGGCTCTGCCTTGGGCTCCGCCGTGGACTCTGCCTTGGGCTCTGCAGCGGGCTCTGCAGTGGACTCTGCCTTGGGCTCCGCCGTGGACTCTGCCTTGGACTCTGCAGCGGGCTCCGTCGTGGACTCTGTCTTGGATTCCGCAGCAGGCTCCGCCGTGGACTCTGCAGCAGGCTCCGCCGCGGGCTCCGCCGCCTCTGCCTTGGGCTCCGCCGCCTCCGCCTTGGGCTCGCCCGCGGGCGTTTCACGCGGCTCCCCCGCGGACTCCACCTTGGACTCGACCGCCGGCGCCGCGGCCGGCGCCGCCCCACTCGGCTCGTCCCCGGCGGGCGCCGTCACGCTAGGTGCAGGCGCGCGCGCCTCTTGTTCCATCTCGGCCATGTTCGACTGGAACGTCAGCACCGTCGCGGCCTCCACGCACACCTACCTGCAGGATCGCCGGTCTGCAGGGCGAGCGCGTCTGGGGACCGAAACGCGCGTGCGCGCTCGGCACGCGCTTTTTTATAGTTGAAGCCCGTTTGCAGCACCGCGAAATTTCGGCCAATCTGCGTGCGCCCCGCGGGGCGACGCGGTGCGTGGTGCAGCTACATCACGTGCACCGCGGCATGCGGCCGCCCGCCACATCGACCCGATGGCCAAGAAGAAGAAGGCGCCGCAGCTCGACGCGTGGTGCTGGTACTGCGACCGCGAGTTTGAGGATGAAAAGGGTGCGTAGTTGCGGCAGAATCGACTCACGCCAGTGCTCATCCAGCACCAAAAAGCGCGGCACTTCAAGTGCCATCTGTGCCCGCGCCGGCTGAACACGGCCGGCGGCCTCGCCGTGCACCTCGGGCAGGTGCACAAGGCCGAGCCCACCGCGTACGTACACACACGCGCCCCGCGTCTCACACAGCCTCGAAAATACCTTGCCAGGCCGCTCGTCGTTCGAGATCGAAATCTACGGCATGGTCGGCGTCCCAGATCCCGATCTCCGCGAATGGATGGCCCGCAAGGGCGCACGGCAGGCGCAGCAGCAGCCACAGACACAGCAGCCCGCGCCCAAGCGGCCCAAAATCGACAAGACGCCCCTCACCGCCGAGCAGCTGCGCGCACAGCTCGAGGCACACAAGGCGCTCATGCAGGGCCTTGCACCGAGCACGCCGTACGCACCTCCACCTGGCGTCGCGCCGGGCGCGCCGCCGCCCCCGCCGCCCGTGCCCGCCGCCCCCGCGCCAGCGCCCGCGGTGCCCCCGCCGCCGCCGCCTGTGGACACACCGGCACCCGCGCCGCCCGCTGCAGCGGCCCCAGCCCGCCGCCCCCGGCGGCCACGGCGGCCCCCGGCGGCCCCGGCGGCCCCGGCGGCGCCCGCCGCGCCTCCCTCGGACGCGCCGGCCGCGCCGGCCGCGAAACCGCCCCCGCGCATGGCTTATACCGACCTGCACCTCAACCCGGACGAGCGGCGTGCGCAGCTCCGGCGGTATGCATACCACGAGCACGCACCGCGTCCGCATACCATAGGCGTCGCCGAGTAACGAGGTAGGGTATCGACGAGCTACTACGACCAAACGCGCACGTCGTGGCGCACCGTGCCGCGCGCCGCAGACACCGTGCGCCGCGCGCCGTGCAGCGGCGTGCGCGGCGGTAAGGCGGGGCGCTTTGCGTGCCAGTAGTCGCGCGGCTCGCGCGCCGTCGGCGTCGGCGGCGTGCGCGACACCGCCGAGTCCGGCGACGTCGCGAGCGACGGGACGTCGGCGGGGCGCGTGGCGGGCATGCCCCACTCCTCGTCGGCACTCGACAAGAGGTTGGACGGGAGCAGCGCCGCGACGTCCGGCGCGTCCCATTCGGTGCCCGGGAGCGACACGCTCCGGCGCGGCGTGCGCAGCAGGGCCGCGGTGCGGCGCAGCGCTGCAATCTCCTCACGCAGCTCTTCGGCGCGGCCGACGTCCGCACGCGCCGACGTCGCGACGCGTTTCTGCGTCGCGGCCGCCACGGCGCGACGGTGCGCCGCCCCGGCACGCACCGCCGCCAGGCGCGCCTCGGTGGCGTCGCACGCGGCGCGCGTGGCCTCCAGCGTGGCACGCGCCGTGGCGCAGCGGCGCTCGGCGGCGGCGCGGGCGGTGCGCGCCGTCTCGGCGGCGTGGGCAGCGGCGCGCGCCGCCTGCTCGGCGGTGCGCAGCGTGCGGCGCTGCGCGTAGCGCGCCTGGTCCTGTGCGCGCTTTTCTGTGCGCAGGCGCGCGCGTGTATCGTAGAGGGACCCGCCGGCCGCCGCCGCCGGGGGGGCGGCGTCGACCGCGGCGGGCGTGTCGAGGGGCATGGGCGGCGCGTGGGTGTCGCCGAGCGGGCAGCGCCACCAGCGGCCGAGTGCGCCTACGTAGCAAAGAAGGGTGCGGTGCACGGCGTGCGATGTGTAGTGATCGTGCGGGACATGGGCGATGCGTGCGATGCCGAGCGAGGTGGCACGCACCGTGGCGAGGGGGGCGACCGTGGGAGGCCGGGGGGCGCATACGTCGGCGTCACAGGGCGGCAAAGGGTATACGGCGGGGCGATCGTGCGGTGCTGCGGCGACGGGGGCCCGCGCGCCGGGCGAGCGGGGGGCGGCGCCGGGCGCGGAGCGCTGCGCCGACGACGGGGCGTCGGCGGAGCGTGTGGGAGGCGCCGGGGGCGGTGCGGGCAAATTGCGCGCGTGCGCGGTGCCCAGGAGCGCCAAAAGCGCCGCGAGGCGCGGCACCGTGAGCGCCGCGAGCGCGAGGCCGAGCACGCCCACGGCGAGCGCCATGCCAAGCATGGTCAGTGCTCGCGGTGCGTGCGGTGGCGCGAAGGCCGTCACGTCGGCCGACGGTGCACGTGACGCTGCAGGCGAGGGGCGGCGCAACCCCACACTTCTCGCGCCGGCGACGCGGTCGGAGCTGGCGGCGCTGCGGGTCTCAGTTCTGGTGAGCGACGTGCACCATGGCGGAGCGTCCCGTGTCGAATCGGAGACGCAACTATGCGCGTGGTGCCGTGGTCGAGGCGGCCGACGCGCACGAGAACCCGTGGAGCGAGACGCCCGCCGCGTCGGAGCGCACGGCGGACGTGTGGTCGGACACGTACACCGACGGCCCCTCGGCGTACGAGGAGTATGCGGATGTGCCGTCGCCGCGGCACAGCCGGGACGACGTGTCGACCATCGGGCGGCCGAGCCACGAGTTCCATGACGCCTACGACACGGCCGACACGGCGACCGACGACGTGCCGGCCGACGAGGACGACGACGTGCCGGCCGACGAGGCCCTGCTGGACGACGACGCGCGCAGCGACGAGGCGCGCCACATGACGGACCTGTATGCGGACGACCCTGTCGACGGTGCCGGCGCCGCGTACGCGCCGCGGGCGTACACGGGCGGCGGGCGAAAGGACGTGTACATTGAGCGCCCCCACACGCGCGTGCAGGACTCGTCGCGCTACCACGAGACGGCGCCCGACGAGGCGTACTACTACGACGAGCGGTACCCCGAGGCGGCGGACGACGAGGACCCCGATGCGTTCCCCGCGTTCTTCCACCACTCGGTGGGCACGTTCGGCGAGTACAACCTGCTGGCGCGCCTGTACCTCGAGATGCGCCAGATGCTCTCGTTTACGCTGACGAGTGTGTCGCTGCTGCTGCTGGGCAACCTGGCGTTTGCGAGCTACTTCAACCCGCTGCGCAAGTCGCCGCCCAAGGCGCGGTGCGACCCCGAGTTCGAGCGGCGCATCACGGGCGAGCGGCTGAGCGAGCGCGTGGAGTACTACGCGGCGTTCTGGGGCTACCGCTGCGAGGAGTACGAGATCACCACCCGCGAGGGCTGGATCCTCAAGGCGCACCGCATCTCGGACCCCCGCCGCCCCGGCGGGCGCGGCTATCCGGTGATTCTGCAGCACGGCATCCTGTGCAACTCGCTCTTCTTCTTCACGAACGAGGAGCGCAGCCTCGGCTTCTGGCTGGTGGACCAGGGCTTTGACGTGTGGAGCACCAACATCCGCTCCAACTTTGGCGCGGGCCACACGCGCTTCTCGCGGTGGGACCCGCGCTTCTGGGCGTGGAGCGTGATGGAGCTGGCGTACGACCTGGTGGACGTGGTCGACTTTGTGCTGGACACCACCGGGCACAAGCAGGTCGCCTACGTCGGCCACTCGCAGGGCACGGGCAGCATGTTTTTGGCGCTGAGCCACGGCAAGTACCCCGAGCTGGGGCACAAGCTCAGCTCGTTCACCGCGCTGGGCCCCGCCGTGTTCCCCGGCCCGTCGCTGCGGCGGCTGCCGTTCCGCCTGATGCAGCTGTTCCAGTCGCGCTTTGCGTGGTCGTTTGTGTTTGGCGTGCGCGACTTTTTCCCGATCATCGAGGTGGGCCGCGCGGTGCTGCCGTCGTTTGCGTTCGGCCACCTGGCGTTTCTGGTGTTTGCGTACCTGTTCGACTTCCACGACCACAACTGGGTCGACCGCCTCAAGCCCAAGATCTTCCGCGCGACGGGCGTCTCGACGAGCTCCGAGCTGCTCTACTTCTACATGCGCTCGTTCGTGGGGCGCGGGTGCCTGTTCGACCCGCGCGTCCCCACCCCGTGGTTCCCGCGCGCGTTTCCGCCGCTGACGATCGTGTACGGCACCACGGACTACCTCGTGCTGGGCAAGCCGCTGGTCGACCGCCTGCTCCGCTACGAGCGCAACGTCGAGATCGTGCACATCCTCGAGCTCCAGGGCTACGAGCACATGGACATGGTGCTCGGCGTCGACGCATTCAAGATCGTGTTCCCGCGCATCAAGGACACCATCGTGCGCACCATGGACCCCGAGGACGTGCCCACCAAGGTGCTGCCCGACTAGCGCTGCGCACCGCCTCTATAGTGACGCAAGTTTCTTTCGGAAAAATACACACGCCTTGTGTGCTACAAAACTAGGCGTACAAAATACAGCCGGGGTCCGGCGTAAAGTACAAACGAGGCGCCTACCACGGCGTCTTGGGCGCCGCGCGCGCGCCGCCCCCCGCGCCCGGGGGGACTTCCGAGGCGGCGCCCGGCGCGCCGCCGAGCGCCACGGGGCGCAGCGGCGCGTAGAGCGGCAGGCCGCCGAGCGCCGCGGCGTCGTACGCGTTGGCGCTGCCCAGCGCGGGCGCGTCGTGCTTGCGCCGCGGACGTGCGCCGTTTGCGCCGCCGCGCGCGCCGGCGGGCGCGTGGCGCGCATGGCCGCGCGCGGCGCCGCCCCGCGCGGGCGCGCCGGGGGGGCCGCGCGCGGCGAGCGGCGCGTCGGGAGCGTCGCGCTGCAGCTTCGACTGGATGCGCTTGCCGTACGGCGTGTTGCGGATCGCCGGGAGGATGGGGCGGATGCAGTTCACGAGCTGCGCGCGCTGCGCGGGCTCGGCATAGTCGAGCGCGGTCTGCACGACGTAGTTCGCGAACGAGTCGCGCAGCAGCGACTCGAGGCGCGCCTCGTCGATCAGCTCGTCGATGAGCAGCTTGCGCGACGCCGGCTCGGCGACGCGGATGCACTTCTCGATCACGTTCGAGCTAAACTTTTGCGCAGACAGCACGCAGACGTGCTGCAGGAACTGCTGCGTGACCGCCTCGTTGAACGGCGGGTCGTTCAAATCGAGCACGTACTGCACCACGTAGTTCCCAAACGGGTCCTGGACGAGCGGCAGCGCATGGCACGTGATTTCGTTCACGAGCTGCAGGCGCTGGGCGTCGGTCGCGTGGTCGATGCAGCGCTGCATGACGCAGCACCCGTGGCGGTGGGTGGCCACGTCCACGCACTTTTGCGCGACCGCGTCGTAGATGAACTGGCTGTCCTCGGGCGCGAGGCGGTTGAGGCACTTTTGGATCACGTGGTTGCCGTTCAGATCCTTGATGAGCGTCACCACATTGCGGCGCAGCGCCGCAATGATCGTCTGCGTCTGCGCGGGCGTCGACAGAAAGTCGATCGTCTTCTGCACCGCGCGCGTGCCGTGCATGTTGAGCGAGATCGTGACGAGGTCCGGCGCAATCGCATCCACAATCTGGTCGCGCTGCGCATCCGTACAGTACTCCAGCAGCTTCTGGCACAGGTAGTTGCCGAACGGATCGGTCATCAGCTCCGCAAAGTAGGGAAACGTCTCGCGGAAGATCAGGTCGCACTGCGCCGGCACGTTCTCCTCCAGCTTCTTCTGGAGGAAGCGGCACCCGTACTGGTCGCGGCACAGCTGCGACAGCTCGCCGTGCAGGTCCTCAAGGCGCATCGTCGCCAGGTCCACGTCGGAGCGCCGCACGCCTTTGAACGCGTCGTCCGCCGCCGGCGCACCGTCGGGCGCACGCGCCGGCTTCGTGCGGGCCGCCGGCGCACCGCCGCTCTCCTTGCGCGCATACCGCGCAAAGCTCCGCGCGTCGCCGGCGTCGGGCAGCGGACTGCGCGCGGGCGACGCCGCGGGCGGCGCACCGAGCGCGCCGCCGAGCATCGGCACGCCGCCCAGCGCCGACACGTCGTGCATCGACGTGGGCCGCGCGCGGGGGAACGCCACGCCGGGCGCCGCCGCGTTGGGACGCAGGCCGAGGTTGCCGTACGTGCCCGGCGCCGCGCCGAGCCCCTGGTCAAACAGCTCGGCGCCCGGCGCGGGGAAGGGCGCAGCGACGCCGGGGAGCGTCGGCGCCATGCCGCCGCCCGCAAAGGCGCCGCTGTCGCGCACCGACAGGGCGTCGGTCGAGGCGGTGAGGTCGCTGACCGACTTGTCGAGCCCGCGCGCAAAGTCGTTCGGCGCCGCATGCAGCCAGGGCGAGAGCGACGCGGCGTGGCCCGCGAGCGGCTGCATGCGGTGCTGCCGCGGCGACATGTGCGACAGCGGCGCGAGGTCGAGCGCGGAGGAAAACGTCGAGAGCTGCGTCAGGGCGCCACGTACGGTGCTGGGGAAGTGCTCCTGGCGGAGCACCGGGAAGTCGTCGTCGTCCGCAGACAGGTTGTACTTGCGCAGGAACGTCGAGTCGTCGGCGGTCTCCAGCTCGTCGTCGAACAGGAAGCGCTCGTTGAACGCCGGGCCGATCGGCGCGCCGGGCGCGGCACCGAGCGACGGGCGCGCGGCGCCGCGGCCGGGCGCCGCGGCCGCGCCCGGCGGCGCGCCCGGGCCCGCGCCGTCCGGCTGCAGCGCCGCGGCGGCCGCGGCGGCTGCGGTGTGCGCCGCCGCGGGGTCGGGGGAGAGCGCGGCGGGGTGCGCCGCGCCGGTGGGGTCGGTGGGGTGGTCCATCGCAGTGAAACCAGGCTAGAATCCAGGGAGACAGGCAATACACATAGACAGTGCCTGCACCCGAACGAGCTGGCAGAGGCGTCCCAACGCGCAACACCAGGGACAGCAGCGAAAGCGCCGCCGCCGCTGCGAAGAAAAACGCCGCGCCGTGCCACGTGGGCCGGCGCGCTGAGTCAGCTACGGAGTTATACGGCGGGCGCGGCCTGCGCGGCACGCGGCGCGGCGCGCTTGCGCTTGGCGGGCGCCGCGGCGCGGATGAGGGGGTCCTTGGTGTCGTCGGCGTCGGCCTCGGGCTCGGGCTCGGGCGCGGGCTCCTCGTCGACGCCGTACGCGTCCTCGTTGTCGGGCACCTCGGCGCCGAGCTTGGGCGCGCGCTGCGTCGCCGCCGCGGGCACCTGCGCGGTGCGCTGGAAGGCGATCGGGCTGCGTGAGTGGCGGTACGTACTGGGTGCGCGCGTTGTAGGCGCGCGTAAAGGCTGCCTTGACGGGCGCCGCGAGCTTCTTGAGGCGCTCGGCGTGCGTGTCGTTGGGCTCGCCGACCTCGAGCTCGAGGAGCGTCTCGCGGTCCTCGGGGAGCAGGAAGTAGTCGTCCATCGTCGCGATCACCGCCTCACTCCCCGCCTGGCCGTCGTGCACGAGCGGCTCGACGAGGCGGGCGAGCAGCGCGGAGAGGTAGCTCTGGCGCACCGCGTCCGCCGAGCTCGACGCATGCAGCCGCATGCGCGTCTGCACGTCGACGAGCGCGCGCTGGAGGCGCAGGCGCTTGGAGTTCTGCCCGAGGAAGGCGGGGAACGACGGGAAGCCGGCGTGCCCGCCGTACACGTACGAGCACGGGCGCACACTCGAGGTGATGCCGTGCAGCGGCATGAGCGACCAGTGCTGCTGCGGCCCATGCATCAGCGTGTCGACCACGTCGCCGTCCGAGATGGAGGCGGCGGCGCGCGCGGCGAGCTGGAGGTGCTTCCAGTCGCGCAGCGGCCCGCTCTCCTTCTGTGCGAGCGCGGGGCTGGTCTTGAGGTAGTTCTCCTCGACCATCAGTGGGACAAGCGCATGGTCCTGGAAGTAGTAGTCGAGCTTGTCGTTGAGCGACTGCCGGTTGAGTGGCCCGAAGCGCTGCGCGCTCGACAGCTCCGCGTACAGCGAAAAGGGCGTCTGGAGCGTCGGCTTGTGGTTCTGCGCGCCGAACGCCTTGCCCTCGTCAAAGGTCATGGCGCTCTGCGACAGCTTCCAGGTGGCGAGCATGTTGATCACGAGGCGCAGGTCGCTCTGTGCCGCGACGATCAGCTGGTCCATCACCTCCGCCGGGATGCGCAGCTTCTCGCGGAAGGCGATCGACAGCATGCGCGAGCGGATCGCCTGCACGGTCGGCTTCGCAAACGTCATGTTGAACGTCGTGCTGTACAGCGGCTGCATCTTGGGGTTGCGCCGGTCGTTGCAGATGCAGATGATCGGCACCTGCGTCTTGCGGATCAGCGCATTGATCGCACCGACGCCCCCGCGGTCGCCGCCCGACATCCCGTCGACCTCGTCCATGACAATCACCGTGCGGTCGGTGATCGGCACCCCGTCGACCTGCGCGCCGGCGCCGCGCGTCGCCCACCCCTGGATCGAGCGGTTGCTGATCGTGTCGGTGAGCGCGGACTCGAGCAGCTTCTTGCTGCGCGTGTCGCTCGCATTCAGCTCGAGGATCTGGTAGCCCTCGAGCTTGCACACGAGGTGCACCGCCGTCGTCTTGCCGACGCCCGGCGGGCCGGACAGGAGCATCGCGCGGAACGTGTTGGTCGCGTTCGGGCCGGGCTTCTTGAAGTGTGCCGCGCGCGACTTGGGCCAGTCGCGCAGCCAGGCCTGCAGCCGCTCGACGTTGGCCTTGTTGCCCACGAGCTCCTTGAGCTGCCGCGGCGCATACTTGTCCGTCCACAGCTGGCCGGCCGGCGCGTCCGCCGCGGGCGCGAGCGCACGCGCCGCCTGCTGGATGCGCTGCTCGTCCTCGCGCATCTTTTGCACGACCTTGGCGTCGGGCGCCTGCGCGCCGCGCTCGGCGATCAGCGCCAGGAAGCCGTCCTCGGTGAGCGTGCGCAGCTTGTTCTTGTGGATCACCTCGAGCTTCTTCGCACCTGCGCCCTCGCCGAGCACCACATAGGACGTCTTCGACGACGGCGCCGTCGTCACCTTGGCGCCGTACCGCTTCGCGAGGTCCACGGCGTCGTCGCGGCTCAGGCTGCTCAGCTCGCCGGTAAACACAAACGTGAGGCCCGCAAGGCAGTTGGGCGCGCCCTCGGGGATCGGCTTCGAGCCGGGCGCGGCCGGGCCCGCAGCGCGGCGCGCGGCCGCCGCACGCCACGCCGGCACTCCCGGGCGCGCGCCGTCCGCGGCAGGCTCCGCAGCGCGGGTCATCGGCGCAGCGGTCCAACCTCCACCCACCCCATGTCTGGCGCGCCGCCCGAGGGGGGGGTCGCGGTGACCATCGCGCCGCGGCAGCCGTACGTGTTTGCGGGCGAGGAGTTCGAGTGCGTGATCACCTTTACGAACACCCACGCGCCGCGCGCCGATGCGCCGCGCGCCGCGCGCGCGCCGCGGCGCGTCGTGTCGTCTGCCGACGCGCCGGCGACGCACGCCCACGCCGGCGGCCCGGCGCGCCGGTACCGCGTCGCGGCGCACGTCGCGCACGCCGCGCCGCCCGCGCCCCACGCGCGGCGGCACCGCGCGTTTGCGTCGCGCTCCGAGGCGTGGCCCGCGGCACGCACGTCGCGGCTGCCGTCGACGCACCCCCACGCGCGCCAAAAGTCGGTCGTCGAGTGGCAGGTCGAGGACCTGAGCCGCGCCTTCCAGCTGCACGGCCCGGGCGAGGCGGGCGCCGCGGCGGACGACGCGCCCGCGCCCGCGCTGCCCGAGCGCTCGCCGGTGCCCGACGAGTTTGCGAGCCAGAGCGCCGGCGTCGACGTCGCGCTGCGCGACTCGCTCACCACCTGGTCGCGCGAGCAGGGCGCGCCCGCCGCGCGCGTGGTGCAGAGCCCGCTGTACCCCGACGTGCTCCCCGAGGGGCACGAGAAGCTCGTGTGGGCCTTTGCGCAGTTCGGCGGGACGATGGAGCTCGACCCCGCGCTGGTGCGCCCCGCCGAGTTCGACCGGCTGCGTGCGCGGCTCGCGCGCGGCGAGCTGGCGCCGAGCACGCCCGCGACGCCCGCGACGCCCGCGACGCCCGACGCGCCGACGCCGCGGCTCGTGGGCGGCGGCGAGCTCGCGTACGACACCGAGATCGAGGCCCAGCCGCTGGCGCTCGACACGGGCGAGTCGGTGGGCGGCCTGCGCGCGGAGCACGCGCCGTCGGTCGCGACGCTCGCTGCGCTGCTCTTCCGCCTCGCGCGCCCGCCGACGCCGCAGCTCAGCAGCGCGCCGCACGGCCCGCGGCACCACACGCGCACCGGCTCGACGCTGCTCGACTTGCGCACCAAGGCGCTGCTCAGCCGCACGCTGCCGACCTACTCCACGCCGCCGACCGTGCTCGGGATCGACGTGGTGCTCGCGCCCGGCGCGTCCCGCTCGTGTACGTTGCATGCTGACCCAGTCGTGTTCCGCCTGCGCCTCCCGCCCGACCTCCCGCCGTCGTTCCACGGGCACACGGCGCACTTTGACTACTACATGAGCGTCGGCACGAACCGCGTCGCGGGCGGCGCGCGCACACACGCGCAGCAGTCGCGCCTGCTGCATGTGCCGATCCGCGTGTACCACCACGTCGGGCCGCAGGGCGCCCCCGCGCCGTTCGACCTGCTGCACCCGATCGTCTCGCTGCAGCCCGCGGCGGAGGTCGCGCACGTAGACACGCAGCGCACGCGCGCCGAGATGGCCGCGCTCGTCTCCGACCTGCGCCGCGGCGATGCGGCGGCCGCGACGGCGCTGCGCGGCGACACCGCGGCGCCGACGTGCGCCGACGTCGTCACCGAGCTCGCGCGCAGCGCCGGCAAGGTGTCGTACGACATCGCCAAGGACGGGCACCTCGCCGCGGTGCTCACGCTCGCGCGCACGCGCTACCGCCTCGGCGACCAGGTGCACGCGGTCGTGCGCATCAACCTGCCGACGTCGCGCGTGCGCATCGTGCGCCTCGCCGCCTCGCTCGAGACGCACGAGGAGGTCACGCCGGCACTCGCAGCGCTGCCGCCGCAGCGCATGCAGCGGCACACGCGCCAGGTGTACGCGACGCACCACGAGGCCACCCTCGACACGCGGCAGACCAGCGTGCAGCTCACGCTGCCGCGCGGCGCGACGCCCGCATTCGCCACCAGCACCGTACAGCTGCACTGGTCGCTGCGCGTCTCGCTCCTGACGCACACACGCGCCGACGGCGTCGCGCCGGAACACATGGCGCGCGCGCACGACGGCTACGCCGCATTCCACACCGCATATGAACGCACGCCCACGCTCGCCGCCGACGGCGCACGCCTCGAGATCGTCGAGGCGTCCGTGCCGATCGGCGTGCTGCCCAGCACGGCACGCACCAAGACGGTGCCGATCGATATGTACGCCTAGCAACCTATAGCTCGTCATGCACCCGGGCCGCGGCAGGGGACGCCGCGTGCCGCGCCAGCATCGCCGACGCCGCCGCCAGCTTCGACGACGCCGCGGCATAGACGTCGGCCGCGAGCGTCGAGGACGCCGCGGCCAAGGAGCGGGAGGCCGAGTCCAGCGACGCGGAGGCCGCAGCGTACGCCGGCGCAGACGCCGGGAGGCCCTCGGTGGGGGTCCCCGTGGGGGTCTGGGCGGGGGTCTTGACGGGGGTCCCTGCGGCGGTCCCCGCGGCGGTCCCGGCGGGGGTCTCGGCGGCAGTCTCGGCGGGGGTCTCGGCGGGGGTCTTGGCGGCAGTCTCGGCGGGGGCCTCGGTCTTGACGGGGGTCTCGGCGGGGGCCTCGGAGCCCTTGGCGGGGGCCTCGGGGGTCTTGGCGGCGGTCTCGGCGGGGGTGCCGGCGGGGCCCTTGGCGCGGGTCCCCGCGGGGGTCTCGGCGAGGGTCTCGGCAAGAGTCTCGGGGGTCTTGACGGGGGCCTCCGCGAGGCTCTCGGCGGGGGTCTCGGCAGGGGCCCCCGTGGGGGCCTCTGGGGCCTCGGCAGGGGTCCCCGTGGGGGCCTCGGCAGGGGTCCCCGTGGGGGCCTCGGCAGGGGTCCCCGTGGGGGCCTCGGCCGCCTCGGCCTCGTCCAGGGGCCCACGCGCGGGCGCCTCGGCCGGGGGGACCTCGGCCCCTGTCGTGCCCTCGTCCGTGGGCGGGGCGGAGGCCGCTGCCGTCGCGGTCGCCGTCGGCGGAACGGATACCACGGGCGTATCGCCGACGCCCGGCAGCGGCTCGGGCACCGCCTGCGACGCCGTGTCCTCGTGCTGCGGCACGTCGGTGGCGCCCGGCGTGGCCGCCGGCATCGCCTCGGGCACCTCGTCGGCGGGCGACTCGGCCGCCTCGACACGGCTGGGCGCATCGGGCGTGGCGGTGGCCACGGGCGCCGTGGACGTCGACACAGGTGCCGACTCCATCGTGCCCATCTTGCGCCGCGGCTTCTTGGTGCGCGGCAGCGGTGGATGCACCGACGTCTTGATCGGCAGGTCGAACAGTGCCTCGGGCGGCGACTCGGAGAAGCGCGCCTCGATCGATTGAATCAGCTCGGATTCGTGTGCCGCACGCGCACGCGACGTGCTCGCCGCCTCATGCTCCGTCTCGCGCTCCGTCCGGGCGTGTGCTTGTGCCTCGGCGTCGCGGAACGCCTCGGCGTTGCGCCGCGCCTCGACGCCGCGCATCGCCCCCCGTGGCCGCGCCGGCGCCCAGGCGGCGGCCGACGACGCCGGGGCGTGTGCCGACGGCGCGGGGGTGTCTGTGAGCGAGCGCATCGCGTCGGCAATTGGGTCGTCGCGGTGCAGCACCTTGCGCGGCGCGCCGGCTGGCGAGCGGCGCAGGGCGCTCGACGACGCGGCGGCCGCGGCGGCGAGCGACGAGGCGTGCGCGCTGGCGGCCGCGGCCGCCTTGGGCACGGGGCTGCGGCGCACGAGGCTCGTGGCGTGCCATGCGAGGCCGACGAGCGACAGACCGCGGCTGATCACGCGCACATAGAGGATGTAGGCGACGCAGCCCACGAAAAAGGCCAGCGACGCGACGAGCACCGCATAGTCCCAGAGCTCGGCGCGCTCCATCTGGCGGAGGAGGTCGACCGAGTCGCGCAGCAGTGCGCCGAACGACGCATAGGCCGTCGAGATCTGTGCGAGGCCCTCGGACGACTCCTCGAGGAGCTGTGCCGAGTAGCCCGATTTTTCCAGCTCGGACGACATGAGCGCGACGGTGCGCTGCAGCGCCGCGGTCACCTCCTCGGAGGTGGTCTGCGTGCGGTCGTGCGTGGCGCCGTGCGGGGGCGCGCCGCGCGCCGCGCGCGGCGTGCCGAGCTGGAGCGACGACCGCGCCGCGGATTCGGCCGCGGTCTGGACGCGGCGGTGCGCGGCGAGGAGCGCGGCGCGCATGTCCTTGCGCAGCGCATCGAGTGCCGCGCGGTCCTCGTGCGCGGCGGCGCGCACCGCGGCGCCCTCCGCGTCCGACACGGCCTCGTCGGCGGCGTCGGCGACGTCGGCGACGAGCGCGGCGATGCGCTGCACCGTCGCGTGCAGCTCGGCCTCGGCGTCCGCGAGCTCGGCGTGCGCGGTGGCCGCGTGGATGCGCGGCAGCTGCACGTCGCGCACGTCGCGCACGCGGCGCGCCGCGGCGTCGCGGGCGGCGCGCACGTCCCTCGGCAGCGCAGGCGCGGCCATGGTCGAGGCGGCTGACTCAGCGGCGGGCAGCGCATGTGAAAGACGCGGCGTGGGGCCGCCCCACTCGCACGGTCGTGGGGCGGAGCAGAGAGCGAGCCCCTCCTCTTCCGCCATGTCGACCTCGCCTGCGTTCCGCGAGCCGTTCACGCTGGATGTCGTTCTGCGCGCACTGGACCGTGTGCCCTTCTCGCCGCCGTTCCTCGTGCTGCTGCCGCTGCTTACGCTGATGTGGGAGCTGCGCACGGTGTCGCCCGTGCGCCTTGGTGCGTCGCTGCCGACGCTGCGCGGCTGGCACACGCTGCTGTGGACCAAGCACTGGTGGGTGGGCCGCGCGCTGCTCTTTATCGTGGCCAAGACGCTGTCGCGCATCCTCTCGCGGCGCACCGCGAACAACGGCGAGCCGCGCGCCGACCCCCCGGCGTGGGACCGCGACGTGGTGGTGGTCACCGGCGGGGCGACGGGCATCGGCAAGGCGGTGGTCGAGGAGCTCTCGGCGCGCTACCGTGCGAAGATTGCGGTGCTGGACATTGCGCCGCCGACGTACGCGCCGGCGGCGCCCGGCGCGCCGCCGATCCTGTACGTGCGTACGGACGTGACGGAGCGCGCGTCGATCCACGCGGCGCACGAGACGATCCGCGCGACGTTCGGCACCTCGCCGTCGCTCGTGGTGTCGTGCGCGGGCCTGGGCTTCGGCGGCCCTTTGCTCAGCGTGTCGCTCGACGCGGTGAACAAGATGATGCAGATCAACGCGTTTGCAAATGTGCACCTTGCGCAAGAGTTTGTGCCGTACATGGTGCAGCACAACCACGGGCACTACATGACCGTCGCGAGCAGCGGCAGCTACTTTACGCCGCCGATGATGTCGAGCTACTGCATGAGCAAGGCGGCGGCGCTCGCCTTCCACGAGGAGCTGCGCAGCGAGCTGCGCGTGCTGTACAAGGCGCCGCGCGTGCGCACGTCGGTCGTGACGCCGACCAAGGTGCGCACGCTGCTGGGCGCCGGGCTGCACGACACGGACTTTGCGTTTGTCGCGCCGACGCTCGAGCCGATCCAGGTGGCGCGCGCCATGGTCGATGCGCTGAACAGCGGGCTGTCGCACTCGGTGTCGCAGCCGCTGTTTACCAAGATGCTGCCGTTTGTGCGGGGCATGCCCGACTGGTTCCGCGCGCTGATTGCGGCGGCCGGCAAGACGGACCATGCGGTGACGGCGGAGTCGATGCGCGATGCATTGCGTCAGGGCTATGGGAAGAACTGGGACCCCGCCGACTTTGCGCGCCTGCTGGGCGAGGCGGACGCGGCCTACCGGAAGGACGTGTAGGGGCAGGTAGGCAGCGGCGCCGTAGTGCCACGTGACCCAAAAGGGCCCTTTTTTGACGACCGACGCCGGCGCATGCGGCCTGCCGACCGCTGGGCGGCGTTCCACGCGGCGCACTTTGAGGACGCGGCGCGGCGTGCGTGGTTTGCGGCGCAGCTGGTGCCGCCGCGGCGCACGCGTGCCGAGCTCGAGGACGCGTACACGGCGTGTGCGCCGGGCGAGAGCGACGCGCAGTGGCAGGCGCGGTACGGCCTCGTGCACCTCACGCCCGGCGCCGCGCGCGTGTTTGACCGCTCGCGGCGGTTCCGTGCGGCGCGTGCGGCGGCGGAGGCGCCGCGTGCGCGCGACGCGGACCTGGCGGCGCTGCGTGCGCAGGCGCTGCGGGGCCTGCGGGGCAAGCGCGCGCGCGCGCGCGCGCGGCGCGCAGACTAGGTACGTCCGAGACGCCGCCGAGGATGTGGGTCATCCTTACGCGCGACTCCTGAGCGGGCGGCCCGCGGGCGCCCGTGCGGCGTGCGGGGCCGCGTCTTTTGCCTGAGGCGGCGCGCCACGCGAGCAGGCTAATACAGCACGTGACTTCGGACCCGGCCGGGCCGTGTGGGCGCGCGGCGCTTATCCGCTCTTCGTTTTTGCCATGTCGATGCTGCGTGCGCTCCCCCGTGCTGCGTTTGTGCGTGCCGCGCCTGCGGCGCGCCGCGCGCTGGCCACCGAGTCGAATGCGTACTGGCGCCCGGATGCGGCGGCTGCCAAGGCCTTTGCCGAGGTGCGCCACGAGACGTTTGAGCATGCTGGGAGTGCGTAGAGGAAGCTGACCCCAGAGACGACCGGTCTGTGGCGCAACGCGTCGCTGTTTGTGCTGATCCCCGGCTGCATCGTGTTTGGTGCGTACGCGTACAAGATCGAGAGCGCGCACCACGCGCACATCGAGCACGTCCTCGAGGAGAACAACGGCGAGCTGCCGCCGCGTGCCGAGTACAGCTACCTGAACCTGCGGCACAAGCAGTTCCCGTGGGGCAACCAGTCGCTCTTCTTCAACCCGGCGGTGAACTACCCCGCGCCGGAGGAATAGATGCTGATAGATCCGTGCCGCTACACCACTACGTGTCCCCCCCCTCGAGGATCTCGTCGATGCGCCGCGACAGGGCGGCGATTTCGCGCTCGGGCGTGGCCGAGTCGGCCTGCGACGTCTCGTCGTCGTCGACGTGCTCGTCGTCGCCGTCGGCGCGGCTCTGGAGCTGGCGGACGAGCGCGCGGATGTGCGCGCTGTCGCGCACGTGCTGCTCGAGCTCGGCGTTGCCCGACTCGAGCAGCTGGACGAGCGTCCAGACGGCGATGTGCTGGAAGGTGGTGTCGTCGGACTCGAGGAAGCGCACGAGGTAGCCGTGCAGGCCGCTGTTTGGCTTGTCCCACACGGCGTTGAACGGCGCGTAGTCGTCCGACTTGCTGCTCAGGTTGCCGATCGCCGCCGCCGAGTTGCCCTGCACCTCGATCGAGGGCGAGGCGGTGAGCGGCAGGAGCACCTCGAGGATGCCGAGGTCGAGCAGCTGCGGCTTGAGGTCCTCGGACAGCGCCAGGACCGCGGTGCACGCGGTCATCTCGCTCTGCACGCTCAGCGGCACATGCAGCGCCAGCTCCTTGATGCGCTCAACGGCGCCCGCGTCGATGATCGCGGCCTTGTTGCGCTCGCTGCTCGCCGCGAGGTTGCGCAGCGTGCTGATGGCGTGGCACTGCAGCTCCTCGTTCTCCTCGTGGCTGAGCAGCTCGATGAGCGGGTGCAGGAAGCCCGCGTCGATGATCGGACTCTCGTTCTGCGGGTGGATCGACACGTTCCGCACGCACGCCGCGGCGGACAGGATGAGCGGCAGGAACGAGGAGCGCAGCAGGCGCAGGAGCGGCGGCAGGCCGTTGCTGCGCACGATCTCGATCTGGTACTTTTCGTCGCTCGCGAGGTTGCGCAGCGCCAGCGCCGCCTGGCACTGCACCTTGAGGCTGCCGCTCTCCATCAGGCCGATGAGGTTCTGCACGAGCCGCGGCTCGCTCTGCGCGAGCTTCTTGCGGTTCACGCTGTCCACCGCAATGTTGCTCAGCGCGGTGGTGCAGTAGTACTGCACGTCCATGTCGGGGCTCGCCAGCAGCGTCACCAGCACACTGATGGCGCCGGCGTTCACGAGCTGCTGCCGGTTCTCGTCGCTGTGCGTCATGTTGAGCAGCGCGCCCGCGGCGTTGCGCTGCACACGGATATCCTTCGAGCGCGCGAGGCGCGTCAGCGGCACCAGCGCGCCCGACTTGGCGATCTTGGTCTTGTTCTCGTCGTGCGTCGCCAGGTTGGTGATGCAGCCCACCGCGTTGCACTGCACCTCGACGTTCGGGCTGAGCATCTGCCGGATCAGCGGCTCGAGCCCGCCGAGCTTGACAATCAGCAGCTTGTTCTCGGGGTTCACCGCCAGGTTGCCGAGCGCCGCCGACGACGCGCGCTGCACCTCGACGTCATGCGATTGCAGCAGAAACAGCACGGGCTCCAGCGTCTCGCGGCCCACCTCGCGCACCTCCTTCTCGGTGATCTCGGCAAACGCCAGCGCGGCACTCCGCTGCAGGTCCACATTGTCGCTGAACGACAGCGTGGACAGCGCCCGCAGCGGCTCCCCGGCGAAAAAGTCCGTCTCGGAGCGGTCTGGGTCAGCACGATCCACGATACGCACTCTCGAGGTACTGCAGCAGATCCGCCACCGCATCCCGCTCATTGTCCAGCAGGAGCGGCTCGTACTGCGGACCGCGCGCGCCGGCACAGCAACTGCACAAATTTCCCATCGCGTCCCGCCCACACACGCGGCTCGTGACTAGGAGCGTAGCCGCGCGCGCTCCGCTCCAGCCCTGATGCTCGGCCGAGATAAGAAGTGGAGGCGCTATGGCCACTACAGAAACGCGCCGCGCGCGCCGTTCGCAAAGCGCGCCCCGAGCTCCGCGGCGTCGGCGAGCGTGCGCGCTCGCGCGCGCTCGTCCATCGTGCGCGCCCCGGCGCCCAGCACCTTGTCTTTGTCAAAGAGGGGCGCGGGGGCGTGCGCCAGATCCTCCGCCTCGCGCTCCGCGCGGGTCTTGCGCCGCGGCGGCGACACGGACCGCCGGCGCTCGCGGTGCGAGCGCGACCGGTCGCGCTCGCGCCGGTCGTGGTCGCGCCGGTGCCGCTCATGCCGCTCGCGGTCGTGCCGGTGCCGCTCGTGCCGCTCGCGGCGGTGCCGCTCATGCCGCTCGGCCCGCTCCCGCTCGGCCCGCTCCCGCTCCGAGCCCGGCATGTCGCCACGCTCGGCACGCCGGCGCTTCACCTCTTCCACCTGCTTCTGCCGGTGCTGCTCTACGAGCGGCGCTCGGCGCGTCGGGTCCTTCCATAAGTCCTCCACGTACCATGCTCTCGATCTGCGCACGGATCTCGGCATCGCGCTTCGCTGCGCGCTCGCGCGCGAGCCGCTCGCGTGCCTCGTCCTCGTGCGCGTCGTGCGCGTCGTCGGCGTCGCCGCCGCGCAGGATCCGCTGCGCACGCTGCTCGGGCGTCTCGGACCAGAGCCGGCGCGCGTGCGCGGACGTCTCGCCGCCCACGCCGCCCTGGCGCTGCACACGCCCGCCCTGGTGAAAGCCGCGCGGGCGCAGCGGCCCCGCACCCGGGCGCCACGCGGGCGGCCCGGAGTCTTCGGGCATCTCGACCATCCACGCGGGCCGTGCGCTGGGGCGCGGCGCGGCCTCGGCGGCGGCGTGCGCCGCGTGCATGCGCTCCTCCCGCGCACGGAATGCCGCGGCGCCGTCGTCGTGCGCCGGGCCTGGCGCGCCGGCCGGCATCGGCCCCACCTCCGCGTCGCTGTCCGACATGGGCGCGCGACGCATCGCCTCCACAGATCATGTGATCGTCTTCCCCCCGCGCGCACGATGGACGCGGAGCGCCCGCGCGAGAAGGTGCCCATCCCGGGCACGGACGGGTGGCTGCGTGTCACGACGACGCACGGCAACGTCTTCTATGCCCAGAAAAAGACCAAGCGGTCCGAGTGGACTGTGCCGGAGGAAATCCGCGCGCAGGTCGAGGCGATGGACGGGCGGCCCCTGAAGCGCGCGCGCACGGCGTCCCCGGAGGCGGAGACGCGGCGCGCCGAGGACGTGCACGACGCAGAGGACAGCGAGGCGGAGCTGGTCCCCGAGCCGGCTGCGGAGCCGGCCGCGGAGCCGGCCGCGGAGCCGGCGGCGCCGGCGGCGCCGATACCCATGGCGCCCGAGCTGTCGTTCGACGAGGGGCGCGCGCTCTTCCTCACGATGCTCTCGTCGCTCAACGGCACCGCGCACGAGATCAACCCGATGGCGCCGTGGGACCGCGAGCTGCCCAAGTTTGTGCACCTGCCGGCCTACAGCGCGCTCCGAAGCACGCGCGATCGCGAAGACGTCTTTAACGAGTGGTGCAAGCTGCGCCTCCGCGAGAAGCGCGAGCAAGCGCGCACCCAGCCGCCCGCGCCGCGCGGCACACCGGGCGCCGGCGCGCCGGACGCGGCCCGCGCGCTGCGCTCGCTCTTCAAGAAACACGTCGTGTCCACACGCACGACGTTCGCCGACGCCCAGCGCAAGTGGGGCGCCGATCCACGCTTCGCCGCCGTGCCCGAGTCCGAGGCGCGCGCCGTGTTTGACGCATGGCTCGCCGAGCTCGCCGAGATCAAGCGCACGCTCGCGCGCAAGGCCGACGACGCGTTCGGCGCACTGCTGTCCGAGAAGCTGCCGCCGCCGGCCGCGCTGCGCGCCGAGCACCAGGCCGCGCGCCCCGACGCGGCCCAGGCCGCGGCGATCTGGGCGTCCGCGAAAAAGACGCCGGGGCTCGTCGACGACAAGCGGTACGATGCGGTCGGCAGCGCAACGCGGCGCGCCGAGCTCTTTGCGCAGTGGGTGCGCCGCGGCGCCGACGAGCCGCCGGCGGCGAAAGAGCCCGCAGCGGCGAACGAGCCCGCAGCGGCGAACGAGCCCGCAGCGGGCGACGAGTCGGCGCCCGACGCGCGCGCCGAGCGCCGCGCGCGTGCGCTGCAGCAGCGCGCCGCGCAGGTGCGGCGCGACCAGGCGCGCCTGCACGACCGCAACCGCGCGGCGCGCACCGACGTGGTGGCGGAGCAGCGCGAGCAAGAGTTCCGGCAGCTGCTCCTCGACACGGTGCGCGATGCGTGCCTTGCGTGGGACGACGCGGTGCCTGTGCTGCGCCGCGACGCGCGGTATGCGCCGGCGAGCGGCGCGCGCGACGTGCTGAGCGACGCGACGAAGCGCGCCTTCTTTGACGAGCACATCGGCCATCTGCAGGCGAAGCGGCGCGAGCAGCTCGCGCGGCTCTTTGCGAAGCACGCGGCGGACGCGCGGGGGCGCGAGCAGCTCGCGGTCGATGCCGACACGGTGCTTGCCCATGTGCGCCAGGACGACGCGTTTGCGCACGCCGGGCTGCAGCGCTTTGTCGGCGAGGACGGCGGCGGGGCGCACCGTGCATACGCCACGACGCTCGAGCGCGAGTTTGCGTCGTGGGACGCCGAGCGCCAGGCGCGCGCGCGCGCCGAGTTTGCCGAGATGCTGCGCGAGAATGCGTTTGTCGACTTCTGGGGCCGG
The DNA here is from genome assembly GCA_029542985.1 of Malassezia brasiliensis. Taxonomy (NCBI): domain Eukaryota; kingdom Fungi; phylum Basidiomycota; class Malasseziomycetes; order Malasseziales; family Malasseziaceae; genus Malassezia; species Malassezia brasiliensis. The sequence continues at coordinate 325,660 of CP119955.1, forward strand.
CTGCGGCAGCAGAAGGCGGAGCATGCGGCGCACGACGACGTCGCCGTGGGCGAGGACGACGACGTCGACCCCGAGGGGGTGTCGGTGTACGACCTGGCGTCGCAGGTCGACCTGGCCGAGATGGAGGCGGTGCTGCGCCCCGACGCGCGGTACGAGCGGCTCGCGCATGTGCCCGAGGAGCGCACGGCGCTGCTTGCCGCGCACCTGCGCACGCTGCCGGCGCCGCGCGCGACGATTCATCAGGCACGTACGTAGCTATGGAAGGAACAGGCCCCAGTCCAGCGCGAACCCGAGGTGGGTGCCGGGCACGCCGACAAAGCGCGGGCGGGTATCGGGGGCCGGCACCTGCGTCGCGCACGCCGGCGGGCGGGGGATCAGGCCAAACAGACTGCGGCCGGGCGCGAGCGCCAGGTCCGTCCAGCCGGTGGAGCACGCGGCGGGCGGCGGTGGGTCGCGCGCGCCGTCGGCAGCCGGCGCCGAGACGTGCCCGAGTGCGCGCAGGACGCGCGCGGCCGCGGCGCCGATGCGCGTGTCGGCGTACGGGAGCGCAAGTTGCCACGCGACGGGCTCGGCGGGCGTGTACCAGAAGAAGGAGGTGAGGAAGAGCATCGTGATGATCGCGCCACAGTACATGCTGCGTGAGGGGCCCACGTACCACGGGCGTGTCTGCAGCGCATAGCTCGTGATGAACAGCAGCAGGAACACGGGCGGCGCCGCGGGCAGCGGCAGCAAGAAGAGCGGCAGCCACCACCGCAGACAGTACATGGAGGTGGAGGAATCGGTGCCCGATCGGGCCGACTGTAGGTTGGACTACATGGGGCGGGGAAGCAGGATGAACTGCGCGGCCGCCGCGGGCGCGGCGGGGCCAAAGGGGACTACAGCTTGGCGTCGGGGCGCACGCGCTGCACAAACGCGCGGATCGTGTGCTCGATCTGGGCAAACTCGAGGAGGAAGGCGTCGTGCCCCTCGCTGCTGTGGATCGTCACCAGCTGCGAGCCGGGGATGCTCTCGTGCAGGAACGTCTGCTCCGCGGGCGGGTACAGCTCGTCGGAGGTAATCGAGAAGACAAGCACCTCGCAGCCGAGCGGCGAGGTGCCGAGGTGCCGCAGCACGCCGCCGAGCGCCTCGCTGCTGTCGGCGGCGCCCGCGTGCGGCGCCCAGGTGTGCCGGTCGCGTGCGGCGTCGTGCGCGTCGAGCTTGTGCGTGAGGTGGATGTAGCAGTTCGGGTCGAAGCGGCCGACAAACTTGCGCCCGTGGTAGTGCAGGTAGGACTGCACCGCGTACATCTCGCGGTCCTGCGGGTCGCGGATCTCGGCCATCTCCATCGACGGCAGGTCGCCCTTCTCGACGACGGCCATCGACACCTTGGCGGGCGTTGCGGCGGGCCCCGGCGTGGGCGCGGGCCGGCTCAGGTTCTGCCTGCCGCGCATGCGCCGGAAGCGCCGCTCGAGGCTCACGTGGTAGCGGTAGGTGATCATGGCGCACATGCGCGCGGCGGCGAGCCCCTCGCTCGGCGGCTCGGCGAGCAGGTAGTGTCCGCCGCGGAAGCGCGTGTCCGCCGCGATCGTCATGCGCTGGATCTCGGACCAGGCGATGGCCCACGCCGAGTGCCGCGCCGGGCTCGCCATGAGCGCAATCGCGCGGATGTACTTGGGCGCGTCGGTGCGCCCCTCGGCAAGCGCGTCGGCGCTCGCCGGCGTGCGCACGGGGTAGCATAGCGGCCACTCGAGCGAGAGCATCCCGCCCATCGACCCGCCGATCACCAGCACGAGCTGCTGCACGCCGAGGTAGTCGAGCACGTGCTTGTGGGCACTGGGTCAGCGTCGCACATACTGCACATCGTCGCGCAGCGTCGTCTGCGGGAAGTCGGCGCCCCACCACGCGCGCTCCGTCTGCGCCTCGGGCGCATGCACGAACGGCGCCGCGCGCCAGACGCCGTCGCGCACGTCTTCGCCGCCGCGGCGGGTGACGGGGCTCGCGGAGCCGTACGGCGAGCCGAGCGCGTTGCAGCACACCACAAAGAACGACCGGGTATCAATCACCTTGCCGGGGCCCACGAGCGAGTCCCACCACTCGGCCGCGAGCGCGTTGCCGGAGATGGCATGGCACACGAGCACGGCGTTGGTGCCGTCGGCGTTCAGCGTGCCGTACGTCTTGAACGCGATCGGCGCATTCGTCAGCGTCTCGCCCGACTCGAGCCGCAGCTCGGGCAGCACCAGGTACCGCTGGTCGAGCTGCACCGCGAACGGCGACGTGGGGCCCGCTATCTCGAACGGCGCTGCCCCCATGGTGTGGAGAGTCATTCCGGCCACGCCACGTGGCCGTACGGGCGAGGCAGGGGGGCTACGGGGCTACGGCCGGAGCAGCGCGGCGTGCGGCGACTGCTGCGTGTGCGCGAGGAGCGCGGCAAAGTCGGGGTACGCGGCCACGTCGCACGCGGCCGCGAGGCGCGCGAGCACCCGCACGGCTGCGGCGGTGAGCTCGCTGGCCTTCTCGACCTCCTGCTTCGTGGCATTGTCGCGCACCTTGCGCGTGAGGATCGCGCGCAGCGGGCCGCTCACCGTGTCGAGGAAGGGCGCGACGTGTGCGGGCGCGAGGTCCGCGAGGCGCACGAGCATCAGGCACCCGAGCAGCTTGACGCTGTCGTCGTCCTGCAGCGCCTGCACCGTGACCTGCATCACGTCCGCAACGCGCATCTCGCCGAGGCTCGTGTCGAGCAGCGTAAAGAGCGTCTCGAACGCGTTCTTGCGCAGGTCGAGCCCGTCGTCGGTGATCACGGTGAACGGGCCCATGGCGACCTTGCGCTTGAGCTCTTCGCGCACCTCTGTCGTGCGGTACAGCGACGGGAGCAGCGCCGGCAGGTGCTCCTGCACGAGCTCCACGCGGTTGTACACCGTAGCATGCAGCGCTAGCACCGCGGCGCGGCGCACCGCGAGCTGCTCGTCGCCCAGCAGCGCGAGGTAGCGCCAGAGCCGCGGCGCGAGCGCCCCGTCCAGCACATGCGTCCGGTCGAGCGTGACGAGCATGCGCGCAACGCCGAGCACCTTGGCACGCACGGCCGCGTGCTGGGCATGCACCTCGGTCTCGAGCTGCTCGAGGCACGCGGCCGGATCTGCAAACACGAGGCGCGCGAGGCACTCACACAGCCCGTCCAGCGCGGCCTGCGCCTCGTCGTCGAGCGGCAGCGCCATGGCACGCAGCGTCAGCCGCGCCCAGAACGCGTCCTTCAGCTGGACGAGCTGCTCCTCGTTCGCGTGCGCACACGCCTCGCGCAGGATGCGCAGCGTCGGCACGAGCTGCGCATCGAGCTGCGCCTCGAGCGCACGGACCAACGCCGCGTCGCCGAGCACCAGGCCGCCCAGCGCAAACGCGCGCGCGTCGCTCTCGCGCGCGGCGAGCAGCTGCGCAAAGATCGCCGGCGCCTGCGGCCAGCCGCACAGCGTGCCCTGCTGGCCGAGCACGCCGATCGCATACGCGCCCAGCTGCTGCGCGGCGTCGTTCGGCGCCGCGAGCAGCGCCGCGACGCGCGCCAGCGTCGCGGGCAGCGCCGCCGAGGTGCCCGCCGCCGCGCCGAGGCACCGCGCAAACGCGAGCGGCGTCGCCGAGCCCGACACACACGACGCCTCCCACGCCGCCTCCACGGCCGACACCAGCGCGGGCGCCAGCGTGTCCTCGGCCGCGGCGAGCGAGCGCAGCAGGCCGCACAGCGCGTCGAGCGCACGCGGCGAGAACGTCGGCGCGCCGAGCATCGGCAGCACCGCACCGAGCACGCTGTCCGCAACGTCGCGCGCCTCGCGGGGGTGCGTCTGCACGAGCAGGTCGGCGAGCGCCAGCAGCGGCTCGAGTGTCGGTGCATCGGCACGCAGCGGCAGCGCGCGCAGGTGCTGCACAAGCTGCGCGCGCTCCTCGCACGGCACCGCGTCGCGCAGCAGCGACAGCGCCGCGTGCAGGCACTGCAGCGCAAGCACGCTCACCGCCGCGTCGCGCGCGGCCGACAGCTGCACGAACAGCGGCAGCGACGCGCGCGCAAACGCCGCGAGCGCCGGCAACGTACGTAGCCACTCGTGTGCGAGCACATCGCGCGCGACGCCGAGGCACGCGGCACGCAGCACCTCGTTCGTGAGGCGCACACGCACCGCCTCGAGCGCCGCGCCGAGCCGCGCGCCGAGCTCGGGGCCGACGTCGCACACCAGCACACCGATCGTCTCGAGTGCCGCCTCGCGCAGCGCTTGGTCCCCGTCGGGCTGCGCGAGGCGCGCGAGCACCGCGTCCAGCACGTCGCCCAGCGCGCCGGCCACGCGCGCCGGGCCGACGGCCGCCACGAGGCGCCGCGCAAGCACCCCCGACGCACGCAGCGCCTCGAGTGCCGTGCGGTGGTGCTTGGCGCGCACGGCGGCCACCAGCACCGAGGCAACGTATGGCAGCTCCGCGGCGAGCGGCACGGGCGCCGCGGCCGCCAGCTCGCTCAGCAGTACAACGCACGCCAGCGTCCGGTTGCGGTCGTGCAGCGCCGCCTCCCGGCCGCCCGACAGCACCCGGCGCACCGCCGCCAGCATCGCGGCACAGTGCGGCGCGGTGGCCGACCCAAACGTCGCCGCGAGCTGCGTCAGGGTGTCGAGCGAGGCGACCTGCGCGCCTGCCGAGCCCGAGCCCGCCTGCTTGCACAGCGACGGCACCGCATAGGGCAGCAGGTCGTGCAGCGGCACCCCCGCGTCTGCCGCGTCGCGCTTGCGCTTCGACACACCGACGTCTCCCTCGCGCGTCACGCGCTCGAGCAGCAGCGAAAAGGTGCTCAGCACCTCGAGGCGCACGCCCTCCTCGCGCTCGCCAAAGCGCGCGACGAGGGCGCGCGCGACGGTGTAGGCCATCGGACGCACTGCGTCCAGATGCGCCGTGCACAGCGCTGCCAGCAGCTTGGCCGAGGCGCGCCGCACCTTCCACGAGACGTCGTCGTCGTCCGTGTAGGCGTCGTCGAGCAGATCCTCCTCGTCTTCTTCCTCCTCCTCCTCCTCGCTGTAGTCGGCCGCGTTCGGGTCGTACTTGAGCAGGCCGAGCGCCGGCTCCACCACCGCGCCCACGTCCAGCGTGCCCGGCTCGATGGCATGCAGGACCAGCGCCGCGAGCGTCTGCAGGCACGCCTCGAGGAAGTCGTCGCGCTCCGCCTCCTCCAGACGCTGCCCGCCAGCCATCACGCGCAGCACCTCGTCGGCCCGTGCGGCCGCCACGGGGCGCAGACGCAGCGGCGTCTCGCGCGCAAGCACACCGAGCAGCTGGATCGCCGTGCGCGCCGCCGGCACCGACGCCGACGTGAGCGCCGCCGTGCCGCGCTGCAATAGCTCGTCGTAGGCCGCCGGCGTGCACTCCACACCGAGCATGCCGAGGCCCTGGATCGCACGCTTCGACACCGCGGCGCTCTCCGGGAGCAGACCGAGCAGCGCATCGAGCACGGGCTGCTGCAGGCCGGGCTGCTGCACGAGCAGCAGCGCAAAATGCGACAGCACATCAAGCAGCGCGTCCAGCGCATGCATCTTGTCCGCATGGCCCAACGTGCCGGACGCCAGCTGCTCCACCAGCACCGGCACCAGCATCGTGACGGCCACCTGGCTCAGGCCCGCGTCCGGGGCAATCTCGTTCAGCAGCGTACGTAGAGCTGCGTAAGCACACCACCTACCCAGCGTCCCAATGTCACGGCTCTCTTCATCCTGCACGCACACCAGCTGCCCGAGACTGGACACGATCGTGTGAAAGTGCGCCGGACGCACGCGCGTCGACAGCGTACCGAGGCTGCATAAGTCGCTGCACGTACGTTTTCACCGCCAGGTTCTTCACCTCCGAGTTCTTGTCCACCACCAGCTCCAGCACCTGCTTGACCACGGCCGACTCGACGCTCTCCTCCAGAGGATGGTACCGGTAGGACTCCTGCGTGAGGCTCCCAGAGACATCCATCAGCGCCATATATCGGAAGTCGGCATCAGGCGACTTCATCTGCACACGTCAGCACATGCACCCACGCACCTTGTCCAGCAGCGCTACCATCATCGTGCGATTCGCGCCCATCGTGCTCGTGGCGTACCCCGCGCGCGATCGAAGCCGAAATTCGGACACGGTCTCCACATCGCGCGCCATGCCCGTGGAGGGCCTGCACAGGGGTCGGGAAGTACGGAGGTCTACGGAGCACCGGAACGGCGCCGCTTGGCTTGCTTTTCTTTCGGCATCTCTTCGGCATCGCTCTCCTCGCCGTTGTCTTTCTCGTCGCGGGCAATGGCCATATTCGCCCACACCTCCTCCTCCTCGGCCTCCTCGGCCTTCTTCTCCGAGGGCGCCTGCACCGACAGCTGGGCCGAGGTCATCGAAATCACATTCTCAAGACCCGTAAAGTAGGAACACAGCTCTTTGCCACGCCGGCGCTGGCCCTGGCCATAGGGTGTGCCGATATCAAACAGCCGCACAAGGCGGTCCAACGACGAGCCCAGCAGTAACGTCTTCGGTGCCTCTTCGTCCCGCTGCACCTGCAGGACCAGCAGACTCGAAATCGTGCCAGTAATGTCTGGGGTCAGTTCAACAAACGCACCTTTGTATTGGAAGAGCACCCGGCCCGTTTTGACATCCACCGCATACAGGTTCCGAGCCGCATCGCCGGCAAAGAGAATCGCATCGGAACGCGCAAGCTTCAGCACCCGCAATGCACCCTGGTTCTTCGCCGCGATTTGCCATTCATGCACATGCTTTGGCTTCTTCTTGCTCGGCTCATACACACGAACCATACCCTCCTTCGTGCCAACGGCAACCGCAGCGTCCAACGCAGCCAATTCGTCCTCTGCTGCTTCCTCGTTCCCCGAGGAAGTCTCACGCGGCAGAAAAACCACGGAGCGGATCAGGGGATGCCTGGCGAGCGATAGAGCGTCGTTGGGCAGGTTTTTCGCACGCCAAAGCTCACCAGGGAGCAAATCTCGCTGCTTGCCCGCCTGCGACGAGGCGCGGCGCTTCTTACCCGTCGCCGCCTGGGCATCCTGTTCCTCTTCCTCGGCGGGTTTGGAAGCGGCCACCTCTTGCGCGGGGTCCCGCTCCAGAGCCTTGCGTAGACTCCAAAGAGACAGAGGCACTTGCTCTCCGCCGTACGCAAAATACCGCGGTTTGTTGGTGTCGGGGTAAAAAGTCACCTGGTGCAAAGGGCTTGGGACAGTCCACTTTATAGCGAGGTTGTCAAGCTCCTCTTCCGTAGCATCGCGGACAGAGGGTAAGCCTTGGTTCGACTCGGCATCGCCTCTCGTCTCGATGGAAAAACTAGAGAGGGGGGTATAACGGAAGGCACCCCCAGAGGTACAGCTGAGAATACCTCTGCATGGTCAGCATATTTGCCTTACTGGCGTACGCACTCTTCTGTAATCTTTAGACCGACCCAGCGTTCTACTCCTACACGCATCCGCTCTTCACGGATGGTGCAGAGACGTTCCGCCGTATAACGGGCTTTCGTTTCACCAGCGCTAATAGGGAGGGAGATCAGGTCCACAACTCCATTCTTCCTTGCCATAGCCAGCTAGGGGTCAGCTCGTTGCAATCACACACATACCACGGAAACATTGGCACCATTCGCTTGTGCAAGAGAGCCATAAACCAACTCTTGACAAGCAACGGCAGGTCCATACTGCCAACCTTGGATATCGACCTGCTCGTATGCTTTGGGATTGGTATGGAGCACTTTGAGCCGTCCGGTCGAGTCACCCGCATACACGCCGACATCAGGGACGTCTTCTGGAACTTCTGCCATCGTCTCTCAACGTGGAGGTTTGAATGACGCAATGACTTTCTAAACCGCCAAGGGGCGATAGGAACTAATCAAGAAATACATATTCAAATATATCAAATAGTACCAGAATTATTATAATACATACAAACACGATTTTAGATCGAATATAATAATATTACAAAAAATTCATTAATATACAATATTATATTTAACTTATTATTTAAAGTAAATTAATAACATAAATTACAAGTTACAAAACGTACGGTTACTTCTTGGGTATATTGAAATCAAATAATTAAAAATATATATAATTAAAATGCATATTTAATTTAATTATTTATATATTTAAAATTTCAAAATAATTTTTAAAGTGTTAAATATACACTTTTATAAATATCATTTTACTCATGAAACCAAATCTTTATTTTTCCCAAAGAGTTTATTTAATTTAATTTATTGTATGTATAAATATATTTCGTGAGCTAATTTGTGTTTGTAGGGCGATGAAATCAGTTAAAATTACGCGTGCGATTATTTTTAGCTATTTAATCTTTTTTATCGTTGTCCAAGTCGATCGATTCTTCCAAGCCAGCGTCAGGGTCGGCCGACGTGGAGTCGGCGTCCGTACCCTTGGGCTCCGGTGGAGGCGGAGGCACCGATTTGGTTTGGTTCAGTTTGGGGTGCTTTGGTGGAGGAGGTAGGTTCCGGACCTGTTCTCGCTGCTTGCGTTCGTAATCTTCGTCAAATTCGTCCTTGAAGCCTGCCCGTTCCATGGCTTCGAGCTGCTCTGGCGTTGGTGGCAGCTGGAGCCGTTCGCCTTCTTGCAGGACGCCCATGCCCCCTTCCATCAAGGCGCTCGTATCCGGCCCCTGAGGCAAGTCGCTCTGCTTGAACGTCTCGAGCACACCGCCCTGGGCAACGCCAGTCTCAGCCTCGAGCAGGGCCTGGCGCAATGGCTCGACACTGGGTGGTGCCTTGGCCCGCCCTTCGAGGATGTCGCGTGCCTTGATGCCAGGCCAGTAGTAGAACCGCTCGTTCTCATCAAAGCGGTCCAAGAACACCTGGCCGGAGAGCTCGATGCCTGCATAGAAACCACGCGAATTGACGTAGGAGTACACTGGTGCCGGTTTCTTTTTGATGTCGATCTGGCCCATGAATGCGGCGCCCAACGGACCCGACGAAATGTGGGTGTCGGCGGTGAGTGCAAACTTGTGCGTCTTGAACGACTCGAGCATTTCATCCGTGTTGATGATGAGGATAATCTGGGTAAGTATGGGACGTACATCGACCAGGTCCAGGCCCACGACAAAGCCTGCTGAATAGTAATTTGGCAGGATGGCCGAGGGCGGCGACCAGGAGCCGTCTGGGAGACGGCCGAGGAGCAGGCCTGAGCCGTTCATTCCGCCGAATGGCGCGAGCGCCGTCTTCATGCTCGAGTAGATACAGATTCCCTTGGCGTCGCGAATGACTTGTGGTGGAATCTTTTTGCTGGGTGAGGGGGCAGACGTACACAACCTTGGGGGGATTGGCCTTCCATTTCTTCTTGGTCTCTTCGTCAGTATCCTCGGGCTTCACCTGGAGCCCCTCGGAGGTGAAGGAGCGCAGGATTCGCACGCATTTCTCGATTTCCAGCGGGAAATCGTTCGAAGATGGCCAGAATCGCTCGCCGCCGAGGCCTGGGTTAGTGGGGATGCGTACGGTTGGACCCTGCGTTGGCGTAGCCGGCCATCCAGTCCGAGATCGCAATGCCCTTGTTCACGGCCGCTTCAGTGAGCGACTTCCACCGCGACTTGGGCTTCTCTTCGCGCGCCGGAGCGGCGTTCGCCGCGGCGGTGCGCTGTGGGGGCGGCTCGATGGGGGCCATCGTCGCGCTTGGACACCCAGTGCCTGCCCGATCGCATGTCTCGTGACCGCATCGGGCACGACGCGCCGCGCGCGGCGAAGCAAAATACACGTCTCCACACACCGCATGCACGCTACGGAGAACAACACGGCGGGGGCCTCGGTGGGGCTTCCGCTGGAGTCGCGGTTATACGATGTGGTGCTGTCGGATGTGGCACAGACGCAGGGTACGCCGTGTGCTTACGCAGTTGTGCACCTCGAGCGCTTTCTGCAGCAGATGGGCGCACAGATCTACTCGCACCGTGCGCACAAGGAGAACCACACGGGCAGCTGGGCGTCGTCGCTATGCCTCGCGAGCCCGGTAGCGGGCAACGACGACCTGACAGTCTTCCCGGGCCCCGAGCAGAAGATCACGCGCACGCTTGAGCATGCGCTGAACGAGCTCGTGACGACGGAGCGCACCTACGTTCGGCGCATCGAGGCGCTCTTCAACGTACGTCGCATGCTTACCCAGCGATATGCCGTGCCGCTCCGCCAGCTGGCGCAGGACAAGGACACGCAGATTATTCCCGCGCATGCCGCCGAGCGCATGTTTGGCAACCTCGGCGAGATTGTCGCGGCGAACAAGATGCTCCTGTGTGAGCTCGAGATCCTCCACGAGCAGGGCCCCGCGTACATGGCTGCGTCGGTGGGCGATGTGATGGTGCAAAACGTACGTCGAGGTGCTCACGCAGATGCATCGGTTTGCGTGCTACGACGAGTACATGGGCGACTTTGAGCAGGCCAAGAGCATCTATGCACGCATGCTCAAGAACAAGGCGTTCCGTGGGTTCATTGAGCGCACACAGCACGCGACAGACGGCCTGGGCAATGCGGGCCTGCGTGAGCTGATGATCGAGCCGCTGCAGCGCATTCCCCGCTACCGCCTGCTGATGCACAACCTGATGAAGGAGATGCCCACCTGCTCAGTGCAGTACCAGCGCCTGCACGAGGCCAGCAGCCTTGCGGGGCACATTGCGTCGCGCGAGGTGAACAATGCGATGCGCCGCGCCGCGATCCTCTGGAGCTGCGCCAAGGTCATCGACAAGTTCCCGCCCGAGTTTGCCACGTCGCGCCGCGAGCTGCTTGGCTGCATCGACGTCGACGAGCAGCTCGCCGAGACGCACTCGGGCATGCTGCATGCGCTCGGCTCGGTGCTCGGCCGCCGACGCACCGCCGGCTTCTCGCTGCTGCTGCTCGACGACACGCTCGTCCTGGCGCAGCGCCATTCGTCCACGCCGACACACCAGCTCCTGCGCGTCCAAGAGCCCGAGAAGCTCATCGACGAGATGCAGGCCGAGCAGATGCGCTCGCCGGTGCCCGGCCGGCGGCACGAGCTGACGTTTGCGGGCATGATCGACCTCACCAGCGTGCTCGCGACCGGCCTCGACGGCAGCCAGGCGCGCTTCGCCTTCCTTGGCCCACTGCGCGGCTCGTCGAACAAGGCGATGACGCGCGTGTTTGCCGACGCGAACAGCACACCCGCCGTGCCGCGCATGGCCTACTTCCTCGACTGCTTCTGGAAGGCACAGGCGGTCCACCGCGCTCGCTCGCGCGCGATGCAGGTGCGTGCAAGCGTCGTGGCGCCGGCCGGCGAGCGGCCGGCGCACGTCATGCTATGGACGATCCTGTCCCCGGCGCAGTTCCAGCGCTTCCCACACAAGCGCAACCTGCTCTTCCAGATCGGCTCGGTGCCGAGCGCGCGCGAGCTGCAGCACACCTACCACATTGACACGTGCGTGAACATCGAGCCGCACCCCGACGAGGCGCGCGCGACCGTCACGGTGCTGCGCGAGAACGGTGCGCGTGCGACGCAGGTCGTCGCGCTCGACGCCGTGGCGCCGCTGTGTGCCGACGTCTGCTGCGGCCTTGTGCCGCTGCCCGAGGTGCCCGAGAGCGAGGCGCCTGCGGCCGAAGTGCCGGTGCGCCGCGCCAAGTCGCTGCGCACGCCGTCGCGCCGCGGGCCGGCGGCGCACCGCGCGCGCAGCCTGATGAGCGAGCGTGTGCGGGCAAGCATCCAGTCGAGCCTCGAGGCGGTGATCGAGAGCCAGGAGCACGAGACGCCGCCGCTGCCGGCCTCGGCGTCGCACAAGCGCGGCATGCCGCTCGGCGAGATCAGCAACCTGGCGCCCAAGCGGCGTGCCGTGTCCAAGGCGCCGTCGGCGGACAAGGTGCCGACGGAGGAGGAGCTCGTCGAGGAGTACCAGCGGATGGACACCCAGCCTGCCGAGACGACGCCGACGCGCAATGCGCTGCGGATGCGTGCCGAAGAGTCGAAAGAGCTCCCGAACCCGTTCGACGAGGCCACCGACGCGCACGGCACGGGGCTGACCGAGTCGGAGCGCATGGACGAGGCCGAAGTCGAGGCACAGCTCGAGGAGCTGCAGCCCGAGCCGGTCAAGTCGCCGATGCAGACCGAGTCGACGAGCCTGCCGACGCTCCACGAGGAGCTGTCGTCGAGCCCCAAGGCACGCCCCGCGCCGTCCTCCCCGGCCTCCATGCAGCTCGAGCCCGCGGCCGAGCCCAAGCGCGAAGACCCGGCGGCCGCCCCGCTGGAGGGGCCCGCGGAGCCCCCGCAAGACCCGGCGCCTCCGGTGGAGGCCCCGGCGGAGCCCAAGGAGGAGGTCGCCGAGACACCGGTACCCGCGGCGGACGAGGTCGCGGAGGAGCCCCCCGCGGCCCCCACGAAAACGCCCGAGGCCCCGGCGGAGGCCGCGTCCCCGGTTGTTGAGGCGCCGGCCGTCGCCGTCGAGCGCCCTGCCGAGGCGCCGGCCGAGGCGCCCGCCCCTGCCGCCGAGACCCCCGTGCCCGCGCCTGCGACGCCCGCGGTTGACAAGCCCCTGCCCGACTCGCCCGCGTCCGAACGCTCGCGCCGCGTCGCATCCCACGCCACGTCGCGCCCTGCGTCGCGCGCCGCCTCGCAGGGGTCGCAGCACCAGGTCACCGAAGAGGAGATGCAGCAGATGCTCCGCCCCCTGCTGGGCCACCTGCAGGAGGCGCCAACGGCCCAGCCGGCCGTGCACGCCCAGGTGGACTCTCTGCCCGAGCCGCAGCACGCGGAGATCGAGGGCCGCGAGGCCGAGATGGACCTGACCATCCTTCGCCTGCTGCAGGAGGAGCAGGCGCGTGACGACGAGCCGACGCCCGTGGTGGCCTCCGAGGCGCGCTGGGAGCCCGAGACGCCGCTGCTGCCGAGCGTGCTGGATCTGCCGAGCGACAACGAGAGTCTGGCGATGAAGCGCGCCATGACGCAGGTGAACGAGGCGATCGCCGATCTGCGCAAGTACGGTCCGCCCGCGCATGCGGCGGGGTGGCAGGCGGACTGGGTGCGGTTCAAGCAGGCGGTCAAGCAGATGAACGTGTGCTGGACACGGATGGAGCGGGCCTACGAAGACAAACAGATGGACCTGGCGGCGCTGCGGCTCGCGCAGAAGGAGGCGGACCCGGCGGTGCGCGTCGCGCCCGAAGAGTACCTGCGGCTGGAGGACGAGGCGAACATGGTGGTGCCGCTGCGCATCCAGGTCGAGCAGCTCACGCAAAAAGTCGAGTCGTTGCTGGCGCTCGAGCAGGACACGCGGATGGAGAATGCGGAGCTGTACGACGTGTTCAACGAGGAGCTCAGTCACCTCTACCAACACAGTTTCCGCCCGGCGAACGAGGAGATCGAGGCGCTGCGGCACGCGCTCCTCGCCGCCAAGACGGAGCTGCACCAGGTCCGGGTGGAGAACCGCGCGTTGCGGCAGCAGTGCGCGTTGGCCAGTGCTACATAGGGTCGTTAGTCAGCAAACAGCGCTGCGTGCGCCGCGATGGTCCACGAGGGGACGCCGGTGAACTACACGTTTACGGTCGGCAAGCTCGGTACGTGCGCCGCTCACCAGACGCGGGGATCGTACGCATCCGCACTGACGCAGGCGATTTTGATCGGCGAGCGCGCGTCGCTCATCGAGTTCCCCGCGCTGCTGCTGCCCCACGGGGTGCAGGTCGGCAGCGTGGTCGACATCCGCGTCACGCGCAACGACGCCGAGGAGCAGCAGCAGCGCGAGGCGTTTGTCGCGCTGCAGGACGACATCCTGCAGATGTACGGCATCAACAGCCCGGCCCGTACGTCGCTCCCTTACGCAGCGCCTGCGCTCCGTCTGCGCAACGTCACACAGACCACCTTGACCCTCGAGTGGGACCCGCTGCAGCTTGCCAACGCGGACCTGCACTCGCTCGACATCGTGCGAAATGGGCAGCGTATCGCCAAGGTGCCGCGCCCGCTGCACACCACGTCGACGAAGCTGTCCGGCCTCGCGATGGACACCGACTATACGATCCAGCTCGTGCTCTACACGAGCGCGGGCACCTTTGCCTCCGACGAGCTGCGCACACGCACACACACCATCCAGGACACCAGTGGGATCCACGTGTGCTTTGGCGCGATCGACGACGCGCGCCTACGTGCCGCGGCCGAAGACGTCCTCGCGGGTCTGGGGGGACAGTGGTCCGAGCAGATCCAGGTGGATACGACGCACCTCGTCACGACGCACGCGCCGCGCGGACAGGCAGACACGCCCGACGCACGGGTGTATGCAAAGGCGCAGCAGCTCAGCATCCCGATCGTGCAGCCGCACTGGCTGTTCGCGTGCGCGGACGAGCATCGGTACGTGGAGCGCTCATGCAGTATGGTGAATATCTCGAGCTACTATGTGGACGTCATGGCGCCGAACGCCGTGCAGGTCAAGGAGCGGCTTGCGAAACAGGCGCCGAGGCCGGCGCCCGCGGAGGCGCCCAAGGCCCCCGAGGCCCCCGAGGCGCCCGTGAGCGCCGCGGCGTCCACCGGTGCGACAGTCGAGGCGACGATTGCGTCGAGCGAGGCGCCCGGCGAGCCCGCGGCGCCTGCGGCGTCGGCCGACGACACGCTCGAGTCCGAGATGGAAAACATAGCACTGTAGGGTATAGCTATTGGGCGAGGGCCGCCTCGCACTCGGCGCGCAGCGTGTCGGCGCCGACGACGCCCGCGTCTTGCCAGGCACGGAGCGTCGCCTCGTGCTCGGCGTACGTGGCGCGCGCCTTGTCCGGGTCGGTGGCCGCGAGCCGCTCGAGGGTCGCGGGCAGGTCGACGATCGGGCGGACGTCGGCCCACGGCACGCCGTCGGCCGCGACGGCCGGGCGTGCGTCGTCGATTGCGGCGAGCTGGGCACGCAGTGCGTCGCGCGGTGTGTGCAGCGCATCGAGGCCCGCGCGCATCTTGCCGACGGTTTCGCTGGCGGCGACGAGTTCCTGGTGGTGGTTGTACACGAGGCTCTGGCGGTCGGCCTTGAGTTCGCGGATGCCTGGGTGAGAGTGCGGCGTACCTTCCATGAGCGCAATCGAGCGCCGGAGCAGCGCGTCGAGCGGCTGGCCCGTGCCGTCGTCCTCGGGGGGCGCCATGGCGGTGGGGACGGAGCGGCGCGTGGTGCCTCCACCTGCCTCTGCGCACGATGGTCAAGGCGGAGCGCGGTGTGAAGACGGAGGGCGCGGCGGCGCCCACGGGCTACCGCGACATCCCGCTGTACTCGGCGGACACGCGGGGCTTCACGACACACCTGATGAAGTTTGCGCACCACAACCGCGTCGATCCGAACAACACGGAGCAGTTCATCCCGCCGGTGAAGCTGAACCGCAAGATGCCGCTGCGGGTGAAGCAGGCGCCCGCGCAGCCGGGCGACGTGGTGGTCGACAAGTGGGGCAAGCCCGTGCTCACCCAGGAGGGCAAGCCGCTGCGGTGGCCGGGCCCCGACGACGACCTCGAGGCGCTGCGCCCGTACCTCGAGCTGGACAAGAAGGTGTACGTTACCGCACTCACGCAGCGAGGACGACAACGAGATGGCGCCCGGCTCGGGGCACGTCCCCCGTGGCCGCCTGTTCAAGAAGCGCGTGCGCGAGGTGCACAAGAGCGCGAATGCCGCGCGGCGCACACGCAACGAGGAGTTCTTCCCATGGGTGCTCGAGGACTTTGAGACGTCCAACGACTGGGAGTCCTCACGCAACCCCGCAGCGAACAGCATCCAGGCGCTCGAGGCGTACTATGTCATGGAGACGGAGCGCCGTGCGCGCGCGGCTGCCGCGGGCATCGACGCGCGCCCGGTCAAGGCCGAGGTCAAGGCCGAGGCCGGGCCGGTTGCGCCGGCGCACGCGCCGTGGGTCGGGCAGCTCGAGGGGGAGTCGGACGAGAACTCCATGTCGCACCACGTCCTGTTTGCGTTTGACGAGCGGAACGCGGGCGGCTTCAAGGTCGTGCCGATCCGCCGGCAGTACAAGTTTATGCAGTCCCAGCGGCCGCTGCTCGACAGCGACGCGGTCGAGGAGGAGTTTGCGCGGTACCAGCGCTCCTCGGAGCCCGAGCGCCTCGCGCTGCGTGCGCGGCTGCAGAGCGGCGCCAAGGGCGGCGCCGCGGCGGGCGTGCCGCGGCGCTTCCCCACGCTGGCGCTCCCGCAGGGCCCGTCGCTGGGGTGGAGCAGCAGCCAGCGGCTCGTGGCGGTGCGCGGCGAGGCGCGCGAGCGCGGCGGCGAGGACGACGCGTTTGTGGTGCCGAAGCAGGAGACGACGTACGACGAGCTCGACTTTGAGGAGTCGTTTGCGGACGACGAGGAGCGCCCCGACACGGTCCTCGAGGAGGACCAGGAGGCCAAGGAGCTCGAGGAGCGCCTCAAGCGCGAGATGGTCGCCGACCACGTCGACGACGAAGTCGCGATCAAGCGCGACCCCGACGAGGTGGACGACGCGATGATGATCAACCGCCGCAGTGGCGCCGACGACGTGCTCGGCGGCGCCCTCCACGGCCGCCACGACGATGCGCAGCTCACCGGCACCGGGCGGCAGATGCGCAAGATCATGAAGGCGCTCAGCCGCCGCGAGGGCATCGACGTGTACGACAGCGACGAGGACGCCAAGAACCCGTACGCCAGCGACGAGTCCGACGACGAGCAGGACCTCGACGTGCTGCACCCCGAGCGCGCCATCCTCGAGGCGCGCGAGGAGCGCGCGCGGCTCGAGCGCCAGGCGCGCGAGGCGCAGGCGCCGCCGCCGCCCGCGCCCGAGACGCCGCGCGCCGCGACGCCGGACGACTCGCTGAAGCGCAAGAGCGACGTGCGCCGCGACGACACGCCGAAGCGCGCCAAGCTCGGCGAGAAGGCGCGGGGGACGTCGCCGCCGCGCACCCTGTCGCCGCTCGAGGCGGAGCTGGCGCAGCTCGTGCGCGACGGCACCGTGCGCAGCACCGCCGAGCTCGTGCAGCACTTCCGGCAGCGGCTCAAGGCGGACGCTGCGCTGAAGGAGCAGCTCAGTGCGGCGGTGAAGAAGATTGCCTACATGGACAAGAAGAGCAACCGCCTGAAGCTCAAGGAGGGCTTCTAGACATAGCGATACGCGTCTGCCACATAGCTACCAACGAGGGCGCGCCGGGATCGGCCGCCGGCACGCGCTACTGCCGCTTGAGCCAGCGCACCGCGCGCTGGTCGTCCTGGACGAGCGGCAGCACATCGCGGCACACGAGCGCGTTGTGCTCGTGCAGCCACACCTTCTCGTCGTCGGTGAGCAGCGACCAGTCGACCATCTTGGTCGAGATCGGGACGCGCGTCAGCAGCTCGAAGCCGAGCCACGCGCCGCCAAAGTCGCGGTACGTGCCGAGGCGCTGCACGAGGAACACGGACTCGATGCGCACGCCGTACGACCCCGCCTCGTAGAAGCCGGGCTCGTCGCTGACCGCCATGCCCGCCTCGAGCGCGACGGGCTCCTTGGCGCCGCCGGACGACGCCGAGAAGCCGTACGGGCCCTCGTGCACGTTGAGGAACGCACCGACGCCGTGCCCGGTGCCGTGCAGGTAGTTGAACCCGTCCTGGAACAGCGGCTGCCGCGCCAGCATGTCGAGCTGCGCACCCGTCGTCCCCGCCGGGAAACGCGCACGGGCCAGCTGGATGTGCCCCTGCAGGACGCGGGTGTAGGCGCGGCGCTGCGCAAACGTCGGCGCGCCAAAGTGCACCGTGCGCGTCGTGTCGATCGTGCCGTCGTGGTACTGCGCGCCGCTGTCGTTCAGGTACGGCGCCGCGGTGTCGATCACGCGCGCGTGCGCCGCCGGCGTCTCGTAGTGCGGCAGCGCGGCGTTGGGGCCCGCGGCGCTGATCGCGTCGTACGCCTCGGTGACATACAGCGGGTCCGCGCGGCGCAGCGCCGCGAGGCGGTCGGCGGCCTGGCGCTCGTCGATGCGCTCGCCGCGCGCCATCGCCTCCTCGAGCCACGCGGCCCACCGCACCCACGCCGCGCCGTCGCGCAGGTACGCCTGGCGCAGGCCCTCCTGCTCCGCGTCGTTCTTGCGCGCCTTGGCCATCGCCACGGGGCTGTCGGCGCGCAGGAGCGTCGCGCGCTTGCGCCCCACGGCATCGACGAGCGCCGCCGACGCCCGCTCGTGCAGGAAGCACGGCCCGTGCGCCGCGGCGAGCCACGCCCACACCGCGTCGTACGCATGCAGCGTCACGCCGATCCGCGCGAGGTACGCACGCACGTCCCGCACCAGCCGCTCGTCTACAAACAGGTGCGCCGCCTCGGCGGTCACGACGGCGTACGCGGGGAACACCGGGTTGCACGGCACAGAGGCGCCACGCACGTTGAGCAGCCATGCAATCTCGTCGAGCGACGACAGGACGTAGGCACCGCCGCCCTGCTCCGCGAGCCACGCACGCACCGCCGCGAGCTTGTCGGTGGCCGGCACGCCCGCGTACGCCAGCGCGTGCTCGTACACGGGCGCGAGCACCGGCGGCGGGCGCGCCGTCCACACGGCGTCCACGAGGTTGCGCGGCACGTAGCACAGCGCGACGTCCGACGCCGCGAGCGACGCCGCGAGCGCGTGCGCCGTCTGGTACGCGACGAGGCGCGCGTCGAGCCCCACGCGGCTGCCGCGCGGCAGCGCGCGCGCGAGCCACGCGGGCCAGTCGTGCACACCGGGCTCGCCGACCTTGTGCAGCGTCCAGTGCCGGTCGAGCTGCTGTGCCGCCTGGATGTGGTAGCGCCCGTCGGCAAACAGGTGCGCCGAGTCGGCGAGCACCACGGCGGTGCCCGCGCTGCCCGTGAAGCCCGAGATGTACGCGCGGCGCGCGTCGCACGCCGCCGTGTACTCGGACGCATGGGCGTCCTCGGTCGGGACGAGGTAGGCGTCGATGTGCGCGTCGCGCATCTCGGCGCGCAGCGCCGCGAGGCGCGCCGTCGTGTCGGTCGGCGGCGTGCGCGTCTCGGCGGCCCACGCGTCGAGCAGCGCGCGCTTCTCGTCGACGGTGCCGTCAGCGTGCGGGCGCGAGGCGAGGCAGCCCATGGTCTTCTCGGGGCACCCGCGGGCGCACCTCCACCCAGGCCCCGATGCCCGGCATGGTGCGTGAGAAGCTGACGCAGAGCGACCCGGTGATCCCGTACGTGCGCCGCTGACCCAGCCCGCCGCCGCCGCGCGAGAAGAAGACGCTCGAGGAGCAGATGCGCTCGTTCGACGAGGTGCCGCTGTTCATGCGCAACCTGCCGGCCGGCGGCGCCGACGAGTCGAACGCGGCGCTCGACGCGCTGCAGGCGCTGGCGTACGAGGGCCACCCCGACGACGCCGCGAAGAACTTCAAGGAGCAGGGCAACGAGTACTTCCGCGCGAAGCGCTACCGCGAGGCGATCGGCTTCTACCGCCAGGGCCTCGACGCCAAGCCGGGCAGCAAGGAGCTGCTCGAGTCGCTCTTCCTGAACTGCGCGGCGTGCAACCTCGAGCTGCGTACGTGAGGCGCTCACCCAGAAAACTACGGACGCGCGCTCCACGACACGCGCAACGCGATGCTCGTCAACCCGCGCTCGCTCAAGGCGCTGTACCGCGCCACCAAGGCGTTCCTCGCCCTGGACCGCCTCGACGACGCACGCGGCGCCTGCGACCTCGCGGACGAGTTCGGCGGCGGCGCCGACTTTGCGCCGCTGCGCGCCAAGCTCGACGAGCGCGCCGCGGTGCTCGAGCGGCGCGCCAAGGAGCGCACCGAGCGCGAGCGGCGCGCCAAGCTCCTCGCCGACGCCGTGCGCATGGCCTGCGTCGCACGTGGCCTGTGGCTCGCACACAGCACCACGCAGGACGACACGCACGCGCCGCACTTTGACCCCGCGGCGCTGCCCGCGTACGCCTCGCCGGAGCTGCCGCTGCTCGGCAGCACGCCGTGGCGCGCGCCCGACCCGATCCGCACGCCGCTGCTCTTCCCGGTGGTGCTGCTGTACCCCGAGCACGGGCAGTCGGACCTCATTGCCGAGTTCCACGAGGACACCACGATCGGGCAGCACCTCGACGCCATGTTCCCACCCGAGGCGCGCGGGCAGCTGCCGTGGGACACGGCGGGCGCGTACGTCGCGCCGAACCTGTCGGCGATCGCCGTGACGCACCAGGGCCGTGTGCTGCGGGTGGGGCGCAAACTATCCCTACGTGAGTTTATGGACCAGGCAGCGGTCATGCCGCCGGACGGCAACCCCGAGCACCGCGACGGCCTCGAGCTGCGCAACGGCACGCTCACCCTCGCCGTCTTCCCCAAGCACAGCGCCGCGGAGCGCACGTGGGTCGACGCCGCGAAGCGGCGCGCCACGTGAGCCTCCACCGCGATGACGGCGGACGCGCCGGCGGACGCGCAGGGCGCGGCGCCGCTCCATAGCTCGTCGAGCGAGGCAGACATGTACACCCACCGCGACGAGGAGGTGCGTCACGCACTCACACAGACCATCGAGCGGCTCGAGGAGGAGATCGACGCGCTCACCGCGTCCGTCGACGGCCTCGACGCGTACCACATCGTCGACAAGCTCGGCGAGGGCACGTTCTCGTCCGTGTACAAGGCGATCGACGTGCACCACGCGCGGTACCGCAACGAGCCGTGGGCGAAGAGCGACACGCCGCGCATCGTGCCGCGGCCGCCGAAGCCGGGCGCGGTGTATGTCGCGCTGAAGCGCATCTACGTCACGTCGAGCACCGCGCGCATCGTCAACGAGCTCGAGATCATGGAGATGCTGCGGTACGTCGCGCACTGACGCAGCGGGCGCCCGTTCCTCGCGTACCTCATCACGGCGTTCCGCACCGCCGACCAGGTCATTGCGGTGATGCCGTACAGCCGGCACACCGAGTTCCGCGACTATTACCGCATCATGCCGCTGTCCGACCTGCCGTGCTACTTCTACTGCCTGTTCTCCGCGCTCGCGGCGATGCACGACCTCGGCATCCTGCACCGCGACGTGAAGCCGGCCAACTTCCTGTACGACCCCCGCACCGGGTTCGGCACGCTCTGCGACTTTGGCCTCGCAGAGCGCCTCGAGCTCAGCGAGTGGCGCAACAAGTGCCACCACACGTGCCCCACACCCGAGCACCCGCACGGCGAGCAGCGCGTGAACCACAGCACCTACTCCACGCACCTCCTCCCGGGCGGCGCCCTGGCACGTGACGAGACGAAGGGCGCACGGCCCATGGCGCCGCCGCACCGCGTGGGGTACCTGCGCAGCGACCCGCGCCCCGGCGTGCGCGCGAACCGCGCGGGGACACGCGGCTTCCGCGCGCCCGAGGTGCTGTTCAAGTGCATGGACCAGACGCCCGCGGTGGACATCTGGTCGGCCGGCATCATCCTCCTGTCGTTCCTGCTGCGGCGCTTCCCGCTGTTCAACGCGAACGACGACACCGAGGCGCTCCTCGAGCTCGCGACCATCTTTGGCGCGCGGCGCATGGAGCAGTGCGCCATGCTGCACAACCGCACGTTTGCGTCGAACCTCCCCACCGTCGACCACGCGGGGCGACGCATCCCGGAGCTGATTCAGCACGTGCGCCCAGAGCTCTTTGAGCCGCCCGCAGACCACCCCGACCCGGGCGAGTACCGCCGGCAGGTACAGCAGGTCGTGCACCTTGCGAACGTGTGCCTATACCTCGACTGCACACGCCGCTGGACCGCACGCCGCCTGCTGCGCCATGCCTTCTTCCAGGACCTGGTGGAGCCCGCTACATAGTGGAGGTACGTTTTCTTCATGCACGACGCGCGGCACCAGCGCTTCGCGGGCAGCGACACGCCGACGCTCGCGGCCACCGCCGACGTCCTGCGGTGCTACGAGGAGGCCGTGCAGGAGCCCATGGTCGAGTGCACCAACCTCGACGCGCTCTACACCAACGCCCAGCCGGACGACACCGACCGCCCCGACGCCGTGCTCCTCCGCGAAGACTTTTGCTCGACGGCCGTCGTCGCTAACACGTGGCTCTCGCTGCGGCCCACGAACCGCGCCCAGGGCGTCGACATCGACCTCGACGCGCTGCGCGACTCGCAGGCCCGGTGGGGCGCACAGCGCGTCCAGCTGCTCCAGAGCCCCGCGTTTGCACACGCCGCGCACACCGTCGAGCTGCGCGCAGACGCTGCGCCGCCAGACGCGGGCGCGCCGCCGGACGGCGCCGCACGCGCCGCGGCGCCCTCGACGTGGGACGCGGGGCAGGCGTCTGCGCGCTTCGACCGGCGGCTCGCCAAGAAGCAGCAGCGCGCACAAAAGGCGCAGGCGGCGCCGGCGCCCGCGGCGCCCGCGGGCCCGCGGCTGACGCTGCTGCACAGCGACGTGCTCGACCTGCCGGTGCCGCCCACGGCGGACGGCGCGGGGCTCGAGCCGCCGGACCTCGTTGCGTCGCTGAACTATGCGATGGCCTACTTCCACGACCGCAAGACGCTGCTGGCCTACCTGGACGCGGTGAAGCGCTCGCTGCGCCCGCGCACGGGCGTGTTTGTGACGGACATGTTTGGCGGTGCGCCGACGGGCGAGGAGTACGTAGAGCAGGCGCCGCTCTGGGACGCCTTTCTGTCCGAGCCGGGGTTTGTGCGCACCGACGCCGACGCGCAGCAGGTGGTGCTGGACGCGGACCGCCCCGGCGCGCGCAGCGTGCGCGGCGCGCACGACGACCTGCAGGTGCTGCCTGCGGCGCCCGCGGCGGCACGCGGCACGCGCGCCGAGTGGCCGCGCGGGCGGCTCAAGCTCGTGCGCACCGGCGCGGAGCACGGCGGGTTCGAATACTGGCGCGAGGACGGCCCGATTGACTATGCGACGAACCGCTTCCGGATGAGCCTGAGCTTCCGGTTTGCGGACCGCTCGTGGCTGCGCGACGTGTTTGCGTACGACTTCCGCATCTGGTCGCTGCGCGAGCTCACCGAGGCGATGGAAGAGGTGGGGTTTGCGGCCGTGCGCGTGCTGGTCCTGCCGCGCAACGACCTCGACAGCTATGGCGGGGGGAGCGACAGCGAGGGCGGCGCGAGCGATGCCGAGTCGGACGACGCGTTTGCGTTCCTGCGGCGCACCGAGCACGCCGAGCGCCAGCGCCGCCTGTTCCACACGGTGCAGCCCGGCGAGAAGATCTTCTGCAGCCGCTCGTTTGCGACGTACATCGTCGCGCGCGCGCCTTAGTCGGCCGTCCGTAGCACCTCGAGCACCACGGGCAGCACCACCTTGCGGTTCGCGCGCACATGGCCCTGCGAGAAGACGGCCGCGTGCACCTCGTGGTCGAGGCGGTCGTCGGTGCTCAGCGCCAGCGGATGCTCCGGCGCGCCGTCGACCAGGCGCGGGCTGACGTACGGCGTCAGGTCGAGCGACGGCCGCGTGCGCGACACGAGCTTCTCGAGCACCGCGGAGAACACCGAGTCGTCGTGCGCGTTCGCCGCGTACACCAGCACGAGGTCGCGCGCGCGCGTGCCCAGGTCGGGGTCCGTGTACGCACACAGCACCACCAGCACGTCGATGCGCCGCGCCACGAGAAACGCGCGCAGCGCGCCCCACCACACGCGCCACTGCGCCTCGGCGGCCGCGTGCGTCGTCGACGCCGGCTCGCCGCCGTGCCGGTACGCGCCCGACACCCACGCGGCCACCGACACCGGCACGCTCGCCACGCCCAGCACCACGTGGCCACGCGGCGTCGGCGCCCAGAGCGTCTTGAGGTCGCGCGACAGGAGCGCCGCGGTGTCGAGGTGCGCGACGTCGCCCTTGACCGCGCGCAGCGCGCGCGCCCACGCGCGCGTGTGTGCCTGCGCGTCGCGCGTCACGCCCGGCGCCGCGGCGCCCGCGGCGTCCGCGGCGTCCGGCAGGGTGGTCTGTGCGCCGTACTGGGCGGCAAGCTCCGCAAACGCGGGCGCGGCGCCGAACGCGAACGACGACGCGGGCACGAGGCGCACAAACGCCTCGGCGTCCGTCGGCGTCGCCTTGCCCGCGGGCGCCATGCGGACGTGGTGCGTGTCGAGCACAATCGCGCTCAGCAGCAGATCGGCCACCGCCCGGTCCATGCGCCCGCCGGTGCCGCGCAGCGCGTCCGCGTACACGTCGGCCACCAGGCTTGCGCACGAGCCCACCGGCTCGCGGCTCGGCGCACGCACGATGCGCAGGCGCGCGTCGAGGTACGCGCCGTCGTCCTCGTGGTGGTCCACGACGAGGTCGACGTGCCGCCCCGTGCCCCACGCGGGCGCGAGGCGCGCATGATCCACGAGACCCAGGCCGACGTTGGCGTGCGGCGAGAGCGCGACCGAGCGCCCCACGTCGACGCCGAGGTCGTCGATCGTCAGCAGCGCGTCGAGCGGCACGCCAAGCGCCTCGTACACCAGCAGGTTCTCGCGGCGCTGCGCAAGCTCCGCACGCGGCGTCTGCACGAGCGGCACAAACGCCGTGCCCGTGGGGAAGCCGAGGCCCGCGGCGTACGCGGGCGCGTGCGCCAGCACATAGCTCAGCGCGATCGCCGACGCGGCCGAGTCCAGGTCGCCGGCATCGTTGCCCATGATGAGCACGAGGCGCGACGCGGGCGCCTCGCCCGCGAGGTGCGCGAGCGCCTCGTGCTTCGCCCACGCAAGAAAGGCAGGCAGCGCCTGCGGCGGTTCCGTCATCGTCGGGGGACACACGCCGCGCCCCCTCCCCCACGACCCCCGGCGCCTCGCACGTGGCACGTCACGAACATGCGATTTTGCACGCCGGGCGCACGCGCGCTGGGGACGAGCGCGTGCGCGGGCGCCGCGGCGCGCCGCGCAGCGCCGCGCACGCCGAACAAGCACACGCTCGAGCGCGTGCGGCCGACGCGCGCGCCGCCCGCGCTCGACTTCGCGGCGCCGGACGCCGCGCACGCCGACGCACGCACGTTTGCGGCGCCGCCGCTGTCCGACGGCCTGCTCGCGCAGGTGCGCGCGATGCTCGGCGCGCGCGCGCGGCCGACGGTGCCGCAGGCACAGGCGCTCACGCACTTCTTTGCGCCGCAGCGCACGCCCGGCGCGACGCTGCTCGCCGCCGAGACGGGCAGCGGCAAGACGCTGGCGTACCTGCTGCCCGTCCTGCAGTCGCTCCATAGCACACGCGCCGCGCGCGAGCACGCGGACGTCGCGTACGCCGCGCAGCACGCGCCGCGCCTCCTGCCGCGCGCCGTGGTCCTTGCGCCGACGCACGAGCTCGCGCGGCAGATCGCCGAGGTCGCCAAGGCGCTCAGCCACCACGCGGCGCACAAGCTGCGCGTGGACTGCACGTCGACGCGCCTGTTTGACGCGCGCGCCGCCGACGCCCTTGCGCAGCTGCAGCGCGACGCGGCGCACGCGCACGACGTCGGCGCGCCGCCGCCCACCGGCGCGCCGCGGTCGCCCGACGTGCTCGTCACGACGCCCAAGCGCCTGCGCGAGCTGTGCGCGCCGGCGCACCGCACGCCGCTCGCGCTCGACCATGCCGCCTGGGTCGTCGTCGACGAGGCCGACACGCTGTTCGACGACGGCTTCCGCGCCGATACCACCGCGGCGCTCGACGCCGCGCGCGGCGCCGACGTCGTCCTGGCCACCGCCACGATCCCCAAGACGCTCGCCGCGCTGCTCGCCGCGCGCTACCCGCGCATGACGACGCTCGCGTCGCCGCACCTGCACACGCTGCCCGCGCGCCTCACCGCGCGCTTCCTGGACCCCGGCGGGTCGAAGGACATGGCGATGCTCAAGGAGATCCTGCGCATCTTCACCACGCCCGCGTGCGCCGGCGACCAGATCCTCATCTTCCGCGACCGCCGCACGGGCGTCGAGCAGCTCAGCGCGTTCCTCCGCGCACGCAACGTCGACCACGTCGCGCTCACCGGCGACGCCGACGCACGCGCACGCCGCACCGACGCACGCCTCGCGCCGTTCCTGCACCGCCCGTACGCTCGCGACGACGCACCGCCCGACGCCCCCCGCATCCTGCTCACCACCTCGGTCCTGTCGCGCGGCCTCGACTTTGGGCCGCGCGTCCGGCACGTGTTTGTGCCGGACGCGGGGCGCGCCGCCGTGCAGCACGCCAACGACAACGCCCTCGAGCTCCTGCACCGCGCAGGGCGCTCGGCGCGTGCGGGTCGCGCGGGCAGCGTCGTCTTTTTCGAGAAGCACAGCGCGCCAGGGCACACCAAGGTGCTCATCAACCGCCGCGGGCAGAAACGCGGCGTGGTGCGCGGGCAGATGGACCTGCTCGTCCACGCGCTGCGCCGGCGCAAACGCCGCACGCCCCGCCGCACCGCCCATAGCACCCCATAGCCCGTGCGCCGCCCCGCCGCGCCGGCCGCCCGCGCACCACCCACCTCCACCCGCCGCCCCCGCCCCATGGACCGCGGCGTGGTGCAGCGCTGGCTGCGCCAGGTGCTCGAGCCGGTACGTCGCCCGCTCACACAGTACGCGGCACGCGAGCGCATCGCCAGCGACGTCGACCGCGCGCTCACCGCATTCCCGACGCTCCGGCCCCGCACCGACGTGTACAGTACGTGCGCGGCTCACCCAGCCTACGACGACGGCCGCGCCGCCCTCCTGCTCGTGCTCGACGGCACCCTCCCGGTCGAGTACGCGGGCACGCTCTACTACATCCCCGTGCACGTGTGGATCCCGCGCGCGTACGCCGACGACCCGCCGATCGTGTACGTCGTGCCCACCCCCGCGATGCTCGTACGGCGCAGCGAGCGCGTGGACGTCAGCGGCCGCGTGTCGCCCGCGTACCTCGACGACTGGCGCCGCAAGCCCGAGGGCGCCGACCTCGTCGAGCTGCTGCGCGCGTGCCAGGCGCTCTTCCACACCACGCCGCCCGTCGTCGCCAAGCCGCCCTCCGTAGATGCGCGCGCGCCGCCGCCCGCACGCCCGCCGCGCCCCGCACGCCCCGCCGACGCGCCCGGCCGCCCGCCGGTGCCCGGCCGCCCGCACGCGCCGCGCGCGGCGGCGCCCGCGCCCGCGCCCGCGCCCGCACCCGCGGCGCCCGCGCGGCCGATGAACCCCGAGCTGCGCGCGCTGCACGACGCGGTGCACACGCGCGTCGCGGCACGGCGCGCAGAGCTGCGCGACACGCTCGCGACCGCGAACGCGCAGCTGCGCGACCTGCTCGCCGACCTGCAGCAGGGGCGCCCCGCGATCGACGACGAGATGCGCCGCCTCGAGGCCGTGCAGGCCGTGTGCCGCACACACACCGCGCGCCTCGGCGAGACGATGCGCACCGCCCAGCAGCGCATCGACACGCTGCAGCGGCGGCCGGACCCGCACGTCGACGAGATGCTCGTCGCGACGAGCCTCGTGGAGAACCAGTACGTGGCGCACTCACCCAGACGCCTCCAGCTGCGCGCCGAAGACGCCGCGCTCGAAGATACCATGTACCAGCTCGGGCGCGCGCTGCACGCCGAGCAGCTGTCGCTCGACCGCTTCATCAAGCAGACCCGCATGCTCGCGCGCGAGCAGTTCCTGCGCCGCGCGCTCGCCAAGAAGATCGACGCGGGGCTATCTACCGCTACATAGACGTTGCAAACGCCAGTGCCGCCGGCGAGCTCTGCATCAGTACGCCACGCACCTCGACCGGCTTCACGCCCACCGACGACAGCGCCACGCGCCCGTCGCGCACCACAAAGTGGCTGCGTCAGCACCGCACCTACCTCCGCTTCGTGCTCGTCGCGACGCCCGTCAGCGCACCGATCAGCACACGTTCCGGATCGCTCAGCAGGCGGTACGCCAGCCCCAGCTTGGTCGCCCACGTCTTTTGCGCACGCGGCGCATCGCTCGACAGGCCCAGCACGTCAAAGCCCGCCTCCGCCCACTGCTCGTACGCGTCGCGGTACGCCTGCGCCTGCTTCGTGCACCCCGGCGTGTTTGCGCGGGGGTACGTGAACACCACGGCCTTGGACAGCGCCGCGACGCGCACCGGCTCGCCGTCCTGGTCGAGCAGCGTGACGTCGGGCAGCGCCGCACCGACCGGGAGCGGCCCGGCGGGCGCCGCCGCCGCGGGGCGCTCGTCTGCGCTCGCCCTCGCGCGCTTCGTGCGCGCCGGCGCGGCGCGTGGCGTGTGCTCCGTCTCGCCCGCCGCGCGGCGCTCGGCCGCCGGCTCCGGCGCGGCACGCTTGGCAAGTCGCTGCGAACGGCGGCCTTCCGACATGGTGGCCTCCACACGGAGCGCGCCGCGCCGCGCCACGCCGGGGGGTGCGGGGCGCGGCTCGGCGGCGCGGCTCGGCGCGGCCCCGGCGGGCGCGCACATCTGCTCGCCGGGCGCGCGTCGTGGGCGCCGGCACGGTGCACAGCATTGCGCTCTATGGATGCGCGGCGGCCGCGGCGCCGTCGCGTCTACAAGGCCCCTCCGCGGAGCGAGAGCACGAGCTGCGTCAGCACGCGACGTACGTGGAGCACCGATCCGCCCTCGATGCCAAAGTCCTTGACGGTCTTTTCGTCGTTCCTGCGTGAGTGTGCGACGTACATCTGCTTGCCGCCAAAGATGAGGCGCTGCTGTGCGGGCGGGATGCCCTCCTTTTCCTCGACGCGCTCCTTGATGCGCGTGATCTGCATGAGCGCCACACACCCACCTTGTCGGTCGCGTCGACGTCGAGCTCGATTTCTGCGTGAGCCGCGCACGTACCCTTGCCGGTGAGCGTCTTGACTTTGATGAGCATCGTCGGTGGAGGCACGTGGCGCGGCCGGCTTCCCCACACGATGCACCTGCTGCCGCGCGAACGCGATAAGCTTGCGCTGCGCACCGCGGGCGTCCTGGCGCAGCACCGGCTTGCGCGCGGCGTCCGCCTAAACGCGACCGAGGCCACCGCGCTGCTTTCGACGGTGCTCCTCGAGCGCATCCGCGACGGGACGTCGTCGGTGTCGGAGCTGATGCAGTACGGCAAGACGCTCCTGGGCTTCCGGCATGTGCTCCCCGGCGTCGCCCAGCTGCTGCGTACGTTGCGCACGGACTCACACAGACGAGGTCATGGTCGAGGGCACGTTCCGCGACGGCACGTTTCTCGGTACGTCGCGCCGCTCACTCAGTGACGCTCGTCGACCCCATCTGCACGCCGGACGGCGACCTGGCCGGCGCGCTGTACGGCGCGGGCGTCCCCGTGCCGCCCGCGGACCGCTTCCCGCCCGTACCGACGCCCGAGGGGCCCGTGCCGGGCGAGACGGTCGTCGCCGACGCGCCGCCGATCGTGCTCTTCCCCACGCGCGCGCGCATCCAAGTCACCATGACCAACACGGGCGACCGCGCGATCCAAGTCGGCTCGCACTTCCCCCTTCCGCGCGTGAACGCGGCGCTGGTGTTCCCGCGCGAGCTCGCGGCGGGGCGCAAGCTCGACATTGCCGCAGGCACCGCGATCCGCTTCGAGCCGGGCGACGCCAAGACGGTGACGCTCGTCGACGGCGCCGCGCGGCATGCGGCGGCGGCGGCGGGCGGCGCCGCGGCGGCGCCCGCGCCCGCGCCGTTCTCGCTGACGCGCGCCGCGTACGCGGCGCTGTACGGCCCGACGACCGGCGACCGCGTGCGCCTCGGCGACACGGATCTCTGGGCGGAGATTGAGCACGACTATGCGGTGTATGGCGACGAGTGCACGTTTGGCGGCGGCAAGGTCATCCGCGACGCGATGGGGCAAGCGAGTGGGCGTGCGGCCGCCGACGTGCTCGACACGGTGATCACCAACGTGGTGCTCATCGACGTGACGGGCATCGTGAAGGCGGACGTCGGCATCAAGGACGGGCGCATCGCCGGCATTGGCAAGGCGGGCAACCCCGACACGATGCTGGGCGTGACGCTCGGCATGGTCGTAGGCGCGTGCACCGAGGTGATCGCCGGCGAGGGCCTCGTCGCGACCGCCGGCGGCCTCGACGCACACGTGCACTTTTTGTCGATGGAGATGTGCGAAGAGGGCCTCGCGAGCGGGCTGACCACGCTGCTGGGCGGCGGCACGGGCCCTGCGGCGGGCACGCGCGCGACGACGTGCACGCCGGGCCCGTGGCACATCGAGCGCATGCTGCAGGCGACCGATGCGCTGCCGATCAACGTCGTGCTCAGCGGCAAGGGCAACGACTCGGCGCCGCGCGCGCTGCGCGAGCAGGCAGAGGCGGGCGCGGCCTTCTTCAAGGTGCACGAGGACTGGGGCGCGACGCTCGACGTGATCGACAACTGCCTCGCGGTGTGCGACGAGTACGACGTGGCGTGTGCGATCCACAGCGACTCGCTGAACGAGTCGGGCTTTGTCGAGAGCACGCTGCGCGCGATCAACGGGCGCGCGATCCACACGTACCACTCGGAGGGCGCGGGCGGCGGCCACGCGCCAGACTTGCTGCGCGTGTGTGCGGAGGCGAATGTGCTGCCCTCGTCGACGAACCCCACGCGCCCGTACTGCAGCGGGACGGTGGACGAGGCGCTGGACATGCTGATGGTGTGCCACCACCTCTCGAAGAACATCGCGGAGGACGTCGCGTTCGCCGACTCGCGCATCCGCCCCGAGACGATCGCCGCCGAGGACGTCCTGCACGACCTCGGCGCGATCTCGATGATGAGCTCCGACTCGCAGGCCATGGGGCGCATCGGCGAGGTCGTCTCCCGCACGTGGCGCACCGCGCACAAGATGAAGGCGCAGCGCGGGCCGCTCGTCCTCGACGGGCACGCGCCCGACACGCCGACGCGCGACAATGCGCGCATCAAGCGCTACGTGGCCAAGTACACGATCAACCCCGCGATCACGCACGGCATCAGCCACCTCGTCGGCTCGCTCGAGCCCGGCAAGCTCGCCGACATCGTGCTGTACCGCCCCGCGGACTTTGGCGTGCGCCCCGAGCTCGTGATCAAGGGCGGCCAGATCGTCCTCGCCAACGTCGGCGACTCGAACGCCAGCATCCCCACCGTCGAGCCCATGGTCCTCCGCCGCACGTGGGGCTTCCAGCCCGCGTGCGCCGCGCGCAACAGCGTCGCGTTCGTCAGCGCCGCCAGCCTCCCGCGCGTCGCGACGTACGGCCTGCACAAGCACGTCGAGGCCGTGCGCGGCTGCCGCACCGTGCGCAAGTCCGACCTGCGCTTCAACGGCACCCTGCCCGCCATCACGGTGAATCCAGAGACGTACGTCGCCCCACTCACGCAGCTACGAGGTGCACGCCGACGGCCAGCTGCTCGCCGTGCCGCCCGCCACCGAGCTGCCCATGACCCAGGCGGCCAGCCTGTTCTAGCGCCGCGCACGCCGCACCGCCTGGTTGCGCACCCGCACGGGCAGCGCGGCCCAGTACGCGGCCTCCGCCGCGCCACCCACGCGGCGCGCGCCGGCCAGCAGCGGGTCGCGCGCGGCCAGCAGGCGCGCCGCCGCGTCCGGCGTCGCACACCGCACATGCACCGCCGCGCGCACGTCTACATAGTCGATGCCGTTCGGAACCAGTCGCGAGAACGCCGTGCGGTACGCCGCCGCATCCACGCCGGGCGTCGGCGCGAGCACCACCAGCGTGCCGACGGGGTACGCCGTGCCGTCCGCGAGCGCCCCGGCGCCAGGCTCGGCGGCCGGGCACTCGGCGGCCGGGCACTCGGCGGCCGGCGCACGCACCGCCTGCGCGCGCGCGCGTGCGGCCTGCACGTTGCGCGCCACGAGCGTGCGCTGCCACGCGTCGTACTCGGCGGCGCGCGCGCAAAACACCTCGTGCGGCAGCACACGCAGGCCGGCATACACCGCCTGCACCACCGCCTCGGGCGCCGACCGCACCGCCGGCGCCCCGTCCCACGCGTACGCGGCACACAGCACGTCGGCCGCGCGCGCCTCGAGCACGACACTCGCACTGCGCAGCCGCACCTCGGCGCCGGGCGCCGCCGCCTCGTCGAGCGGCCCGGGCGTCGGCGGCAGCACCGCATACACGTGCGGCGCCGGCACGCCCGCCGCGGCCGCGGCCGCGCGCAGCGTGCACGCGACGTCGAGCACGGGCGCCGCGCGCTCTACGGCATGTTCCTGCGTGAGCGGTGCACGTACCACAAACACACCGCGCACGGCGGCCGGCGGAGCACAGTGCACGACGTAGCCGTCGAGCCAGAGCCAGTGCAGCTGCGCAACGAGCGCGAGCGCCCCGACGAGCTCCGCGAGCGACGTGCACACGGCCGCGACCTCGGGCGCGCGCACGAGGCGCGCGGCATGCACGCCGCCGTCCTGGGCGCGGCGCAGCGCGTCGGCGAGCGCGTCGGAGCGCCGCGCGGGTGCGCCCGGCGCGAGCCAGAACACGAGCGCGCTCGCGACATGCACGTCGCCCGCGGCGACGCGCACCGCCGCGGCGTCGGCGCGCGCCGCGCCGCGCGGCGGGGGCGCGCGCCGCTTGGTGCCCGCGACGCTGCGGGGCACGAGCATGGCATCGGGCATCGATCGGGGCGTTGACGTGTCGGGCGATCGGCCGGGCCGGTTGGCTTTGTGCACGATGCGGATGCTTCTCGGAGTCGTGCTGGTCGCCCTGAGCGCCGTGCTGGTGCATGCGTCGAACGTGCTCGACCTGACCAAGACCGAGGTGTACGATGCGACCGTCGGCAAGTCGGCGGGCGTGCTCGTCGAGTACTTTGCGCCGTGGTGTGGGCACTGCAAGCGCCTCGCCCCGGAGTACGAGAAGCTTGCCGACGCCTTCGAGAAGAAGCAGGACCGCGTGCGCATCGCCAAGGTCGATGCGGACGCGAACAAGGAGCTTGGCCGCCGCGCGGGCATCCGCGGCTTCCCGACGATCAAGTGGTACGCGCCGAACTCGGACGAGCCGGTGGACTACACCGGCGCCCGCACCGCCGAGGCGCTCGCGCAGTTCGTCACCGAGCAGAGCGGCGTGCGCAGCCGCATGCCCGCGCCCGAGCCGCCCGCGGTCGTCGAGCTGACGACCGCCAACTTTGACGCGGTCGTCATGGACCCCAAGAAGGACGTGCTCGTCGAGTTCTACGCGCCGTGGTGCGGGCACTGCAAGAACCTCGCGCCGATCTACGAGAAGGTCGCCAAGGTGTTCCGCCGCGACACCAACTGCGTCGTCGCGAAGCTCAACGCGGACGACGCGCAGAACGCCGACGTGAAGCGCCGCTTCCAGATCAACAGCTACCCCACCCTGCTCTTCTTCCCGCAGGGCTCCAACGACAAGTGGCCGCGCCCGTACCTCAAGGAGCGCACCGAGGAGGACTTTATCAGCTTCCTCAACGAAAAGTGCTTCACCTTCCGCAAGGCAGACGGCTCGCTCACCGCGTACGCCGGCCGCATGCCGTCGCTCGACGGCCTCGCCGCGCGCTTCTACACCGCCGCCGACAACGTGCGCAAGAGCGTCGTCGAGGAGGCACGCAAGTTCGCCGACGAGCTGCGCACCAAGGAGCGCTCGCCCGCCAAGGACTCGGCCGCCGCGTACTACCTCCGCGTGATGGAAAAGTCGCTCCGCGACGGCACACAGTACGTCCAGAAGGAGGCGGAGCGCATCGGCCAGCTCCTCGAGCGCCACGCCAAGGGCACCGGCAAGTTCACCGAGGACAAGATCGACCAGCTCCAGCGCCGCTACAACGTGCTCACCGCGTTCATGAACGAGCGCATCGCCAGCGTCGCCAACAAGGCCGCGAGCGACCTCGCCGACAAGACGGCCGCCGCCAGCGCAGACGCCTCGCTCTCCCCGCAGGAGGCACAGCAGGTCGCGCAGCAGCAGATGCACCGCGAGGCCGAGCAGTTCCGCGAGGTGCAGCACAAGCTGCAGGAGGCCGGCGACGCGTCCACGCACGACGAACTGTAGCCACGTAGCACCCCCTCGGCTCGGCCCGCGCCCCGCGCGCCGCCGATCCCCCACCTCCACCCCCGGCATGGCACCCGCGCTCGAGGCCCAGCTCGACGGCGCCCCGGCGTCCGCGGCGGTGCGCGACGCCCAGCTCGTGGTGCGCACACACACCGACGTCGTCCACCTGCCCGTCGAGCTCGTGCTGCACACCGCCGTGGCCCGCTCCGGCGACGCCCTCGCCCTCGAGCTCACGCTCCTGGCCCCGCGGCGCGCCGCGCGCGCCGCGCGCGCATGCGCCGGCACGCGAGCCGCGCGCGGCCCCTACGTCCTGACCCGCGCACAGTGGCGCGCACGCGCCGCAGACCGCGCGGCCACGCGCCTTGCCCCCGTCACACTGCGCCTCGCGCTGGCGCCGGCGCAGGCCGCCGACGCCGACGCCTGGCGCCGCGACGTGCACGCCCAGGCATTCCCGCAGGAGCGCCGGCGCATCCTCGTCATAGCCAACCCCGTCGGCGGACAGGGCAACGGGAAACGCGTGCTGCACCGGCACGTCGTCCCGCTGTTCCGCGCCGCGCACTGTGCGCTCACCGTGGTCGAGACACAGGGGCGCGGCGACGCCTTCCGCTACGTGCACACGATGGACGTGCACGCCTTTGACGCGCTCGTGTGCGTCGGCGGCGACGGCACGCTGCACGAGATCGTCAACGGCCTCGCGGCGCGCCCGGACGCCGCCACGGCGCTCGCGGCGCTCGCGCTCGTGCCGGTGCCCACGGGCAGCGGCAACGGCGCCTACGTCAGCCTGCACGGCCCGCACCGCGCCAACGTCGCGCTCGCGTGCCTGAGCGCACTCAAGGGCGCCACACATGCGCAGGAGCTGTGCGTCTGCACGCAGGACGCCGCGCTCTTCCGCACGCGGCCCATCTACCCGCTCACGGGCCACACGCGCGACGGGCGCGCCTACGTGCAGTACTACTCGTTCCTGTCGCAGGCGATCGGGCTCATGGCCGACATCGACCTCGGCACAGAGCGCTTCCGCTTCCTGGGCGACCTGCGCTTCTCGCTGGGGTACGTCGTCGGGGCGATCCGCAACCGGCGCTGCGACGTCACGATCGACGTCGTCCTGGGCGACTGCGGCACCACGAGCCGCCCCGAGATGCGCCAGCGCGCACGCAGCGCCGCGCCCCCCGCGCCGCCGCCCGCACACACCGACGTCCGCGCTCTGCGGTACGGCTCGGTGCTCGACACCCTCGCGCCGCCCGCGCCGCTGCGCCCCGACGCGCCGCCGGACGGCGAGGCAGGCACGTGGCGGCGCATCGGCGAGCCAGTGTCCACGCTGTACGCCGGCAAGATGCCCTACGTCGCACGCACACTCATGGCCTTTCCGTACGCCTCGCCGGCCGACGGCGCGATGGAGATCTTGCTGCAGACGCAGGCGTCGTCGGTCGTGCAGAAGCTCGCGTCGGTCGTCGACGGCGAGCGCGGCAAGCACGTCGGCCGCCCCGGCGTGCGCTACTTCAAGGTCGAGGCGCTGCGTGTGACGCCGCACACCCCTACGCACGGGCACTACCTGAGCATCGATGGCGAAGAGGTGCCGTACGGCGCGTTCCAGGTCGAGGTCGCGCCGCTGCGCATGATGCTCGCGTCGCTCGACGACGACGAGTGGCACGCGCCGATCCTGCATCCCCCGGCCGCGCAGGACGAGCAGCAAGGCGCCACCAGTCCATAGACGCCGTGCGCCCGCAAAAGGCCCCCCGCCCGCCGGGGCCCCCGTCCCCTGCCTGCCGCCTCCACTTGTGGCCCCTGCGCATGGCGTTCCTCGGCACCGTCGACGGCGTCGCGACGCGTGTCGCGCTCGCCGATGAGCAGCTCATGGTCACCGCGCTTCCCCACAACGTGACGTGGGTCGACATCCCCGCCGCCCTCGTGCTCGATGCGCACCGCGACGCAGACACCGTCACCTGGTCCTTCCTGAGCCCCCGCACGCGGCCGTACCGCGCGGCGCTCGCGCAGCGCATGTGGCCCACGTACCCCTACACGCACTACCGCCTCGCGCAGGACGCATGGCGCGCGCGCGACGCGCACGCGCTCGCCGCGCCGCTGCACTGCACGACGCTCGCCGTGACGCTCGCGACGCCCAAAGACGCCGCGCACCTCTGCGACGCCCTGCGCACCGCCGCGTACCCCCATAGCACGCCGCACCGCCGCATCCTGGTGGTGTGCAACCCCGTGAGCGGGCGCGGGCGCGGGCGCGCGGCGCTCGACGACGCCGTGCGCCCCATCCTGCGCGCCGCGGGGTGCGCCGTGGACGTCGTCCTCCTTGCGCGGCGCTTCGACGCGCTGCACCAGCTCGCGACGCGCGACCTGCGCGGCGTGGACGCGCTCGTCGTCGTGGGCGGCGACGGCACGATGCACGAGGTGCTCAACGCGCTCGCGGCGCGCGCCGACGCGCGCGACGCCCTGCGCACGCCGCTGGTGCCCGTGCCGGCCGGGAGCGGCAATGCGCTGTACATCAACCTGCACGGCGACGGGCACGGCGCGAGTGCGCCGCTCGCGTGCCTCTCGGCGGTCAAGGGCACGCCGTACGCCCACGAGCTGTGCGCCGTGACGCAGCCCGCGGCGCTCTTTGACGCGGCGCCGTATCCGCTGGTGCGCACCGACGCACACGGCACGTATGTACAGTACTATGCGTTCCTGTCGGTGGCGCTCGGCGTGCTCGCCGACGTCGACCTCGGCACCGAGTGGATGCGCGCGCTCGGTGACGCGCGCTTCACGCTCGGCTACCTCGCGGGCATCTGGCGCAACGCGGCGTGCGACGTCGACGTCGACGTGTGCCTCGGCGCACAGGGCACGGTCGACCGCGCCGCGGCGCGCGCGACGCACGCCGCGCCACCGCCGGCGCGCGCCGCACACGCCCTCGCGCACGGTTCCGTCCTGGCGCCGCTCGAGCGCACCGCGCCGCCGATCGCCGTGGCCGCCGACGCGTGTGCCCTGCACGGCGCCGCGGCGGCGCACGACGCGTGGCGCGCGCTCGACGTGCCGATCTCGACGCTGTACGTCGGCAAGCTGCCGTACGCAAGCCGCGCGTTCATGCCGTTCCCGTACGCGTCGCCCAACGACGGCACGCTCGACATCACGCTGCAGAACCAGGCCAGCTCGATCGCGACCAAGCTCGCATCGATGCAGGCCAGCGCGCACGGCGACCACATCCACGCGCCGGGCATGCACTACCTCAAGGCGGCCGCCGTGCGCGTCACACCGCGCCCCACCGCGCGGCGCCGGCACGTGGTGAGCGTCGACGGCGAGTCGCTGCCCTACGGACCGCTGCAGATCGAAGTCGCGCCGCTCGCCGCGCACTTCCTCGCGCTGCGCGACACGCACTGGCAGCCGCCGGCGCTCGCGCGCCCGGCCGTCGCGCGCCACGCTAGCCCCGGTTCATAGTGTTCCCCGCGCCGCGCTTGTGCGACTCGGTGTATGCGTCCCAGCGGAGCGCCTCCTGCCGCGCCTCCTCCGCGGCGTCCTCTGCGGCGCGCGTGCCGTCGAGCTCGGCGCGCTCCGCACGCTGCTCGCGCGGCGTCGCGGCCGCCTGCTGCGCGGGGCCGCCAGAGCGCACCACGTTGCCGCGGCGCTCCTCCTCGGCGAGGTACTCGTCGATGCTCATCGTCGGCAGGCGGTGCGACGGGCGGAACACGCGCGCCTGTGCCTCGCGCCGCGCACCGACGTCCGACGCGCGCCCAGTGATCACAAACGGGCGCAGCGGCTTGCCGCCCTCGCCGAGCAGCGGGCCGCCCTGCGCGCCGGCGAACCACGGCGTGTCGAGGCGCCAGGCAGCATCGTGTGCCTCGGCCGCGGGCGCGTCGCGGCCGGGCGGCGGCGCGTGCTGCAGCATCGCGAGCTCCTGCCGCGCGCCGTCCAGGATGCCGGCGGTGCGCACCGCATGCAGCACAAGCAGCATCCGCAGGTAGTCGCGCAGCGTGCGCGGCGGCCGCGCCTCGTACGTGCCGGGCGCCGACGCCGCGGCGTCGGCGCCCTCGTCCTCGTCCTCGTCCTCGTCCTCGTCGTCGCCACGCGGCACGACGAGCAGGTCGTAGAACGCGTCGTCGGGCGCCGGCGGCCGCGACGCCGGCGCGTGCCGCTCGTAGGCACGCGCACGAAAGGCACTACGGAACGCATCCAGCAGCCGCACCACCTCCTTCTCGATGCGGAGCAGCTGGATCTTGAGGTGCCGCCGCTCCGCAGGCGCAAGCGCCGCGGGCCCCTGCACCTGCTGCCGCAGCATCACCGCGATCGCCGGCGGCAGCGCACCGTGCCGCGTCGCGGTTGTGAAAAAGAGGCGCGCGGCGCCGACGCACGCCTCGACGTGCTGCTTGCGCGCGTGCATGCGGTCGCCCTCGGACGCGCCAGGCGGCATCGGCCGCGCGTCCTCGAGCTGCGCCTGCAGGCTCGGCACGAAAAAGACGCGCAGCGCATGCGTCGAAATCTCCCGCAGCGGCTCGTTGGCGCTGACGACGCCGAGCGCGTCCGCGGCGCGCGCGACGTCGGCGAGCAGCGCAAGCGCATGTGGCACGTCGCGGCGCGCGCCCGCGAGGCGCGCGGCCTCGTCCAGCCGGCCCGTGAGCGACTCGGGGTCAGACATGCGGACGCGGCGCTGAGTCAGCGGTTACGGAGGCTCCTACGGGCGCCACGAAAAGTAGGCGGCGAGCGCGCCCCACAGCACGCCCGCGACGACAAACTCGATCGTCGCAAAGACGAGCACGAATGCGGCAAGCGAGAGGAGCGCGTGGTGATACATCCAGTAGCTGTGTTAGGCCCATCACGTACATCAGCCCCGTCATGTGCGCGTCGAAGCGCAGCACGGCGTGCTGCACCGGCACGCGCGGCATGTCGACCACGAGCGCGGCGCGCGTCGCAAGCAGCGCGCCCTGTGGCGCGGGCATCCACGGCGTGATGCCGCGCAGCAGCGGCACACGCACCAGCTGCGTCGGCGCCACCGGCTCGCGCTGGAACGGGCGCAGCGCCGTGCGCGCAAGCCGCGCGCCCCAGCGCACCACGCGCGGCTCGCGCACCAGCAGCACCGCGCGGCTCGCTGCGTACAGCGGCGTGTCGCCCGCCGCAAGCTCGAGGCGCACCATCGCGTCTGGGTAAGCACTGCACGTACTGTCCTGGACGCCGCGCGGCAGGAGCACGCGCATCTCCAGCGCGACGTCGTACACGACGCCCTCGCGGAACAGAGGCACACTCGGCTCCGTCTGCCACACGGGCACGTCGGCGTCGCGCCCGTCGAGCAGGACGTGCGCATAGGGCGCCGCGCCGCCGTGCGCAAACTGCAGGTGCACGTCCTTGTGCACCGCGGCGTCCGGCACCCACGCATAGTAGAAGCCTATGTACGCAAGCACGGCCATCGCGACGCACGCGACATGCAGCGCCGAGAGCATCGCGAGGCGCAGCACGACACGGTGCGACGTGGGAGAGCCCACGACCGCGTACGCAACGCGCGCGGCGCGCACGGCGGGGCGCACGACGCACGCGCGCCACGCCGCGTCCACCAACGCCCCGGCGCGCACGCCCGCATCGTCGCCGCGCTCGTGCCCGCGGCGTGCCGCGCGCCCCGGGCGTGCGGGGTAGAGGCGCCGTCGGCCGTACATGGTTTCACGTGACCCCGCGACCATGGCGACGAGCGCAACAGGCCCCGGGGGGGAGTACGGCAGCGCGATGCGCAAGTTCAAGCTCGTGTTCCTCGGCGAGCAGTCGGTCGGAAAGACGTCGCTGATCACGCGCTTCATGTACGACACGTTTGACGCGAACTACCAGGCGACGATCGGCATCGACTTCCTGTCCAAGACGATGTACCTCGACGACCGCACCGTCCGCCTCCAGCTGTGGGACACGGCGGGGCAGGAGCGCTTCCGCTCGCTCATTCCGTCGTACATCCGCGACTCGAGCGTCGCGATCATCGTGTACGACGTCACCAGTACGTGCCCTGCTCACCCAGACCGCGACTCGTTCAAGGCGACCGCCAAGTGGGTCGAAGACGTGCGCGCCGAGCGCGGCAACGAGGTGATTGTCGCGCTCGTCGGCAACAAGGACGACCTCGGCGACAAGCGCGAGGTGTCCACCGAGGAGGGCGAGCAGCGCGCCAAGGAATACAACAACGTCATGTTCCTCGAGACCTCGGCCAAGGCCGGGCACAACGTCAAGGCGCTCTTCAAGAAGATCGCCCAGGCGCTCCCGGGCATGGACGAGCAGGCCGCCGACGGCGTCGCCGCCCACCAGAGTACGTGCGCGCTGCGCTCACACAGCCATCGACGTCTCCGCGCAGGCCAAGGAGGAATCGTCGTCGTCGTCGTGCCAGTGCTAAGTAGGATACACAGGGGCTACGTGCAGCGCCGCGCCGCGCACCGCCGCCCATACCAGCGCAGGCACGCGCACCAGCGGGCGCACCGCAAGCCCGACACGCGCCGCCGCGCCGCGCGCCGGCACGCCGCGCACCGCCCACGCCGCGCCGCACCCCGCGCCGTCGAGGCGCGCCGCGGCCCGCGCGGGGCACACACACCCCACGCCCAGCGCGTACAGCGGCAGCGCGGCCAGCACACCGACGCCCGCGGCCAGCGCCGCACGCACGCCCTGCACCGCGACCCACGCCGCGGCGCTCGCCGCATAAAACAGCCCGACGGTCGGCGCGAGAAACACGAGCAGCGTAAACAAAATCGTGCCGAGAAACAGCTGATCCACCTCATAGTGCGCGGCGTCGACGCGCCCGCCGTGCAGCGGGTTGCGCTTGCGCCCTCGGAACAGGTCGAATAGCGAGCACGCCGCACACACCACCCAGCCATATACGCGCCGCAGCACGGCATACACCAGCGCCAAGTGCGCACTCACCACCGCCAGCGCATCGAGCTGCACACTCAGCACGCCCGACACGCCCAGCACCCGCCCCACCGCCGCACACACCGCGACGTACGCGCCCAGGTGCGCACGCACACGCGCGTGCACCACCCGCGTCATGCCCTCGCTCACGCTCGCCAGCACGTCGCGCAGAAACTGTGCAAGCTCCGTGTTGAGCTTGATGCCGAGCGGCCAGCTCGCGAGCGCATCAAGCACCGCACACACCGCCGGCGCACTCACGCCGTCCACGACACGCGCGAGCGCCGCGCCGACACGCGCCGCGTCGCGCTCCAGCCACGCGGCCAGCGCCCACCCCAACGCTAAATCCACGCCGAGACGCAGCGCCGCGTCCCACGCCCGCGCCGCGCGCTCGCGCCCCTCGGCCACCGCCCGCGCGACCTGCGCGGCGTCGCCCGCGGCGATCGCCGCCGCCAGGCACGGCCACCACGCAACGTACGCGGGCCACGCCGACACGCCGTAGACTACGTACGCAGCGCAATTGTACAGCGCACACGGCGTCCACCGAGGCGCGCCCCACGCGCGCACCGCCGGCACGCCGCGGCTCCGCGGCACGCGCCACGCCCAGCGCACCAGCGCAATGCACCGCACCGCACACCGCAGGCCGGCGCCCGGCCGGCGCGCCCCGCACAGCTCGCGCCGGCGGTCGGGGTCCATCGCGACAAGCTGCTCCAGCCGCGTCGGCGCGCGCGCGCGCGCGCCGCCGACATCGAGCGCCAGCGCCTCGAGGCGCCAGGCGTCCGGCGGCGCATACACCACCACACACGTCCGGCACGCAGCGCTCACCGGCGCCGCAAGATGCACCCTGCGTCAGCCCACCACGTACCACGCCAGCGCGGGGCCAGGGCGCATATGCAGGTCCACGTCGCGCGCGCGCCGCACACGCGCAGGCGCCGCCGCACACGTTCCGACGCACCGCACGCCAGGCAGCACACGCGCCGCGTCGCGCGGACGCACGCCGATCACGACCACAACCACCTCGCCGGGGCCGCCGTCCAGACACCACCCATGCACCTCGGTGTACTCGCCGGGCACCAGCGTCGCGGGCCAGTACACCTGCACGGACACGACACCGTCGGCGGCCAGCGCCGCGCACAGGCGCCGCGCGGGCGGCGGAGGCGGCGGCGGCCGGCGCTGCGCCGCCGCCGCGTCCGCGACAAACCGTGCATCCCATGCGACGCGCTGCTCCGCGAGCCACTGGGCACCCGCGTACGCGGCGCCCGTCAGCGCCGTCGCCGCCGCCCATGCACCCCCCACACCGAGCCTCGCGTCTTCCAGCATGCGGGTGGAGGTGCACGCACTCGAAAAAAGGGCCCATTTGTTGCGGAGCGCCTGGCTCCCACCTGGGCCTGCGCCGACGCGGCCGACCGCGGCGTAGCCCACGGGCGCCGCGCGCGGCACCCCCACGCGCACCGACGCTGCGCCCGCCAACGCACAGCCGCAA
Organism: Malassezia brasiliensis; assembly: GCA_029542985.1. Taxonomy (NCBI): domain Eukaryota; kingdom Fungi; phylum Basidiomycota; class Malasseziomycetes; order Malasseziales; family Malasseziaceae; genus Malassezia; species Malassezia brasiliensis. Next base: position 367,601 of record CP119955.1, read on the forward strand.
CTCACACACGCCCGAGGGACGGAGCCTAGATCCTACACAGCTACGATCGCGCACCTGCGTGCCAGACGCGCGCATCCACGCCGACAAGCCGTTGCCGCCGCCTATGCGTCGCTCTTGGCACCGGCCTGCGCATCGCTGGCCTCGGCCTCGGTATCAATCAGGCCGAGGCGCGGGCCGGCGAGCCCGCCCTTCTTGGCGGCCTCGCGCGCCTTGCGCGACTCTTCGGCCTGGCGCTTGATCGCGTGCTCTTGGATGGTATGCGCACGCGCAAGCTGCGTCAGCAACTACACGCACCTCCTTCGTATGGTGCAGACACTCGAGGTAGTCCTCCTTCTGCGGCATGCACTCACCCGCCGACTCGGCGGTCACGTAGCATTTCCGGAAATCCTGCCAGAACGAGAAGCAGCGCGAGGGGCCTGCGTCAGCACACACGCTACCCACCTCCGTTGAATCCGAAACCAGACTGCCGCAAGTGTTAGCCTCTGCACACGCGCGCACGACGTACCGCCATCGTACACCAATGCCGGTTGACGGGAGAGTCGTCCGTCGGCGGCCGAAGGTCACGTGATACAACGCCAGGGCGCCGTGCACGAGGCTGGACGAGGCAAGTGCCATGCTATCGACCGCCCGCCCACAGGGCAGCAGGCGCACATCGTTGAGCTAATGTACAGCGGGGGCAGTCTCTCAAAAAACAAGCGGCTGCCGCTTTTCCTCCCATCGCCGGTCGTCTGGCGTTAGCTGCACCACGCACAATCGCTCAGAAACGCAGCGGCCACCACCATCACGCGCTCGATCAGCGTCAGGGTGCGCGCATCGGGCGAGAGGCGCACGGGGTCCTTGTTCGTAAACTGCAGCTTGACGGCAGGTCCCGTCGTCTCGCTGCCGTCCTCGCCGGGGAGCTGCACCACCGACGTGTCGTAGTCGCGGTCAAAGCACACCACCACGGGGTGCAGCTTACTTGTGGCGCTGCATGCCCACCGCTTCGAAAAGTTCTCCACCGAGCTCATCGTCCGGCGCCGCGCGCCGTTCACGGCGAGTTTGCGCCACGGCCCCTCGGCGACCGCAAACGGACGGAACTCGCTCGTGCGGCGGTACGCGGGCGTGCCGTCAAAGAGCAGGTATTTTTGGTGCGGTGCGATGTGCTGCACCGTGCGGATGCCGCCGACGATGCGCTGCGGCGGTACCTTGCCGGGCTGCTCGCTCACAAAGATCTCCACGTCCTCATACACGCGGCAGCCGCGGCGGCTGATCCGCAGCACCTGCTCGCCGTCGGGGCCATGCACGGTCATCTGCAGCTTGGGCGGCTCGTTCCACCTGCGCTTGGGGCGCTGCGGATCGCACCGAATCTCGCCGACTTGGTCACAGTCGGGCGTGTAGATCTTGACGGTCGACTCCAGGATCCCGGCGCCGCTGGGGTGAGCGTGGGCGACGTACAAACGGGTCGATTTGCGGGTCAGCAGCACGGCGGGGTGCAGAAACATGTGCTGCAGCACCGACGTGACCTCGACGTTGACCACGTCGGCGTACGGCGGCAGCTCACTCCCGGGCGATGCGGGCGGCGGCGGATCCACGTCCCACAGCGCACCGGGGGGCACGGCCGCCCCGCAAGGCTCCCCATGCGCCTCCATGCTGGTTCGGTGGCGCAGCTAAACGCGGGGAACGCGGGGGACCCCCCGCGCCGCGCCACCAAGGTCCGTGCCTACATTACATAATCTATCACCGGCGAATGACGGCGTCGGGGTCGAACCCGGCCAGCACCGTGTGCAGCGCATGCACACCCGCCTGCCCGACGTGCGAGAGCGACAGGCCGTGCTTGGGGTCTGCGGTCCGCGTCTTGACCAGGTCGTCGTCTGTGTCAGGAGGGGCACGTACAAATACCGAGGCACGCCGTGATCACCAGAATCGCGCGCTCCGTCACCGACAGCGGCGTGCCGTGCTCGTCGAGCGCAATCGGGTGCTGCGTCTCCACCTGGAGCTTCTCGCACTGCGGGTGATTTGTCTCGTCAAAGTAGCGCGGCACCAAAAACCGCGACGTGTCGTGCGTACGGTCAAACGTCGCCAGCACCACATCCGAGTCTGGGAACACCTTGTTTGTCCAGCTCCGCGTCAAGTTCTGCACCGAGCCCAAAATCACACTGCGCGGGCTGTACACGGGCAGCCGCGGCCATGCGCCGTTCACCACAGCAAACGGCGTGAACTCCGAGACACGCGTGGCGTTCTCGCCATTGTACAGCGTGTATTTGACGTGCTTGCCTGCATCCGTCTCGCGCACCACGCCAAAGAAGCCGTGCAGCTTGTCCTCTTCGTGGCCGTTGCTTGCGTAGATGCGTGAGTCGTTGCGGCCCGCATGCGTTTCGCGGTCCAGCGACAGCCGCGGCGTGCCGTAGCGGTCGTAGAGCGCCAGACGCAGGTTGACACGGTTCTCGTGGGCGCACGGCGTCCACAGCCCGTCGACCACAATGTCGGCCACCTTGGTGCCGTCGGTGGTCAGGAGGTGCAGGTGGATCTTGGCGACGCTCGGCGAACTGCGGTCAGCTCCTCGCGGCCCACGTACGCTGGCTCGGCGCGCCAGGTGATCACCAGCGCCGGGTGCCCGAAAATATCCTGCAAGGGCACACATCCACGCGCCTTGTCGGCGTCATTGTACGGTGACGACGCCTCCTCGGACACGGAGCTCTGCGCGCTCATCGCGGCAGCGTCCACACCGATGCACGGGAAATGTTTCCTTCACGTGGGACGATGGCTGTCGTGAGAGGCACCGCACGCCGCACCGGCCGTCCATGTGCTCGTCGCGTGTCCCTGACGGCAGGATGCACGGTCTCATTAACTACAGCCAATCCGACCCCGCGCCCAACCTAGATAGGGCCACCCACAGCGGACAAGCTCATCTATTTACAAATATGCCCACCGGTGCCACGTGCACGTCGCTACATCCCCAGGACGCCGGCGGTCGCAAAGAGCGCGCGGCTCTGGTCCAGCTCGTTCGGCACACACCGCAGCGCCGCACGGTCCACTGCCGTCAGCACGAAAACGCACCTTCGATCAAAAACTGCGCCGCCAGCACAAATGCGCGCGCCTCCTCGCCGCGCGGGAGCGTACGCTCGACACGCGCGCCGCGCACCTTGTGCGCCGGCACCCCGTGGAACTGCAGCGAGGCATCCTTGCGCGACTTGATCGGGAGCTGCAGCACCGGCACATTCGACACATCGTCATAGTACAGAACATAGGGCGTTGGCGGCGACGCCAGTTTGCGCTGCATCCACCTGCGTCAGTCATGCGCACGCACGTGTAGTACGGGTACATGTTCTCAGCGCCGGCCATTACCTCGCCCGCCGCGTTCTTGAACACATGGTGCTCCTCGGACGAACGCACCTCGGCAGACACAAACGGCTGCGACACACCGCCCGCAGCACCACGGTCGTCGTACACCTCGTACAGCCGCCGGCCTTTCGCAAGCTGCATCCGGACACGCGCCAGCACCTCGTCGCTGCCGGGCACACAGATGTACGTATCGCTCTGCCGCAGATCGCCGCTGCGCCGAAGGTCCAGCAGCGGCCGTTCGTCCGCGTCCAGAAGCCGGTAGTCGAAACGGGTAAACTGCCTCGTCTGGGGATCACAGATAGCCCCGTGCGCACAGATGGTGCCGACACGGTAGCCTTGTGGCGTCGTAAGCAGGTAGGGCATGTTGGAACTGCGTCAGCACCCCGCGGCAGGACGTACCATCCCCGCACCCGCAACCGCGTCACGAGCAGGACAGGCTCTTCGAGTAGGGTGCTGGATTTCTTGAGCTCGCCGAGGTCCACATCCACCAGCGTCGTGGCCGTCGCAATGCTGCTTGCGTCGCTCATCTCGCACTTTGGCGGGAGGGAAACGCCGCGCTCCCTGCTTGCGTCCTTTCACGTGCCCAGCCGCCGCTCGGCTGGGTCGCTCGTAGCGTGCGTGGCGCACAGACCACCGCCAAAAAATCGCGCACGCGCGCCAGCGGCCTGGTCCCAAGGCACACACGGCTCCCACTCGCAGCTGGGACGGCGGGTCCAGTGCCGCATACCTGGCCATGGTGCCGCGTCCTAAGCGGGTGCTCTGTAGGGGCCCTCGGGGCATGTCCTTCCGCCCGTCTGTCCGGCGACCCGAAACCACCGCCGCGGCCGACGAACGCACCCATGCAGGGGGACGATACCAAAGGCAGGACAGAATGTGCTCAACCTACTACAAGAAGGGAGGCGTCTCGCGCATGCGCTCTACGAGGTGCAGGAGAAGGGTCCCTGACGTTGGCGAGCCTCCGCTCTCGCCCGCGGACGCGCCCGTCTTGCTCCTGGTATAACGAGCAGGCCGCTATGGAGCAGCAAGAACCAGGCTGCTGTGCAGTCTTCCGCTGGCCACAGCAAGCTCAGGCACGAACGCACGGCGCCAACAGTCTTCTGTAGACGCAGGCTCCCTTCATCCCTGGTCCCTTCTGCCGGTCAAGTACGCGCAGGGAGAGGTAGCGGAGGAAACCGTTGATCTGCGCGTGTGAATCTGACCATGTCCAGGGCTGATGCCGTAGCGCGTTCTGCCCTTGGCCTCGACGTATGGATTTCCTGGGCGTGGCTATTTTTCCCACGCGCTTTTTGTCAGGTAGCAGCGCGACGAGGGCCTTGTCCTGTATCGCGCCCCACCCCACCCCCACGTCGGATGCCGTGGCACCGGCATGCCCGTCGGTGGCGCTTCCACGACCGGCCGCTACGCGAGTCCGGCGCCGGTCGCCTCAAGTAAGCCATTGGCCGCCGGACCTGCATGCACCTCCACAGACGCCGCCCCCCGCAGCTTGGCACTGGCCGGATCCATCCACCTACCTTTACGCCGAGTCCCATGTCCGATAACACCCCGGGCGAAAAGCGCTCCGACGTTGGGTCTGTCGCACATACGGAGACGATGGGCGCCGGCGATCCGTTGCTCCAGGAGCCGCACGTCGTCCTCACTGAGCTCCCACAGGGCTTGTAGGTCTCCTCGCTTACCCCTAGCACTGCGACGCTACTCGATACCACGCTTCTGCTAAGCACGATCCACGGCAAACGGCTTGGATTCATCGGCAATGGACGCAAGGCGGGCGCTTTTCACCTGTTCAAGAAACGCCCGCTCGAGTTTGATATCATGGATGCTGAGGGCCGCCCGCGTTATCGCATCCGCCGTATGCCCAACGAGCGGCACACCGACGCCCAGGTATATGAGCGGCGCACTGGGCCGAATGGCCCTGCCTGGCACCAGATCGGCCAGATCGTTGTCCGGTCGCGCAGTCCGCGGGGATTTGGCTACGAGGTATCGTACACGCTGTACGAAATCCACGCCGACGGCCTCTACTATGAGCCGTTTGCGACAACCGAGTCGAATCCCTTTACGCACAAGTTTCGGTTTTTGCAGGATGCACGTGTGGTGGCCAACATGCAGCAGGTGGACTGGGCGTACGTGCGCATGGCTGACGGCAGTGACCTCGGCGTCAAGTCCAAGCTGGCCAACTACCTATTCTGGCTGGAGCCCGGCGCCGCACCCAACGCGGTGCAGCTTGCGACGCGGTGCAAGCAGGGCCGCCCCATCACGACGGACGTGGCGCTGCCGCCGAACTATATACCCAGCGTCGATGCGTCGGCGCCGCCGCTCACTACGAACCAGCGCATGCTGTACCTGGCGGCGGCCTACCTCGTTGTCTGTGCGTATGCTCCTCGCTCACGCAGACGACCAAAAACTCGACGAGCGGCTGTCGAACCACCACGCGAGTGCGCTGATCTCCTCGAGTGGGTCAGTGGCCGTTTCAACTCTGTAATGTCCCCTATATACGACGATCCTAGTGTCTGCGCAGGTGCCGCGCGCACGGTGCCGGCCGCTGCGCCTTGGGCGGACGCGCCTGGCGCGCCGCTTGCTAAGCGTCGCGTGGGGTGCACGTGTCATCGCTGAAACTATATCCCCGCAGAATCCGCCCACCCCGCGTCGTCGAACGTGTGCCGTATGTCGGGCACGATGCCTGCCGAGACGCGTGCCGCGGACGCGCCTGCTGCGCCGCTGGCCTCTTTCGAGGGAGCCAAGCGTATGCTGAGCGACACGGATCTGGTCCTGTCCGAGATCCCGCTGGATCCGTACGTCGCGAGCCTCACGCAGCCAAGCGACGCAGCCTGTGCCCTCGCTGCTGATCACCACGGTTCAGGGCGAGCGCGTCGGCTCGATCGGCAAAGCCCACAAGTCGGCGCAGTTCCAGCTGTTCAAGCAGCGGCCGTGGGAGTTTGACGTGCTGGACGGCAACGACCAGCCGCTGTACCAAATCCGGCGGCTCTCTGCCGGGCGCTTCGCGAGTGCCGACGTGTTGGAGCGCCGCGACAACCAGTGGCACAAGATTGGGCGCGTTGCCGTCGAGGCGCCCAGCGCGCGGCGCGAGACCTCCGACGCGACGTACACGCTGTACGACAAGCATGCCGACGGCCAGCCGGAGAGGGCGATCGCGACGGCGCGGCGGGCGCGCAAGAACCGCTTCCTGTTCCACCAGCACGACATGGTGGTCGCTGGCGTGCAGGAGATCGACAAGGCGTACGTGTGTGCACTGACGCAGGCGCTATGGCTTCCCGAACCACACGACGCACTATGTGGTGTCGCTGCAGAGCTCGCCGGTGCCCAAGTTTCTCGAGGTGCCCGTCCTCTACCAGGGGGGCCACGCGGTGACCAACTCGCTCACCTTCCCGTCGGAGCTTGCGCCGGTCGTGGACCCCGGGGCGCCCGCCTCGGACACGTACGAGCGCCTGCTGTACCTTGCGGGCTCCTTCCTGATCTACTGTACGTCGCCGCCGCTCACGCACAGTCGACTATTACGACGCCGACCGCTCGGCGAGTCCGCGCGCGCGCCGCGGGAGTATGGGCGAGCATGCGTCGATCCTCGTGTCCAACTAGGCGCGGCGCGGCGCACCGCGTGCGGTTCTCTGTAGTGTATAGCGGCGTCGTGTGCTCTTGAGCTTGGCGCGGCCGCTGCCGGCGTGCCGCAGGGTATCCGATCGAGTGCGGCGCCGGGCGGGTGTGTGTGCCGCCTAGGTGTACGTCACGTCTGCGTCAGCAAAGCACGTACAGTCGAGCACGAACGCGAGGGCGAGGGTGACGATGCGCTGGTCCATGCTTTCGTCGCCGCACTCGATCTTGAAGCGATGAAAGTGGACGGAGCGATGGGCGCCCATGCTGCGTGAGTAGGCGGGACGTACGCGAACGGCACGCTCTGAATCGACGCGAGCTTGTTTTTGTGGTCGTCGACGATGTGCAGGTGCGTGCTGGCCGCCTTGACGGTGAGCCGCCCAAACGGCTCCGAGGCGCCCGACGGCCCGGTGCAGAACACGTTGTACTTCGACCGGAAGGAAAACAGGTCGGCCTTGATTTCGCCGACCATGCGCACGGGCACGGCGCCGGTGCTGACGCCGTTCCGGGTGGAGTTGCCGTAGCCGAGGACGCGGACGAACCCCTGGCTGCCGCCGTGCCGCAGATCAAACTTGGCGAGCGGCAGGCCGTCGGCGCTCAGCACGTCCGCGTACATGTGCGCGCGCCCGCGGTGCACAATGGTGCCGACGCGCGTATCGTCGGGCGTCGTGACGGCGTACTCGATGCCCTGCAGCTCCGACTGCCACAGCGACTGCTTAAAGTCGCGCGTGAGGAACACGGCCGGCTGCCCCAGCACGGCAAACAGCTCGTGCTCCGTGCGGGGGTCGGTCCGGGGGAGCACGGTGAGCGTCGCCTCCGACGCCAGGGAGCACACGTCGCTGTCCATCGTGGCGCGGCGGAGGGGGTGGAGGGGAAGGGTACGTACAGCTACTGGGTCTGCGAGGAGGCCAAGTCGCACTGCCGCCCCAGCTCCTGCACGTTCTGCAGTGCGGTCTGGAGCGTGGCGTACGACGGGGTGTCCGGGCTGGTATTTTTGAGCAGGTCGCGCAGCAGGAGGCAGTAGCGCGGGATGCGCTGCGTCGGCATGATCGCCACGTCCACCGGGCTGAGCTCCTTGGGCGGCTTGCGCTTCTCTGCGCGGCGGTCCGCGGCAACGTCCAGCGCGGCGTCGGGCAGGTCGGAGTCGTCGCGCGCGCCGCTGCGCCGCGGGCCGGCAGGCGCGTCGGCCCGCAGCGGGTCGAGCACCGGGACGAGGCCGAGGCGCCCCTTGGACTTGCTCTTGCTCGCCTCGGTCGCGCGCAGCGCACGCAGCGTCGCACCCACGACGCCGCTCCACGCGACGTGCACCTCCTCGAGCTGGTCGCGGATCACGAGGAACGCATGCGCCACGCCCACGCTCGAGGGGCTCTCTTCGATGCGGTACACCAGCGCGCGGCTGATCGAGATGAGCTGCGGCAGCATCTTGCGCAGCGTCAGGAGGTGCGGCGGCGGCGCATTGCTCGGCAGCCGCAGCGACGTGGGCGCCGGCTGCTGCTGCGACGGCATCAGCACGTTCGTCTGCATGCGCGTCGACGTGCTCGTCGTGCCGGTCCACTTGAGCACGACGATCAGCAGGCTCTCGAGGTGGCGCGCATAGCTGCGCTCGGTCTGCACGAGCTCGCGGATGAGAAAGAGCGCCTTGACCTCCTTCTTCCAGTCCGCGTCGTTCGTGAACGGCTTGTCCGGCGCATTGCCCGTCGCATGCCCGATGCCGAGCTCGTTCGCGATGCTCTCGTCGACACTCGCGTCGCTCGCGCTGTCGCTCGCCCCCGCGTCGTCCGCGTCCGCGGCGTCCGCGGCGTCCGCCGCGTCGTCCGCGCCGTGGCTCGCATCGCTCGCCGCCGAGTCGCTCAGCGCAGCGTCCGAGTCGCTCAGCGTCGTCTCCGCGTCGAGGAAGCCCGAGGCCTGCGACGTGTCCGGCTCCTCCGGCTCCTCCGCCTCGTCCTCGTTCTCGCGCGCGTGCTTGCTCGTGGTCGACGACGCACGCGAGCGCCGCGCAGAACGCACCGTCCGCCGCGTCACCGGCGACGTCTGCCGCAGATTCGGCATCGACGCCTTGCGCGCAGCGCGCGCCTGCGCGCGCTGCGCCATGCGCTCCTGGTGCTGCGAGCGCACCTGCTCGAGCGCCTGCAAAAACTCGTGGTCGTCCGCAATGCGCAGCGTCGGCTGGCTCTTGTTCCGCCGCGAGCGGTACATGGGCGGCTCGGCCGCCAGGCCCGCCGTGCTCCCGCCGAGCCCCGCGGCACCCCCCGACGCCGGCGCCCGCGCCGCACTGCGCAGATCCACCGCACTCTTGTGCGTGTGCAGCGCCGCACCGCCCGGCGGCGACGTATCGGCGCGCCCCTTGCGCCGCAGCGGATTCGGCGGCGGAGGTGGAGGCGGCAGCGGCGGCGGCAGCCCCGCCCCGGCCGCCTCCGCGTCGCCCGCCGCGTCGTCCGCGTCGTGCGGCGCCGAGACGCTCCGCGGCGGCAGCTCGGTGTGCGCCGACGACGGCGGGCGCGACTCGGCGTCGTCGGGCAGGGGCGGCACGGGTGCGGGGGTGCCCGCGGCGGCGGCGGCGGCGGCGGCGGCGGCGGCCGCCCCCGCAACGCCCCCCCGCGCCGCGGCGCCCGGCGGCGACGCGACCTCGCTGCGCTTCTTGGGCTTGCCGCGCTGCGTCGAGCTCGCCATCGCACTCAGTAGACTCGACGACTTCGATGGGCGCAGCATCGACTTGGGCACCATCGTCCGCAGCTCGCCGTCCTCGTCGGGCTCGGTGGCGTGCCGCAGCGGCGACGCCGACTGCGGGCCGGCAGGCGCCGCCACATGCAGATGGTCGTCGCCGCGCCGCGCGTCGGTCGGCGCCTCGCCGCTGGTGCGCGCGTCGCTGCGGCTCTTGAGCCGCTGCCGGCCGAGCGCCCACGCACCGCCCAGGCCGCCGGCGCTCCCCGACTCGCTCGAGCTCGCGGTCGGCGGGCGCTCGAGCTCGTGCGGCGAGGCGCGCGCGCCGGGCGCGCCGGTCGCCGCCGCCAGCGCCTTGACGTTGAGCGGCTCGAGAATCCGCCCGAGCGACCGCCGCCGCTGCATGCGCGTCGTCGGGGTGTGCGGGACGAACGACGAGGGCGCGTCGTCGGACGTGCCGCCCGGCGCACCGCCCGGCGCGCCCGACGCCTCGCCGGGCGCCTTGCTGGGCGACGCGCCAGGCGCGCCGAACGGCACGTCGCCGGGCGCATCGCCGACCGGCCACCAGTGCTCCTCCGACGCCGACTCACTCGACGCGCCGTCCGCGCCGTCCGCACGCACCGCATCCGGCGCCTGCGCGCGCCCCGACGACACCTGCGAGTACAGCGACGCAGGGCTGCCCGGCGCATCGCCGCGCTCGTCCCACGTCACCTCGTCGAGACGCAGCCCCTCGAGCAGCCCACGCGACCCCGCGAGGTCCGCCCAGCCCCGCACGGGCGTGTGCGGCCCCGCGTCGTCGGGCGCGCTGCTGTGTGCGCCAGGCGTGTCTGGCGCCGCCACCGGCGCGGGCAGCGAGCGCGTGAGCATCTCCTCGATCTGCGCCGCGACGTCGTCCGCGGCATGCAGCGCGTCGGCGGACGCGTCGGGCGTGTCGGCGCCGAGGCGCACGCTGTGCGCGCTCGTGCTCCCACTGCGCACCACGCCCGCGTCCGGCGGCACCGCCGCACGCGCGCCGCTCGGCGACGCGCCGGGCGACGCCGCCGACGCCGTCCCATAGTGTGCGCGCTCGATGCGCTCCTCGAGACTCGGGCGCCGGTCGACGCGCGCCGCCGACGCGCCCGCATCCGACGACGGCGTGGTCGCGATCGACAGCGCGGCGGTCGGCGCCAGCTCGGCGAGGTGCGTGTCAAAGTACGACGCACCCGGCCCGCCCCCGCCCAGCGGCGTCACGGGCGCCGGCGTGCCGCTCGGCGTGCCGTGCCGCGGCGTGCCAGACACGCTTGCGACGCGCGCGCCGAGGAGGACTGCCGGCGGCGGCGCAGGCACTGGCGGCGCGATCGTCGGCGCAGGCGCTGGCGGCGCGGGCGCTGGGGGCGCGGGCGCTGGGGGCGCAGGCGCTGGCGGCGCGGGTGCTGGCGGCGCGTCCTCCTCCTCCGCGGGCTCCTCTGCGGCCTCGTCTTGCTGGGTCGCGGGCGTACCGAGCGCGACGCCCTCGACGATGCACGGCTCGGTCGGCGCGCGTGCGGCGCGCGTGCTGTCCGTCTTCCGCGTCTTTTTCGTGGTGGACCGGATGGTCTCTTTGCCGTGCTTGGTGATGTGCAGCAGCCGCTGCAGCTGGTCGACGCTCTTGCTGCGCGCACGCAGGAAGAGCGCGCGCTTCGAGTCGCCCGTCTCTGCCGGCGCCGGCGGGGGCGGCGGCGGGGGCGGGGGGGGCGGCGGCGTCGGTGCCGCGGCCGCTGCCTCGGCCGGTGCGTCGTCGCCCTCGGCCGTCCGCGCGGCAGAGGCGATGCTCGAGTTGTACGACGCACGCGAGCCGGACGAGTCGGCCCGCTGCAGCGACACGTCGCCCTCGTCGGCGCGCGCGTGCGGCGCCGAGACATGCCGCGTGCCCGGCCGGCGGCCGTGGGCCGCCGCGGCGCCGGCCTCGTCGTCCGCGCCCGGCGCGCGGCCGGCCTCGTGGCCGTCGGAGGCGTTGCGGCGCAGCGACGTGTAAAAGTGGCGTGCGTGGCGCATCGCCGTGCGCAGGCCGGGTGCGGGCCCGTCGGGGCTGTCGGACGACGCATCGAGGCTGGTGCGTGCGCTCGAGCTGGTGGTCGATGTGCCCGACGGCCGCGGCGTCGTGGGGTGCAGCGACGTCAGGTGCAGCTGTGCGGCATTCAGCGGCGCGGGCGCGGGCCCGTCGCTGCTGCCGGGGCGTGACGACGCGCTGGACGACGCAAAGGAGGTATCGGCGAAGCGCGCGTCGTGCGCCATGGCCTCGTCTGGGTTCAAGGGGAGCGGCGCATGCATGCGCTCGTGCGAGATGCGCTCCGCGGACGTGTCGCCCGCGTGCGTGGCCGCGCTGGGGCCCGCGCCGCCGCCCGGCACGCGGCCGGGCGAGGCGCCGGCGCCCTGGCTGTTGGCGTCGGTGCCGCGCGAGCCGCTCGCGGGCGACAGGCCCCATAGCTGGAACCGTCCAGACATCGCGGATGGCTCACTCGAAGCACCACTCGCGTCTGATCGCAGCGTCTGCGCAGGCTCTCGCGCTGGCTCGCTGGCGACCGACCGCCCTGGCGTCGTCGGTGTGCCGACCGGTTCGCCCGCTCCACCTCAGGGGCGCGCCCGCCTCGGCCGAATGAGTAAGCGCCCAGGGCCCCGCGGCCCCCGCGGCGCACGGCGCGGCGCCGGCGCCGCTCCGCCGCGACCCCGCTACCATGTACGTACGCGCGGGCGCGCGCGCCGTGCCGCGCCTCTTTGCCCGCCTTTCGGATGTTAACCGCAGCGCGACGCGCCCACTCCACATGTCCGCCGCTCCCGCCTACCGCACCGTCTCGACGCCCAACGCCCCCGCCGCCATCGGGCCCTACTCGCAGGCCGTCGTGCACAACGGCACGGCCTACCTCTCGGGCTGCATCCCGTTTGACCCCAAGACCATGCAGGTCGTCGACGGCGGCGTCGAGGAGCAGGCGACGCAGGCCCTCGCCAACCTGTTCGCCGTCGCCCAGGCCGCCGGCGCGGACAAGAGCCGCATCCTCAAGGTCAACGTCTTCCTCAAGGACATGAACGACTTTGCCAAGGTCAACACGATCTACGAAAAGGCCTTCGCGCCCTACAAGCCCGCGCGCTCCGCCGTCGAGGTCGCGCGCCTCCCGCGCGACGTCCTGATCGAGATCGAGGCCATCGCCGCCGCCGAATGACGCCCGGCCGGCGGCCCCGCACCCGCCCCGGTGCACCTGTAGCCGCCTACGTCAGCTTGATCACAATATACATCATCGCCCAGCTCACAAACACCATCGCCATGCTCGTCAGCGTAAACCAGCCCATGCTCCGCGCCTTTTTCGACACGGCGCCCAGCTGGCCCCGCGTCCGCGTCATCAGCGACAGGTTCTGGTCCAGCCGCGTGCCCGCCTGCTCGACCAGCACACGGTCGCGCTCCAGCGCGTCGCCAAACGCGATCGTGTTGCGCTTGAGCACGCCGGCCATGCGCAGCAGCTCCGACGAGAGCGCATCGCGCACATCACGCTCGTGCGTGTGCCCCGCCGGCGCCGCCGCACCCTCGGCACCCGGCGCCGGCGCCGGGCGGCCCGCGCCGTACTCGTCCAGGAGCGCCGCGTCCGACGTGGCCTCGCGCGGCGCCGCGTCGGCGGCGGTCGGCGCGCGCCTCGGCCCCCGCGTCCGACGGCGGCGCGCGCGCGTCGGCGGTCTCGGCGTCCGGCGCGGCCGGCGGCGGCGCGCCCAGCCCCGCGTACAGATAGTCGTCCCAGTAGGCATCGATCCACGGCTTGTGCGCCGGCACACCGGGCAAGGTCTGCGTCAGCACGCCACGCACCCTCTGCATGCTGTCGACCGCATCGCGCATCGATGCGACGCGGCGCACCGCGTCGTCGTCGTGCTGCGAGCGCGCCATGCGCTCGGCGCGCTGGAGCGCCGCGTCCAGTTCCGCGAGTCGCCAGCGCTCGGCGTCGGTGTCGGGCGCGGGACGCGCCAGCCGCTGCTCGGCGCGCGCCGCACGCATACCAAGTGCCTCGACGTAGCGCGCCAGGTGCACGGCGCGCGGCGCGCCGTGGGCGTCCGCGCGCGGCGGGCGCAGGCGCACGTCGGCCATGGTGGGGTGCGCGGCCTGGTTACGTAAGCTTCTTCTCCGAGTCGATGCGCCTGGGCGTCGCGCGGCTTTTTCGGCGAAGCGTCTTCCGATCGGCAGGGCACTGGCAACGCAGCATGGTTCACAGCGGCGCGAACAAGGAAGCACTGGCGGCGTGCCGTACGCAACTCGAGGCGCAGCTTGACAAGCTGCGCACACTCACCACCGAGAACGCGGGCGCAAGCGCCATCCAGCCGGAAGTCGCGCTCCTCCAGGGCCTCACCGAGCAGCTCGGCGCGCTCAGCGTCGACAAGAAAAAGTCGGGCAGCGGCAAGCTCACGCTCAAGACGCCCAAGGGCACGCGCGACTGGGACCCGCTGTCGATGGCGCTGCGCAAGCACGTCTTTGCGACGATCGAGCGCGTGTTTGCCAAGCACGGCGCCGTGACCATCGACACGCCCGTGTTTGAGCTGAAAGAGATCCTCGCGGGCAAGTACGGCGAGGACAGCAAGCTCATCTACGACCTGCAGGACCAGGGCGGCGAGCTGTGCTCGCTGCGCTACGACCTCACCGTGCCGTTTGCGCGCTTCGTCGCGATGAACCCAACCGACTACGGCAACATCAAGCGCTACCACATCGCCAAGGTGTACCGCCGCGACCAGCCGGCAATGACCAAGGGGCGCTTCCGCGAGTTCTACCAGTGCGACTTTGACATCGCCGGCACGTACGACGCGATGGTGCCGGACGCCGAGTGCCTGTGCATCGTCGCCGAGGCGCTCGACGCGCTCGGCATCGACGCCTTCACGATCAAGGTGAACCACCGCAAGATCCTCGATGCCATCTTTGCCGTGTGCGGCGTGCCAGACGACAAGATCCGCACCATCTCGAGCGCCGTCGACAAGCTCGACAAGAGCCCCTGGGCCGAGGTCCGCCGCGAGATGGTCGAGGACAAGGGCCTCGACGGCGCGGTCGCCGACAAGATCGGCACCTACGTCCAGCTGCACGGCGGGCGCGAGCTGCTCACGCGCCTCGAGCAGGACGCCGAGCTCACGGCCAACGCGCGCGCCGCCGAGGGCCTCGCCGACATGGCGCTGCTGTTCACCTATCTCGACGTGTACCGCCTGACGGACCGCATCTCGTTCGACCTGAGCCTCGCGCGCGGCCTCGACTACTACACGGGCGTGATCTACGAGGTGGTCACCGCCGCGAGCGCCCCGCCGGGCTTCCACAAGGACGGCGCGGCGCCGGCCGCCGCCCCCAAGCCCAAGAAGAAGGACGACGAGGAGGTCGACGAGAGCACCGTCGGCGTCGGCTCGATCGCCGCGGGCGGGCGCTACGACAACCTCGTCGGGATGTTCAGCGGCTCCAAGAAGCCCGACGCCGTGCCGTGCGTCGGCGTGTCGATCGGCGTCGAGCGCGTCTTCTCGATCCTGATGCAGCGCATCCGCGACGCGCAGGCGCGCGGCGAACGCAGCGCCGTGCGCCAGAAGGAGGTCGACGTGTTTGTGATGAGCATGGGCGACGGACTGCTGCTCGAGCGCATGCAGGTATGCAAGCTGCTCTGGGACCACGGCATCAACGCCGAGTTCCTCTACAAAAAGAAGCCCAAGCTCCAGGCGCAGTTCGCCGTCGTCGACAAGGAGCAGATCCCGTACGCGGTGATGCTCGCGCCAGGCGAGTGGGCCCAGGGCAAGGTGCGCGTCAAGCAGCAGCTCGTCAAGGACGAGGCGGGCGCCGACAAGGGCGAAGAGGTCCCGCTCAGCGAGCTGTGTGCCTACCTGCAGGAGAAGCAGCGCTAGTACAGGAAGCCTTTGATCGCGCCACCCACGTTGGCCACATCGATGCTGGGGTCAGCCCATAGACGTACAGGAAACTGTCGTGGCCGTGTGGCGCGTCCATCTCATAGTACATCACCGACCGATTGCCGTTCATGCGCAGGCACTCGGCCAGCTCGCGCTGCTGCTCCACCGGGAACAGGATGTCGCTCTGCACACCAATGATCAGCGACGGCGTGCGCCGCAGGCGGCTCAGCCCGCGCGCAAGCGACGGCACGTAGTGGTGCGCACCGGGGTTCGAGATCGTGGTGATGTGCTGGCGCCGCCGCTCGTCCGGCGCATACACCACGCCCTCCCCCGCACCCTCCTCGGACGCAGGGATCGGCAGACGGCCGTCGTCGCCGTGCGCCAGCATGCGCGTCTCGCCGAGCTGCGCCAGGGCTTCGTCCGACATGTCGAACAGGTCCATGCTCTTGCTGATGTAGATGAGCGAGTTCGCGTCGTACTTCAGGCAGAACTGCTCGCCCTGGTGGTCCAGGTAGGTCTCCACCAAAAAGTCGGGGCACAGCGCCGGCACCCGCGCCTCGGCGACGGCCAAGTCGCGGTTCAGTGTGCGCCGCACACGCCCAAACCGCTGCTCCCACTCGGGGCCGGAGCGGTAGGTGATCGTGGCAATCTGCCGCGCCAGCTTCATGCCCGTGTGCGGCGGCATCTGGTCGGGGCCGTAGTAGAAGCCGCGGTTCCAGTTCGGGTCGGCCATCAGCACACTCCGCTGCGAGTAGCGCAGCGCAATGCCGCTCGGCGACGAGCGCGCCGTGCCGCTGATGCTTGCCATGCGCTGCACGCGCTCAGGGAAGAGGTGCGTCGCCGCAATGCTCTGCATCCCGCCCATGCTCGACCCAATGCTCGCATACAGCCGGTCGATGCCCAGGTCGTCGAGCAGCAGAAACTGCGCGCGCACCATGTCGAAGATGCTCAGGATCGGGAAGCGCGTCGCATACGGCTCGCCCAGCACCGGACACACGCTCGACGGGCCCGTGCTGCCGTAGCACGAGCCCAGCACATTGGTGCAGATCACAAAGAAGCGGTTCGTGTCGAGCGCCTTGCCGGGGCCAATAAAGTCTTCCCACCACCCCTTGGCGGGGTTGCTCGGCGTGCTTGCCGCATGCGAGCTCGCGGACAGGCCCGTATGCAGCAGAATCGCATTGTCGCGTGCAGCGTTCAGCGTGCCCCACGTCTCGTACGCGATCTGGAAGCCGGGCAGCGAACCGCCATAGTCCAAGGCATAGCGGTGGGGGTATCGAAACGTCTCGTACCCAGAGACCACTTTTTGGTACGCGGGCTCAGGACCCATCCCGAGCGCCGGCTGCATCGACTCGTTGCGCGGCGGCACACCCTGCTGCCGCTCCGCACGCAGCTGCCGCTCGCGCAGCTCGTGCTGGTCGACGCACGGCAGCGGCATCGGCTCAAGCCCATGCCCGGTCGCATACGCGCGCAGCGCACCAGCTTGCCGTACACTACGCCACGCACCTCGCCACACGCTCCCCGGCGCCACGGCGCCACGCACCACGCCCAGCATCGTGCGCCCAGTGCGGCCGCGTCTTCGCGCGGCCCCCGCCCTAGCGCCCCTCGATTGCGTGATTGCCTGCGCCGCTGACACACGCATCACGTGCTGTGTGCGCACGGAGCAGCGCGGCCAGCCTCCCCCCGCGCGAACCATGGTGCAGTAGGTGGGCCGCGACTCACGCAGCGCCGACGCCGCAGGACTGCCGAGCTACATTGCGTCCAAGGACGCCTTTTACGAGCATGTAGAATCCCAGATCGCCGGAATCCTCGAGGGACAGCGCAACTGGGTCACCAACCTCGCCAACGTCAGCGCCGTCCTGTACCATGCGATGAACGCATTCAGCGCCTGGCAGGACAAGCACGTCAACTGGGCCGGCTTCTACCTCCTCTCGCCCCTGTTCCCCGGCGGCGACCGCGCAGACGTGCAGGGACCCACCCTCTGGCTCGGGCCGTTCTGCGGCATGCCCGCGTGCCAATCCATCGCCTCGGTGCCAGGCAAGGGCGTGTGTGCCGACGGGAGCGCCGTGCTACCCCCCAAGACGGTGTGTGTACCGCGCACCGACGACTATCGTATGTACGGCCTACTTACCCAGCGGGACACATCGCCTGCGACTCGCAGTCGCAGTCCGAGATCGTCGTGCCCCTCGTCGTGCCCCGCACGCACTTCTCGGGGCGCACCCTCGAAGCGTTGCACGGCAGCGGTACCCCTGAGCTCGTCCGCGCATGGAGCGGGCGTGGCAACGGCGACGACATCATCATTGGCGTCCTCGACCTAGACTGTGTCGCGCCGAAGGGGTTTGACGACACCGACGCACGCGCGCTGGAGCGCATTGTGCGCCGCATCCGCGACGCCTGTGATTGGGACGTCTGAGCACCCTGGGTGCTCCACCCGGCCGACCCTGCGCCCAAAAGTTTTTTCTAGCACTTTTTTTTTTTTTTTTTTTCGGGATATGGGCCTGCGAGCACGCACGAGCCAAGGACCAGATCGGATCACCGTTTGCCGCAGTCGTACCGCCTGGTGGAGGCGACAGTTCCCTGGTGCTTGCCGCAGCGTGCGCAGTCTTTTTTATGCCTCCACATACGCTCCTACGAATCACTGTAAGCCTTCCACGTCGGTGGAGCGAATCATGCCAAGTCCAAGCGGGGCATTTCGGAAATACCTGCCAAAACTACATTCAAACTGCAGTTTGTGTCTGGGGCGAGTCCATCAGGCACGTCCGGCGGTCGTCGGCGCGTGGGGGTACAATGGGGGATTCAAAAAAAAAAGTAGTGTAGAAGGTCGTACGCCGTTGTTACGAAATTTCTTTCTCCGCTCCGTTGCACTGGCTCGTGGTGTGTTGGGAGTTGCGTTGGATTGTGATTACCTCTGTTCTACTGCGTTTGGTAGAACCCTGACCACCTGATCTTCTCGTTGCCTGCAAAATTCTTGACCAGGCTTATTTCTGGCAGCGCTAGCTGAGGCGGCTGCACTGATCCTATCTCGATGAGTTCGTATTCAGCGCCCAAGACACACGCCGAGCACGGCGGTGCGACGACCGTACGTATGCCTGCACTTTCGGTGCTCACGCAGACGGTCACATACCCCCCACCGGGGCCCGCGTACCACTCGTCGCCGCACGCCGACTTCCGTGCCAAGAAGGGCTACGAGGCCAGTTCGCCGCCGGCCGATGGCGGCCGGATCGTGCTGAACAACCACCGCAGCCCAGCAGGCCTGGGTGCGACGACGCCGTCGCTGCGTGTGCCGCCGAGCACGTCGCGTGCGCGCTCGCCGTCGTACGGCAGTGGCTTCTCGACGTCGTTCGGCGCTGCTGGCGAAGCGCTGTCGCTCTCGGCGTCGGAGCGCGCGCGGATGCCCGCGCCGGTGCAGGGTGTGGCGCACGGCAAGCCCGTGTCTGTGGACGAGCCGGACGCGCGGCCAGGGCAGGCCGATGTGCCGCGGTTCAGCTCGACGGCGCCGACGCACTCGATGGGATCCATGGAGGCCGCCGCGCGGCAATACGGCATGGGCGCGTCGACACACAAGCGCGAGAGCGGCTCGCCACCGCCGCGTGCGCACGGCGACGACTCGGAGCTGTCCGGGTCATACCCGTCGAACCAGCTGCTGCACAAGTGCGAGAGCTGCTCGAAGGTGTACCGGCATCCGAGCTGTTTGGTGAAGCACCGATGGGTATGTACGAGAGGGCTTACGGTTTAGGAGCACACCATGTACTGGAAAGAGGCGTCCAAGTTCCTCATGAGCAAGCACCAGCAGGTGCAGCTGCTCGAGGCCGCCGCCATCCTGGTCGGGATGGACTCCAATGCGCGCTCGCTGCCCGAGGAAAAGGCGCTGTGGCCTGCGGCGGTGAGCCCCCCGTCGTCGGGGCTGCTGGGGTGCGACCAGGTGAACTTTGACAAGCTCATGGCAAGCAAGGCGCGCAATGCGTCGGTGCCGCTCAGCGACGCGCCGGCTGTGCCGTTTGGCACCTCGGCGCCTGCGCATCCGACGCTCATGGCAGACACGATGCGTGCGGCGCACCGCGACGCGGGCAAGCCGCCAGCGCCATCGCGTGCGGACGACGACCCCCCCGACGACGACGACACAGGCGCGCGCGACGACTCGTCCGAGCTCTCCTTCCATGCGCGCGAGGACACCTACGGGCTGCGCTCGGGCGGCGACGTGATGGCCGACATGGACATGGACGCGGACGAGTAGCGTGTGCTGCGCACGACCCCTCACCAATTCGAAACGACACCTGCGCGCACGGGCGCCGCGGGGATTATAGTGCTCGCGTAGCGGCCCTGGCGCGGCCCATCTTGTACAAAGTTGATTTCCTACGCCCGACGCGGCGCGCCCAGTTGTGGGGCGGCCCAGGACGACGCCGCACCTCGGCCGAGGCAGCGGACGCTACCTCACGCTGGGGTGGAGGCGCGCGCGATCCCCGAGCGACGCAGGGCGTGGGCCGAGTGCGACGATGTCCGTCATCCAGAATGACCTGGGCGAGACCATCCAGGAGGGCTACCCCGGGAATCTCACGCCGGAGCACGCGGCGGCGCTGCGCGAGTTTTGGCGCCGCTTCTTTGAGGTGACCGAGCGCAATGCCGCACGCTCCGACGAGCTGCGTGCGCGCGGCGGCTACGCCGCGGCGCAGACCGGCCACGAGCTGTCGCAGAATACCATGTCGAAGGACAAGAAGAAGGAGTCGGACGAGGCGAAGAAGGCCGGCGAGCTCAAGTCGGTCGAGGACGCCCTGAGCAAGTACGGCGGCCCCTACCTGCGCGAGGCATTCTGGTCCATGACGCAGACCGACGCGCCGGACGCGACCATGCTGCGCTTCCTGCGCGCGCGCAAGTTTGACATTGACCGCGCGCTCGGCATGATGGTGGCCGCGCTGCAGTTCCGCATGGACATGGACCTCGACGAGATCCTGCGCAAGGGCGAGGAGGGCCTCCAGGACGAGCCGGGGTTCATGAACCAGTACCGGCGCGGCATCTCCTACATCGAGGGCAGCACGAGCCGCGAGCGGCACGAGCTGCCCATCTACTTTATCCACGTCGCGCGCCACTTTACGAACGCGCAAAAAATCGAGACGCTGCAACGCTTTGTGCTGCTCGCGATGGAGAACGCCCGCTCGCTCACCACGCCGCCGCTCATGAAGGCGGTCATCGTGTTCGACATGGCGGGCTTTGGCCTGAAGAACATGGACTGGCAGTGCGTGCTGTTCATCCTCAAGTGCCTCGAGGCGTACTACCCCGAGTCGCTGCAGCGCGTGTATGTGCACGGCGCGCCGTGGATCTTCAAGGGGATCTGGACCGTGCTCCAGCCGCTGATCGATCCCGACGTGCAGGCCAAGATCCGGTTCAGCACCAAGGCCAAGGAGCTCGAGGAGTACGTCCCCGCCTCGCGGCTGCGCACGGGCATGGGCGGCACACTCGACTGGGACTGGGCGTACACCGAGCCGGTCCCCGGCGAGAACGAGATCCTGAACGACACCGAGACCCGCGACGCGATCCAGCACGAGTGGGACGAGCTGATCGAGCAGTTTGAGCAGTCGACGCGCGCGTGGATCGCCACGGACGGCGACCGCTCTGAGCTCGACTACCGCCGCGAGGTGCTCTCGCAGCAGCTGCGCCTCAAGTACTTCCAGCTGCGCCCGTACCTGCGCGCGGTCAGCATCTACCAGCGCGCCAAGGTACTCCGCAACGACGGGCTCATTACCTGGTCCTATCCCCAGACCACGGGGTCCACCGAGACGCAGCACGTCAACGACCGCCACAGTGTGCCGCAGCTGGTCCGCTGGCTGCGCGAGCGCAACGAGGACACCCTCGAGTCCTCGGTCGGCGGGCAGCGCAGCCCGGCGTGCGTGTGCGGCGAGTCGTACGACGTCGGCGATGCGCTCAAGCTGCCCAAGAAGACCCAGAAGGCCGTCAAGGTCCCGCGCGCCGAATCGTACGACGAGATCGACAAGGCCGCCGCCGCCGCCATCGCCGCCGCCGCCAAGCGGTCGCGCACGCCGGCGGCCGACGACGCCGAGGCGCGCGCCGCGTCCGCCCGTCCGGCGTCGGAGCCGGCGCGCCGGCGCGCCACGGACGAAGAGACGCCCGTGCGCCGCCCCGGCAAGCCGCGGCGCAAGCCCGTGCCGTCGTGGCAGCCCGAAAGCAAAGCGGCGCCGCCCACGGAGGCCGCGCAGCCCGGCGTCGGCGCCGTGGCCGGCGGCGCGGGGGCCGCCCGTGGCATGCCGTCGCTCAGCAGCAAGCCGAGCGTGTCGAGCCTGCAGTCTGCGTCGTCGTTTGCGTCGGCGAACGAGCACATCGAGCCGCCGGCCGATGCGCGAGCGTACTCGGTGGCGGACCTCGCGGCGGCGGCGCCTGTCGCCGAGGACCTGGGCGGTCTGGCCGCGAGCGACTTGAGCGACGACGACGACGACGACGGCATCGTCGAGGAGGAGCGGCATGCGCTGCCGAGCGGCCACGCTTCGGACGCGGCGCGGCGCGAGGCGATGGCCGCCGACTTTGAGCTCGACGACGAGGAGCAGTCGGAGATCAGTGCGGACGTCGACGACGAGGACGACGATCTCGGCTATACGCCCGAGACGGTGCTTGCCCCCACGTACACGCAGGCCAAGGTGAGTGCTGCCGCGTGCCGGCAGAGCGAGGCGGAGCTGCGCGAGGATCTGGACGTGGCGCACGAGGCGATGCAGCTCTTCCTCAACTCGCAGATGCACGAGGCCGAGCAGCTGTGCGAGGCCGGTGCGGACCGCCGGCTGTACCGCTCGGTGGGCATGACGCTGATCAACTGCGTCAAGTCGCTGATGACGTACGAGCCGAGCGACCTGCAGATCGCGATGAAGTGCTGCAAGCACACGATGGCGATCGCCGACGTGCTGCGCAGGAAGCCGGGGCGCCTCGCGCGCCTGCTGCCGACCGCGAGTGCGCCGGCGCTGCAGGCGCGCACGCTGCAGGAGCAGCACGCCGAGCTGGTGTATGCCGAGGCGATGCTGCTGCGCGCGGTGCTCGGCATTGTGTATGCTGGCGGGACGGTCGGCTTTGTGCGGCACGCCATGACCCTGCGCAACGCGTACGCCATCGTGCGCGACCTGCTGCGCGGCCTCGAGGAGGCGGACGCGGCCGTGGAGGAGGCCAGCATCCAGGGGCGCACGTCGGTGAAGCCGGTCGACCAGGACCTGCGCTCGGGCATCTACCTGAGCAACGGGCTGTGCCAGCTCATCCTGTCGCTGCTGCCCAAGCGCCTGCTCGGCCTCATGGAAAAGGTCGGCTTCACCGGCGACCGGCGCCAGGCGCTGCAGCTGTTCATGCGCGCCGGCGGCTGGTCGCCGCACCGGCGGCTCCCGGGGATCTCGGCAGAGATGGAGGGCGTGCGCCGCCCGCTGTGCGACATGATGCTTTTGCTGTACCACCTGGTCATCGCGGCGTACGTCCCCGTGACGGACGTCGACCTGACGCTCGCCGACCAGGTGCTCTCGTGGAACCTGCAGCGCTTCCCGCGCGGCATCTTTTTCCTCTACTTTTCCGCGCGGCTGTACGCGACGCAGGCCCTGCCCGAGAAGGCCATCGAGTGCTACCGCAGCGCCATCGAGGCCCAGCGCGCCTTCAAGCAGCTGCACCACCTGTGCTTCTGGAGCCTGTCGCTCACCTACCTCACCACGTGCGACTACGACCGCGCATACGAGTGCTACGATGTGCTCGCGCGCGAGTCAAACTGGTCCAAGGCGATCTACCAGTACGCCAAGGCCGCGATGCTGTACGAGTCCAGCACACACAGCCATGCACAGAGCAGCGCCATCATGCGCACCGTCCCGGGGCTCGTGCAGCGCGTCGCGGGACGCCACCTGCCGTTCGAGCGCTTCGTCCGCCTGAAGGCCGCCAAGTTTGCCGCCCTCACGCAGCTCGGCCTGCCCGCCCTCGAGTTCTCCTACCTGTGGCACTGCCTCGAGCAGGCCCCCGTGTTCCTGCTCACGAGCCAGCAGCTGACGCGCATCGACACCGTGATCGACGAGCTCGAGGCGTACGATTCGCCCAGCGCGTTCGGCGCCGGCGACCGCGACTTTTACGCTCTCTACTGCCTCGCCTTCTTCTTGCGCGGCGTCGCGCTGCGCTACGTCGCCTACCCGGAGCCCCAGACACTCGTCCGCCACCCGCCCGGCGAGCCGATCGTCGCCGCCGAGGTCGCGGACGACGCGCTCCACTCGTTCCTCAAGGTGTTCGAGTACGGCCACTTCCTCGACGCGGTCGACCGCTACCTCGTGTACTACGCCCACTACGAGCTCGGCTGCCTGTACAGCGCCCAGGGCAACGAGGCCGACGCACGCCGCGAGTTCGAGCTGGTCCTCTCGCGCAAGCCGCTCGTGCCCCAGGAGTCGAAGCGCTTCCGCTCCTCGGGCAAGGCCGACTACCTGCTCAGCGGCATGTGCCAGCTGCGCGCACACGCCGCACTCGAGACGATGCGCATCAACCGCGACCGCCGCGCACAGCGCTCGTCGACCTCGCGCTCGCTGCGCCGCCGCTCGACGGCCGCACGGCGCGCCACAGCCCCCGCCGACGCACCCGCAGGCACGCACGCCGGCCGCGCGCGCCAGAGCCGCCTGATCCCATAGTCGTCCAGGCGGCTACTTGCCCCGGTGCCGCGCAAAGGTCTCTCGAATCCCAGCGCCCGCCCGCAGATCCTCCATACACCGCCCGTCGACGTCTCGGCCCTGCTGCGCCAGCGCCACCACCTGCTCCACAAGATCGCGCGGCACACTCACCACACCGTCCACGTCGGCCACCAGAATGTCGCCGGGGTGCACCGTCACCGCCGGGAACGCACCGCCCGCCGTCGGGTCGGCAATCTCCAGCGGCACCTGCAGCCGCGACGGACGCGTGAACGGCGACTGGCCCAGCACCGAGTGCCCGCGCGCAAACACGGGGAACTGGCTTGCACGGTGCTCCTGGAGATCGCGGCACCGCCCATCCAGCACCACACCCTGCACCCCCAGGTGCTGCGCGCGCGCCGTCATCAGGCCGCCCCACACCGCCGAGCGCGTCGACGACGGCGTCGAAATCAGCATCACCGAGCCGGGCTCCGCCGCATCCACAAAGTGCTTGTCAGGCTTCGGCGCGGCCGTGTCGCTCTGCAGCACCATCTGGCGATCGTCAGCACCCCTGCCCCACGTACCTGCACCGTGAACGCCGGACCACACACGGACGCCTCGCCCGCGATGTGCTGCGGCGAGTACATCTCGATGCCCGGCAGATAGCCACCGTGCGGCAGCTTCAGCTTGATCAGCGCATCCGCCACTTCACACGTCGAAAACTTGGCCAGCTGCTTGATCAGCGCCATCGTCCGAGTCCAGGGCCACCCCGGCGCCGGCACACGCTTCCCCACACCGCTGAGTCAGCCTCCACGCCGTGGGTGGCAACGACGGCCATGGTGCGTGGACGCCGCTGACGCAGTTCGGACAACTCCCGACCCTCGGCGCGGGGCGCTGGGGCGGCCTGAACGACCTGATGGGCCGCTTTGAGCACCGCCTGCCGGCGCCGCCGGAGTCCTACGAGGAATACTTCAAGGCCTACAGCATGTCGCAGTTTCGGCAGCGCGAGCGCAACGACGTCTCGTACGGCGGCAAGATCATCATGCCGCCGTCGGCGCTCGCGACCATCAGTAGGTCGCATCCTAACCACAGCCGACTTGGAGCTCGAGAGCCCATGGACCTTTACGCTGCGCAGCACGGGGCGTGGCGAGCACAAAACGACGCACGGCGGCGTCGTGGAATTCATCGCCGAAGAGGGCGTCGTGTACCTCCCTGCGTGGATGATGCGCATGCTTGCGCTGCGGGAAGGCGACCCCATCCACGTCCAGGGCACGCGCCTGCCGAAGGGCAAGTTTGTCAAGCTCCAGCCCCAGACGGTCGACTTTCTCGAGATCAGCGACCCCAAGGCGGTGCTGGAGCAGGCACTACGCAACTACCCGACGCTCACGCCGGGCGACATCATTGAAATCAGCTACAACTGCCTCACCTTCGAGATCCTCATCATGGAGGTCACGCCAGACGCCGAGGGCATCTCGATCATCGAAACCGACCTGGAGGTGGACTTTGCGCCGCCCAAGGGCTACGTCGAGCCCACGCCCCAGCCGCGCGACCCGGGGCCATCGATGGCATCGCGCCTGCGCATCGACACGGACAAGTACGACGCGGTGCGTCCCACAGGCGCGACGCCGTTCCGCGGCATCGGCGAGACGCTCAGCGGCAAAAAGACCAAGGGCAAGAAGGACAAGCCGATCACGCCGCACGACCCCGCGAGCCGCGTACGCCGCACCGAGTACGTCGCATGCTGACGCAGCCGCCCGACCATCGTGCACAACGACACGCTCCTCGACGAAAAGCGCGTGCCGGCGGCGCTGCACCTGCCGTTCGGGCAGCTGTTCTTTGGGTACAAGGTCGACAAGCTCGACGTGCCCGTGAGCGAGCACGCACCCGACGCGCCCGACGCGCCCGGGGACGCCCGGGGCGGCGCCCCCGCCGCGTTCCAGGGCACGGGCCACTCCCTGACGCAGCGCGAGGTGATCGAGCTCGACTAAGTAGATCGGGCGATCGGCCGTCCTCATAGGATCACGTGCCTTGTGGCGCGCCACGTCCGCGTACCATGTCGGCGGCCCAGGTCGGTGCGCCGCAGGCGAACACGGGATTCCGCGCGTTCAAGAACTCGGACAAGCCCGATGAGGTGCGCCGCTCGAACCTCACCGCGGCCAAGGCGGTGAGCGATGCGGTGCGCACCTCGCTCGGGCCCAAGGGCATGGACAAGATGATTCAGACCGCCTCCGGCGAAGTCGTCATCACCAACGACGGCGCGACCATTCTGCGCCACATGGCCGTCGTGCACCCCGCGGCGCGCATGCTCGTCGACCTGTCGATTGCGCAGGACGTCGAGGCCGGCGACGGCACGACCTCGGTCGTCGTGCTCGCCGGCAGCCTCCTCGGCGCCGCCGAGCGGCTGCTGGCCAAGGGCATCCACCCCACGATCATTGCCGAGTCGTTCCAGAGCGCGGCGGCGCGTGCCGTGGAGTCGCTCGACGAGATCGCGATCCCAGTGGACCTGAGCGACCGCGACGCGCTGATCCGCGCGGCGACGACGTCGCTCAGTTCCAAGGTCGTGTCGCAGTACTCGTCGGTGCTTGCGCCGATCGCCGCCGACGCCGTGCTGCGTCTGGTGGGTCCCGAGACGCTGCACGCGCCCGCAGAGCGCGCGCACCCGCACGGCACGACGCGGGGCGGCGACATGATCGACCTGCGCGACATTCGCCTCGTCAAAAAGGTCGGGGGGACGATCGACGACACCGAGCTCGTCGACGGCCTCGTCCTCGAGCAGAACGCGGTCACCGCGAGCGGCGGCCCGTCGCGCGTGGAGAAGGCCAAGATCGCCGTGTGCCAGTTCCAGCTGTCGTCGCCGAAGCCCGACATGGACAACCAGATTGTGGTGAACGACTACCGCCAGATGGACAAGATCCTCAAGGAAGAGCGACAGTACCTGCTCAACATGTGCAAAAAGATCAAAAAGACGGGTTGCAATGTGCTCCTCATGCAAAAGAGCATCCTGCGCGACGCCGTCAGCGACCTCGCCTTGCACTTCCTCGCCAAGCTCAAAATCATGGTCGTCAAGGACATTGAGCGCGACGAGATCGAGTTCATCTGCAAGTCGCTCGGCGCGACGCCGATCGCCGACATCGACGCGTTTACCGAGGACAAGCTCGCCTCCGCTGAGCTCGTCGACGAGGTGCAGCACAGCGGCGCCAAAGTCGTCAAGGTCACCAAGATCAAGAACCCAGGGCGCACCGTGAGCGTGCTGTGCACCGGCTCCAACTCGCTCGTGCTCGAGGAGAGCGACCGCAGCTTGCACGATGCTCTGTGCGTCGTGCGCTGCCTCGTGAAGAAGCGCTCCCTCATCGCCGGCGCCGGTGCGCCAGAGGTGCACATGTCGCGGGCGCTCGCGCAGTGCGCGCACACGCTGCCGTCGCTCGAGGCGTACTGCTTCCAGGCGTTTGCCGAGGCGCTCGAGATCGTCCCCACGACGCTCGCGGAGAACGCGGGGCTCAACCCGATCACCATCGTCACCGAGCTCCGCAACCGCCACGCGCAGGGCGACAAGACCGCAGGGATCAACGTGCGCAAGGGCGCGATCACCAACATCCTCGAAGAAAACGTGCTGCAGCCGCTGCTCGTGTCCACGAGCGCGCTCGAGCTCGCGACCGAGACCGTGTCGCTTTTGCTGCGCATCGACGACTACCACCTTGCCCGTTAGCCCCGTAGCCTCCACACGGAAGGCGCCCAGGCCCGTCTGCCCGGGCAGTGCCCCTCCACCTCGACGACCGGTGCCCCATGTCGCGTCCGCTGCCGGCCCCGCCTGTGCCGCACGAGTACGAGAGCCACCCGGTGCCCGTGCACACCCAGCCGATGTATCTGCAGCCATACCACGATACGCCGACGTATGGTGCCGACGAGTCGTTCGGGCGCCGCAGCTCGGTGTCCCTGCAGGACGAGACCAAGGCGCAGGAGCAGCCGTCCGCGTTCGAAGAGTCGACGCAGCAACACGGCGATGCCGACGAGGAGTACTATGCGCCCGCGATGTACGAGGACGCCCGCCCGCCCAAGTACCGCAACGGCATCTGGTCGTACGACGACCGCCGTGCGTTCCAGCGGCAGCCGCTGTGGGCGAAGCTGCTGCGCATCGCCGCGTTCATCTTCATCTTTGGCCTGATCGTCGCGCTGTCGGTCGTGATGCTGATTGTGATCTTCTTGCGCCCGCCCAACATCGGGCTGCAGAGCCTCGACTTGCCCAACAGCGCGTCGCAGATCCAGATCCAGGACCAGGCGTTTGCGGTGAATGCGTCGCTCACCGCGGTCATCTCGAACCCCAACTACGTCTCGGCCAAGATCAACAACTTGACGGCGGTCCCGTACGACCCGAACGTGCGCACCACACCGCTCGGCATCTGCAACGTGCCACACAAGACGATCGAGGCGCGCAAGAACACCACCATAAGCATCCCGTGCGAGCTGAGCTACAACGTCCAGGAGGACTCGAACCTGAGCGTGATCAAGGACATCGTGAACCGGTGCGGCCTCGTGCAGGGCAGCTCAAAGCAGGACCTACAGATCCTGTTTGACACCCACGTCACCATCCAGTTCCTCGCGTTCCACATCCCCATCTCGATCTCGCCCACCATCTCGACCGAGTGCCCCATCACCCGCAAAGAGATCAAGCAGGCGCTCGGCGACCACGCCGACATCCTCAACGAGCTCGGCCTCGGCAACCTCGCGCGCCGCGACGAGGTGCCGGAAGAGCCGCGCGTGCCCTTCCACGAGCGCCTGCGTGCGCTGGCCATGCGCGTCATGCGCACCCTCACGCGCGGCCCCGACGACTTCGAGACGGACCCCACCCTGCACGATTCCTCGCTGTAAATAGCTTGCCTCCACACACGCATGTCCGAGTCGTATGCCGCCCTGGCGCACCTCGCGCTGAACGCCGAGCGCCCGCCCACCGAATGGCTCAACATGGGCGACTGGTCAGGCGCCGACTCGTTCCCGCAGGCGTGTGCGGCCCTCGCGCGGCGCCTGCACGACGCCGCGCACCTCGCCCCACACGCTCGCGTGCTTGACGTGGGGCACGGATGTGGAGACTCGCTCCTCCTCCTCCTCCACGAGCGCGCGCCGCACACGCTCCACGGCGTCACGTCGCTCGAGGCGCACGCGCAACGGGCCCAGGCGCGCGTCGGCGCACGCGCCACAGTGCACTGCGCGGACGCCGTCGCGTGGCTCGCACACACCGCGCACACCTACGACGCGGTGCTCGCGCTGGACTGCGCGTACCACTTTGCCGACCGCCCCGCCTTTTTCCGCGCGGCGCACGCGGCGCTCGCACCGGGCGGCACGCTCGCGCTCGTCGACCTCGTCGCCGCCTACCCCTACCCCACCGACGCCGCGTTCGGCGCGTCGTCGCTGCCGCCGCCGACGCGTCGCCCCGGCGCATGGGCGCGCGCCAAGCACCGCATCGCGTGCGCACTGAGCGGCACGCCCGCCCAATCCTTTGTGCCAATCGACACGTACCGCGCCCAGCTCGCCGACGCCGGCTTTGTGCGCGACGCCATTGAAGTGTCCGACGTGTCTGCCGACGTCTTCCCCGGGTTCGCTCACTTTCTCACGCACCTCGGCACCGGCGACGAGCGCGTGTGGCGCGGCGGATCTACCCTGCAGCACTATGCACTCCATCGCTTGGGCCACGTTGTCGCACAGTGGGCGCGCGGCGGCGACGCAGGACTGGTGCGCTGCGTCTTGGTCGTCGCAACCAAGCGCTAGGGCGGCACAGGCACTTGGACGCCGGCATCGCCCTGCGCGTGCACCTGCACGCGCGGCGCCTGGACGATGGTGCCGTCGATGCACGTCGTGTGTGCCTCGTCGCCCAGCGCCTCCCACGTATACCCCGCCGCACGGAAGTACTCGACGACGGGCGTGCCTGGCCCATGGGGCACGACACGCCCGTCGGCATCGTACACGTACGCGACGTGTGCACCCTCGCTATACATCCCACGCATCAGCACCTCGGTGAGCGGCCCCTCGCCAAACGCGCGGCGCGCCGCGGCGTCCGCATCGGCCCCGACCGCCGGGCTGCGCCCGGGGCGGAGTACAACGACGTCCAGTGCCTCGTGCGGCCGGCGCAGCGACGCACGGCAGTGCCCACTCGCGAACGGCGCAGGGACAAACGCCGGCTCGAGGCGCTCGACGACCATCGCATTCATGTAGACAAAGGGGCCGTCGACGACCACGTCGCCGGCGTCCGTGCGCTCATAGTCGCCGGCGTCCACAAACGCGTCCGCCTGCGGATCATACACACGCACGCCACACGTGCCAGCATGCAGCGTCAGACGTGCGCGGTACCACGTCGCGACGTTCTGCATCGCCGCCATCTTGAACCGCTCGATGCCGGGGTGCTTCGCACGCAGCGCCTCCGAGTCGCGCAGGATGGCGGCGTGCAGGGCGTGCGAGGTAACGACGCACGCAAGGTGCGCCGCAGGCGTGTGCACGCGCAGCACCGTAAGCGCCTGGGCGGGCGCCGTGGCGCGGGCCTCGAGCGCGCGCAGGCGCCAGGCGTCGGACGCGGCCGCCGCCGGCACCGCCGGGCGGTACAGCGACGCGTACAGCGCATTCGCCGTGCCGGTCGGCACCAGT
Source organism: Malassezia brasiliensis (assembly GCA_029542985.1). NCBI lineage: Eukaryota > Fungi > Basidiomycota > Malasseziomycetes > Malasseziales > Malasseziaceae > Malassezia > Malassezia brasiliensis. The sequence goes on from CP119955.1 coordinate 398,281, forward strand.
ACCACCTGCACGGCGCGGGGCAGGCGGCGGCGTGTGCCGAGCAGGCCTTCGAGCAGCTCGTGCAGCGTGCCGTCGCCGCCGAGCACGACGAGCAGCGGAGGTGGCTCGTGCGCAAGCGCGGCACCGATCCGGCGCGCGCCGTGCTCGGGCTCGGTGGTGTAGGTCGTGACGCCCGACAGGTCGCCGTGCCCCAGGCCGCGCAGCCAGGGCACGACGTGCGCATCGTACAGCGCAGGCGCCGCGCCGTGCCCGGCGACGGCGTTGCGCACCACCGCGACGTGCATAGTTTAGTCAGCCACTACCGTGCGAGCCGCCGGGGCGTCATGTCGACCGAGGCGCCTGTGGACTTGCGCGACCTGAGCGACGCTCTCGAGGAGAACGATGCGCCGCATGCGCCGGACCCCGGCGCCGCAGCGCACGGCGCGGTGCCCGAGGCGACCACGCCCGCTGCCGCGCCGTATGCCGCGCAGCTCGAGCAGCTGGCCAGCATGTTCCCCGACACGCCGCGCGCGACGCTCGAGCAGATCCTGGTGCGGCACCACGGCCACATGGAGGCAGGTACGTGCACCCCTCACGCAGCGATCCCGGCCGCCCTGGAGGTGAGCGACCCCGCCTTCACGCCGACCGCCGCGGACCGCGCGATGCAGCGGCTCGCGGCGCAGCCCCCGGACGCAGGCCAGGGGCCCTTTCCAGTGGCACAGGCGTACCCCCCGCCGACGCCGGCGCGCCCCACGGCGCCGGCGCAGCAGTGGGACCCGTCGCAGCTGCGGTACAGCCCGCGCGTGGTGCGGGGCCGCGGCGACCGCTCGCACATCGCAGCACAGCTGCCGGCCGCGGACGCCGCCCAGCCGCCGGTGCCGCCGCGCCCTGCGTCGTACGCGGCGCACGCGTACGGCGTGCCGGTGGACGACGGCGTGCCCGTCGACGCCAAGAAACTGCAGGAGGACCTGAAGCGTATGACCGAATGTAGGTGCGCCCACTGACCCAGCCGGCCTGGCCAAAGTGAGCTCGACGTGGTCGACGCTGCGGCAAAAGGCGCAGCACGCCATGCGCAACCTCGAGCAGGAGGGGCGGCTGCGCACGCCGCGCGAGGCGACGGCGCCGCGCACCGCGCGCGAATGGACGACGGCGCCGCCGACGTGGGGCGCCGCCTACGATCAGGACCCGGAGCCGGTGCACGACACACAGCTCGACCGGCTCATGCACGGCGACGCGGCGCCCGCCGCCGGCGCGGCAGCACGCCCCGCGCCGCCGCCCAAGCCTGCGGCGCCCCGCGCGCAGGCGCCGCGGTGGGGGCAGCGGTACGCACAGGCCCCACCGAGTGCCGCCGTGAGCCGGGCGCAGGCCACGGGCACACCGCTGTCGTGGGCAGACGTGGGTGTGGACGACGACGAGGCGGCGGCGCCCACGCAGCGCGCGCACACCGCCAAGGCCGATGCCGTCAAGGCCGACGCCGAGCGCCAGATGCGCGCCAAGGCCACGCAACCCGCGGAGCCAACCGCCGCGGGGCGCTCGCCGAAAGGCAAGCAACCCATGGACACGGACGGCGCGGGACCGGCGCAGGAGCCGGCGCGCGGGCCCGAGGGGGGCGCCGAGGCGCCTGCGCCCCCTGCCGAGGCGCCTGCGGCCCGTGCCGAGGCGCCCGCAGCGGCGGCCGAGCCGGCGACGGACACGGACGACGACGACTACGTACATAACCCCTTTGATGACGACGACTAGATTAGGGCGACTGTGGCACGATCGCATTAATAAAGCCGCCCCACGGCATGATGCCCGAGTCCATCTGCAGCTGCTGCTGCTGCTGCTGGGGCGGCACGGCGTTGTATGCGTCCATGGACGGCGTAAACGCCGTCGACATCTGCGGGAACATGGACGAGGGCGTGTTGCCGCTGCCGCTTGTGCTGGGCTGCTGCAGGAGCCCCTGGAAGTCGATGCCGTACGGCTCAAACGTGTCGTGCTCGTACATGGCGAGGCGCTGGTCAAACGGCGTGATGTCCGTCTGTGGCTGCGCGTCGCTCGCCGAGCGGAACAGGTCGAGGCCGTTGACGTCGAGGCTCAGTGGCGGCGCCGAGTAGGTATTGTCGTGCTGCAGCGGCATTTCGTTGGCGATGCCCGGCGGGAAGAGGGAGAGCGCCTTGTTGAACCCGCCGAGGTTCGTCAGGAAAGACTGTGCCGACTCGCTGCCCTCCCAGCTCTGCTGCGAGTTCTCTGGCGTGGTGCTCGTGCTCGTCCCCGCGGACGGCGGCGCATGCGACGCGGCCTGCGACACCGACGAGCGCTTGCGCCGGCGCTTGGACGCATGCCGCGGCTCTTGCGCCTTGGCGAGGAACATTTGCACAATCGTCACCTCGCGCCGGCTGCACAGGTCCGTGCGGTGGCGGTTGCCCGCGACAAACTCCTCCAGGAACGCCTTCTGCTCCGCGGCGCGCGCGGGGTCGCGCTCAAGGAGGAGCATGATGCCGTAGATGAGCGCGGTGTTGAACAGGCGGTACAGCCCGCCGAGCTTGCACTGCCGCGAGCGCGTGTGCTCCGGCACCGCCTCGTCAAACGCCTTGCGCACGAGCATGTCGGTGTGCGCCACCTGGAACGCAATCTCGCGCGAGCGGCGGTACTTGGGGTCCGAGCGCAGCACGTACGGCCGGTGCAGCGTAATGCGCGTAAAGTTGAGCTCCACGTGGATGAGGTAGCGATGGAAGGACAGGTTCGGGATCTCCTTGTCCAGACTCAGATCCACACCGGGCTGGTCCGGCGTGCGCAGGAACGACGGCAGGCTCTCGCGGAACTGCTCGAGCTCGCGGTCGAGGCGCATCACGTCCTCGTGCTGCACCGGGTGGCGTAGGTCCTGGTACAGATCGCCGATCTGGCCCATGAGCCGGCCGAGCGCATAGCGCATCGCCGCAAACAGGAACGGCGACGGGCGCTTGGCGTTCGCGTAGCCCGTCGACGGGTGCGCGGGCGCCGACGGGCTCAGGTCGTCCAGCGACACGTCCGACGGGGGGAGCGTGTCGCAGTGCGCGTCCTGGATGCCCGACGGCCGCGCGACCAGGATCGAGATCACCTTGTCCCAGTGGTACAGCGTCGCCCACAGCCGCCGCCGCCGCTCGGTGGTCACCTGGTCGAGGCCGAGCTTGCTGCCGTCGCGGTGCAGGCCGACACTCAGCGCACCGCGCACCGCCGCGCCCATATACATCCACACCTGCGTCGTGCGCCGCAGCAGGATGCAAAACTTGCTCGCAAACAGGTTCGCCAGCACGAGGTCGATGTGGTCGCCGCGGATGAACGACGCGACCTCGAGCGCACGGCGGCCCGCGTGGAAGAAGCGCAGCGCCTTCTGGATCGCCTCGTTGTCGCTGCACCCGTCGTCGGGGAGCGACAGCGCCGAGTGCGCAAAGAAAAAGAAGAGCGTCGTCAGGTACGGCAGCAGCCGCGCGCCCTCGCTCGGGCGCCGCTCGCTGCTCGACGCGCCCCCGTACCAGAACTGCATCAGCTCGTTGTACAGCAGGCGGAAGGTCGGCTCGTGCACCGGCAGGATGATGTAGTTCAGCTCCACAAAGTACGTGTCAAACAGCACGTCGCACTCCTCCTTCGGCGGCAGCATGCGCATCAGCGACCGCACAATGTTCGGCGGCGCTCCGCCCTCGGCAATCAGGCGCTCCACGCGCTCCGACGCCGGCGAGCGGGAGATCGCACTCTTCACCTCAAGCTGCTCGCCATCCACCTCGGCGCACACCGCGCGCTGCGACATCGACGGCAGCGCCAGCTCACCAAACCAGCTCGAGCCGTGGTCCGACAGCATCGCGCCGTTCGGGCGGCACTCGTCCGGCGGAGGACCCTTTTCGAGGTGCTTGAGCTCCACACGCTCCAGGCCGTACAGCACCGACGGCCCCTCGGCCGCGCGCGCGCCCGTCTCCGTGGCATCGCTGCGCGCACGCACCGACGACTCCTCGGCCGCGCGCCCAGAGCGCGCCTCGAGGTGCTCACCGTCGAGCCACGCCAAGTGGCGTTCGACGTTCTTGTGGTCCGACGCAAGCCCCTGCACGAGCACCTCGAGGCGGCGCACACGCTCGTGCAGATTGCCAAACTCGTCGCCCTCGCCATACGGATGGCACAGCTCCGCCGTGCCCCGGTCAATGCATGGCTGGCACGGAATCTTGCGGTCGCACTGCGTCAGTCGAGGCCCGACCTACCTTGTGCTTGCGCCGATGGCACTCGGCACAGCTGTAGTGGATGCGCTGCGTTAGCCACCAAACCCACCTGTCGCTTCTTCTTCGGCGGCTCCGTGAGCGCCGCGGACACCACGTCCGCCACAGACGAGCTCTGCCGCACACGCTCCGCCGGTGCCTGGGCGTCCATGGTCAAGAAGCATAACGCACCGCGCACGTGGCCTACGCGTGCGCCTGCGCGCATGGCCACCACCGACCCCGCCCCGCCGCGCTCCGCGTACGCGCTCGTGACGCAGCTGCGCGCCGCGGTCGCCGCGCTGCGCCACGACACGCGGGGGGCCGACGCACTGCATGTGCTCGACGCACACACCGCCGCCCACCTCGGGCTGTACCCGGCCGACGCCGCTCGCCCGCCCCGCCTCGCGCCCGAGACGTGGTCCGACGCGTGCGACGCGCTGCAGAGCGCCACGGCCGCCGCGCGGCAGCACCTCGCGGCACACGCGCCCACCCACCTCGCCGAGCTCGGTGCGCAGGCCACCGAGTACGTCCGCGCGGCACACGGCATCGAGGCGGCCGCCCGCCTCGCCGACACACCGGGCACGGCCCCCGCGCTCCCGGCGCCGCTGTACATGGGCGCACTGCGCGCCGACGCGCCCCCCACCCCCGCGCCCGATGCGGCGCACGCCATCGCCGACGCACTGTGCGCCGCGATCGAGCCGGTCGCCGCGCAGCTGCGCCTCGAGAGCTTTGTCGAGCGCGTCGATGCCCCCAGCGCCGCGGCGCCCGACACCCTGCCGGATGCCGTGCAGCGCACACACACCTTCACGAGCGGCGGACGGATCATCGTGCTCGACATCGAGCTCGGCGTCGACACAGCGACGCACACGCCGCACGTCCGTCTGCACATCTCCTACGCACGCGCCGAAGATACCCCGTCGCCCAGCGCGTCCGACACACGCCTCGCGACGCTGCTCGGCTCCCTGCTCCAGCAGCTCGCGCTCGTGCTCCATGGCGCAGCGCACGTCGACGACGCGGCGCTGCGCGCGTGTGCACCGCTGCCGGTGCCCACGACGCCGTACGCGTCGGCCTTGTGCCTCTGGCGCGCCTTTGTAGCCCACCTCGCGACGCTCGCGTACCTCGACGAGCTCAGCGCACACGCCGTGCGCCGCGTCGAGCGCAGCCCGGCCGTCGACCTGTTTGCCGTGCTCGAGGCGACCGGGTCGCGCGCCGAGCAGCTCTGTCGGCAGCAGGCCGACGCACTCGGCGTGCCGCCGCACACGCCGCTCGCGACGCTCGCGACGTCGCACCCCGACGCGGCACACCGCCTCACGCGCAGCGCCCAGGGCCTCGCGCTGCAGCACACCGTCGCGCCCTACCTCGTGCTCGTCTATGCCCTACCCGCGCCACACGCGCCCAGCGGCACGCCGTGGCAGGCGACGCTGCGCCTCGCGCCGTGCGCCGTGCCGCTCGCCGATGCCGCGGCGCCCGACGCGCCCGACGCGCCCGACGCGCTCCCCGCACACGCGCACGCAAGCCTGCACGCCGACGGCACGCTCGTGACGCACGTCGCGCGCTGGACGCCGCTCCGCAGCGAGCACGCCGCCCTGCGCCCCGTAGCGTACGTCGCGCTCCTCGCGCCCAGCGTCGCAGTGCCGCACCGCGTCGCGCACGCCGTGTGGGCCGCGTGTGGCCTCGCGCCCCCGCCGTGGTCAGACACGCGGCCGACGCCGCCGCCGCACCACACCGACTACGCGGCCGCACTGCTCCCGCACCACTCGTGGGACGCGGCGCCAGGCGACGCGTCGACGCAGCTGCGCACGATCTCGGCGCTGCCGCACTCGTCGCTCGCACAGCTGTACGCGGCCCTGGCGCTGCTGCGCGACCACGCGCGGATCGGCGAGCTGCTCCGGCACGCGGCGCCGACGCGCACGCGCGTGACGCTCGCTGTCGCAGCGCATGGCGCGAGCTCCGCCGTGCGCCTGAGCTTGGCGGTGGCCTCGCGCGCGGCGCTCGTGCGCGTGACCATTGCACCCACGCCGCACACCGCGTCGGGGTGGGCCATCGACGCAGAAGCCGTGCGCCCCGGCGCCGCAGAGCGCCACACACTCGCCCCCGCCGACACGGCCGCATGGGCCGACACGCTCGCCGACCGCGCACAGCTGCGCGACGTCGTCGACGCAGCCTACGCCTGGTCCGAGTCGGCGCTCACACCGCGTTCGTAGGAGTGGTGACGTCTTTACGACATCGACTGAAACCTATGCAAGAGGACTGTTTATCCGTCGAGGTTCGCGGGGAACGTGCCGTTCTCGCGCTGCTCGTCCCACTTGCCAATCTGCGTCAGCGCCAAAAGTACGCACCCATTCGTTCGGGCACAGCGAGTGGAACGTGTTGTAGAAGAGCTTGCAAGGCTCGTAGTCCTCGCCCTTCTTGTTGATGCACCGGTAGTAGTCGGCGTAGCTGCGTCAGCCTACACGCGCACGTACCTCACCCAGCTGTCCAACAGGCCCAACAGGGGGAAGGGGGTCAGTATCACAGTCCATGTCGCACGCAGCGATAACGTACCAGTGGCGGGTCTGGTTCTGCAGGTCAGTGCCCCTGTCCCATGATACGTACCTGGTTGGGGAACCGCGAGTCGAACTCGGCCGTCTTCAGCGTCACTTCCTTCGGCATGCTAGGTCGTTGCAAAAGCAAAGCGGATCGGTAATGCGCGCCGCCGGATGGGCCCGACGGCACGTCGGCCGAACGGGTGCGCCGCGGCGCTTGCGTGTGGAGGACGATGGAGGCGCTCAAGGCGCAGATCCGCGCGCAGAAGCGCCAGGCTCCGCCCGCCGAGCCCGCGGCCAAGTACGTGCGCCGCGGCGACCTGCGCGCGCGCACGGAACAGCCCAGCCCAACCGCGCCGCCCGCGCCGCCCGCGCCGCCCGCGCGCACCCCGACACCACCGCCCGCCGAACCCGACACAGACTCCACCTCCTTCGCGATCTCGAACGAGGAGGCGATCGCGCGCCTGCGCCAAAAGAATGAGCCCATTCGCCTGTTTGGCGAGAGCGACAAGGACCGCCGCCTCCGCGTGCGCGCACTCGAGCTGATCGAGGAGCACGGCGGCAATCCGCACGGACGCAACGACTTTGTCAAGCTGCTCCAGGCGACCGACGAGGCCGCACGCAGCGCCCCGGCCGCGACCAGGGCCCCCACCCAGCCACCCACCGAGCCGCCCGCGCGCGAGCGCACGCCGCCCAGCCAGCGCGAGGGCGTCGGCATGCACTCGCTGCTGGACCTCGGGCTGATCCGCACCGACCTGCCGCGGGTGTACCCCATGATCTACTACACGCTCAAAGGCCTGCTCAACGAGTGGGGCGACACGCTCGCGCAGCGCCCCGAGCACCAGCAGCACAGCCAGCAAGGCCGCCTCGTCACCGCGACACACGCCCAGACGCGCGAGTACCTCAAGCCGCTGTTCAAGGGCCTCCGCCGCCGCGTACGTCCTGGACCTGTGCTGACCGCAGCAAGTCGCACCGGATGTGCTGATGCGCATCGCCGAGATTGTGCACTACATGCAGCGGCGTGAGTACCGCATGGCGAACGACAGCTATCTGCAGCTGTCCATCGGCAATGCGCCGTGGCCGATCGGTGTGACGGCCGTAGGGTACGTCGGGCGCCGCTCACGCCAGCATCCACGAGCGCTCCGGCCAGGAAAAGCTGTACACGACAAACGTCGCGCACGGTATGTCGCGAGTAAAAATACAACTAACAATACAGTCTTGAACGACGAAGAGAGCCGCAAGTACATCCAGAGCCTCAAGCGGCTCATGACGTTTGCCCAGACGAAAGTAGGTCGTGCGTCGCTTACGACAGTACCCGCCCGACGACATTAGCAAGCTCATGGGCTAGTTTGTAAAAAGTACCCTTCACATCACCACGCAGCACCCCTGCGCCTCGCGTGCGCTGCCGCGCGGCACGGGCGGCTGCAGCAGAGGGTCGTCCGACTGCATGCAGTAGTGGATCAGCCTGCGTCAGTGGCACGCCGGCACCTACCGCTCGCTCGCCTGCGACGCCGGCACACACTCGCGCTCCAGCTCGCTCCGTAGCTGCGCGTTCGTCGCCTCGATGCGCCCAAGCTTCTCCTCGAGGAACTGGGTGTGCGACGACGCCCCTTCCATCGTGGCGCGCAGCGCACCGCGTCGCCGAGTGGAGCACGTGATCACGCGGGCTGCACGCCGTGCACCGCGCACGCGGCGAGCACGTTTGCCGCGCGCCTTTCGCAGACGCTGCTCGCCGTGGGCGCCGTTGACTGTGGACGTGGCCGTGCGATGGCGCGCAAGGTGTACCCTATCCTGGCCGAGAATTGACGTGTCGTACTATGAGCGACCACGCAGCATCGGCACAGAAGAGCCCCTCTGCGCCCCTGAAATGGTCCCCGTCGGCCGTCCTGGCGCAACGCGCGCCTTCCAACGCCCCGCCGTCGTCCCATTCCTCGGAGTCGTACTCGACCCACGCGACCAGCAGTGCGCCGTCGCCCCAGTTCGGGAGCACCGACCCCGCCAAACCGGCGACGGCGCAGCGCGAACTGCCCGGGCGCTTCTTTGACTGCGACCCCGAAGACCTGTTTACGCTGATCGGTAGGTGCGCCCCACTCACCGCAGAGGACATGCTGTTGCAGCTCATGTCGCACAACGACAGCATCCCCCTGCACCCCTCTGACCTCACCCGGTTTCACTCGCGTGCGACACCCGGGATCAGTATCGGCGCCTACCTGCGCCGGATGGCAAAATATACGACCCTCGACAAACCGTGCATGCTGGTCGTGCTCGTGTACATCGACCGCGTATGCGAGCGGATGAGCAGGTTCACGATCTGCAGCCTGACCGTGCACCGCTTCGTGTGCGCCGCTGTGGTCTGTGCGAGCAAGGCGCTGTGCGACTCGTTCAGCACCAACAGTACGTCGCACACCACGCACTCACACAGCGCACTACGCACGCGTTGGCGGTATCACCCTCGCTGAGCTCAACCTGCTCGAAAAGGAGTTTCTGGATATCATCGACTGGCGGCTCACCGTCACCGCGCCTGTGATGCAGCACTACTATGCATCGCTAGTGCAGATGCACCTCAACTACACCCTTGGTCCGCCCAAGGGGCCGATGCCAACCATGTTCACCGGGGCACGCTCGCCCCCGCCATAGAGGCCCGGGGCGCCGCCCCCTCCTGTACTATACGTCTAGCCAGCCGGCTCGTGCGCACGTGGGCCGTCGCCGACGCCGTCGCCCCCGCGGGCGGTCTTCGGCCGAACGGGCGTTTGCCGCTTTTTTGTCAGGCCCAGCCGGCGCGCGCGACGCCAGCGCCAAATTCCAGTGCGCACCTACGGCAGCTTGGACTTTGCTCGAGCCCACGTAACCCACTTTGGCATGGCGCCAGGCGCGGACGAGCTTGGCGGGCATCACGCGATGCACTTACACGCCCCTCGTCCCCAGTCGGCCGCCCCTGTATCCGAGCTGCTCGATGCACGGCAGTCGGCGCTCGCCAAGCTCACCGAGCCTAGCGTGTCCACACCGCCGCCCTCGGGCGCCCAGCCCACGAACCTGCCGCACGAGCCCGCCGCGAACGACTCGTGGCGCTCGCTGCTGCCCGACAACGATCCTGCCCGCCTGAACCGCGACGATACCCATACCCCGGAGCAGAGCTGGCGGTGCTTCCTGAGCGCCCAGTCGCCCACCTCTGACGCGGACTCCCACGAAATGTACCTCGGCCCCTCGGGCTCCTCTGACCGCCTGCCCCCCCACACCGACGACGACGATGACGATGCCGAGCGCCTCTCGTTTGGGCGCCGCGCCGATCTCTTCGTGCGCCGCTCGGTGGTGACGCCGATCGCCATCGCCAACGCGCACCAGCGCCTGCCCAACATGCACGAACTCGAGACCGCGTCCAAGGACGCCGGCGAGCAGCCCAAGGTGCATGCGTTTGCGTACAAGGCGTCCGACGACCTGTACGTCCGCCCGATGCGCCCGCGCTCAATCATTGGCGTCGCCGCACTCGACCAGCTGGACAGCAAGCCGGCGACCGATGCGCCCGTCAAACCGGCGCGTCCCGCGCCGCCCATGCTCCACCTCGAGAGCGACGCAGGCGAAGAGGAGCGCGCGAACTGGCCGACCAGCTCACGACACGTCATGTCGCCGATCGCCTCGCCGCTCTCGTGCACGTCGCCGGTGCCCAGCGCCACCCCTTCGCCCGCCTCAGACGGCGCGCTGGCAGCGCCGCGTCCGGCGCTGCACCCGCCAGACGCCCAGCCGATCGCGCCGATCACCACACACCCACAGGCGCTCCGCGAGATGGGCGGCCCGGCGGTGCTCCATGGGCCGCGCAGCGCATCGTACCCACAGCCCAACACCGAGCGGGGGCGCGCCTCGGAGTCGCTCGAGGACGAGACACCCGCGGGCGGCGAACCCGTCAAAACGAGCGATCCGCGCGTGTCGATGATGTCGACCGACTCGCTGTACACGCTCTCCCTGCACGTCCCGGGCTTCTCGCTGGACGGCATCACTGTCGCCACCAAGGGGTTCAATCGCCGCACGCTGCACATCATCGCGACCCGCTGGGGGCACGGCGATAGCGACCACTTTGAGCGGCGCATCACCTTTGCCGCCGACGCGATCATGACGGCGATCCGCGCGCGCTTTGATGGCGAGCATCTCCACGTCGAAATTCCGCGGCGCACGGCGCGCCCGACGCGCCAGCGCGACCTGCCGACGCTTGCGTCGCTCGCGCAGGGGGCACGGCCGCCCGCCTACTGAGTACGCAGTTTCCCTTCCCACTTGTATATAGGACACGCGTCTCGCTCTTCCTCTACGACGACGCCCATGCGCCTAGCGTCGGCCCATGCCGCAGGCCGGTAGGGTCGCGACGGCGTCCAGGCGCACACCTGCGCCAGGACCGCGGCGCACGTCGGGCACACGGGCTTCCGCGCGCACGGACCGCCAAAATCCTCGGGCGGTACCTGGTCCCAACGACAGCGGCCAGCTAGGACAGAGTGTGCGGATCTATTTACTCGCTGTGGCCGTACGCAATCACGCGCTCGTGGTCGAGCATGTACTCCTTCTCGCCCGCCGGGGTCTCGGGGTAGCCGAACACCATTTCGCCCTGGAGCTCGTACGTCTCAGGGAGGTTGTAGAGCTTCTTGAGCGTCTCACCGGTGAGGTTGCCGTAGTGCTGCAGGTTCGCACCGTAGCCCTCGGCCTCCAGGAGCGTCCAGGTGTACACCTGCGCCATACCCGAGGCATGCTTCGACCAGTGCGGGAAGTTGGGGGCGTAGCGGGGGAAAGCCTCCTGCTGGCCCTTGATCAGAGCCATGTCCTCAAAGAAGAGGATGGTGCCCTGGCCGGCGGCAAAGCCCTCCAGCTTGGGCTTCGAGGCCTCCACGGCACGCTCGCCCGACGACGCACGGAGCGCATCCGGGACGATCTTGAGCCAGTAGTTCGTGTGCTGCTCGCCGAGCAGGACCACGACGCGGCTGCTCTGGACGTTGAACGAGGACGGCGCCTCGCGCACAGCCTGGCGGACCAGCTTCACGAGGGCGTCGTCGCTCAGGATCTTTTTGTTCGACAGGTGGTAGATGGTGCGGCGGTTCTGGATCGCCTGCAGGAAGCTCGTCGACGCGCTAGTGCTGGCCATGATGGGAGATGAGGTCAATGGCGGGGTGGAAGACCAGATTATATAGCGTGCCCGCGCGGGCCGGACTTAATTTTGGGCGTCTGTCACGACGACATGCCCTAACACGGCCTAGCAGGTAGCAGTCGGATATAACACGTGGAGGTAGGCGTGGCCGCGGAGGCCGCGGGCGGCGCCGGCAAGCTCGTGGCGGCCTACTAGGTTCACATCAGCCCCAAAAAGCGAACCGGCCCCGGGACACGCGGGCGCAGCCTGCGCACGGACGGTCCAGCTGCCCCATGGCACAAGCAGGCCGGGTGCAGCTCGATCACCGCCCTGCAGCAGGTCGGCGTGACCTGTCGTGGATCGGGACATCCACTGCAGCCACACAACACGGCGCACACGCCGGCGGGCGCGCTGGTGCGTCCGTGAGGGAAATGTCTTGGTGCAAGGGCGGTACGGCCATGCATGTTATGGTACCTACTTGAACATGATCACACGCTCCTCGTCGGGAATGTACTCTTTTTCGCCCGCAGGAGTTTCGGGGAAGCCAAACACCATCTCGCCCTGGATGTCGTAGGACTCGGGGAGCTGGTAGAAGCGCTTGAGCGTCTCGCCGGTGACGCTGCCGTAGTGCTGCAGACTCGCACCGTAGCCCTCGGCCTCGAGCAGCACCCAAGTGTATGCCTGCGCCATACCCGACGCGTGCTTCGCCCAGACGGGGAAGTTGGCCGCGTACGTCGGGAAGGCCTCCTGCTGGCCCTTGATCAGGTTCATGTCCTCAAAGAAGAGGACGGTGCCGCTGCCGGCCGCAAAGCCCTTGAGCTTGTCCATCGAGGCCTCGACCGCGGCCTCACCCGACACGGCACGGAGCGCATCCGGGACGATCTTGAGCCAGTAGTTCTGGTGCTGCTTGCCAAAGAGCACCACGACGCGGGTGCTCTGGACGTTGAACGAGGACGGCGCCTCGCGCACGGCCTGCTGCACGAGCTGCACGAGCTGCGCGTCGGACAGGATCTGCTTGTTGGAGAGATGGTAGACCGTGCGGCGGTTCTGGATCGCCTTGAGGAACTGCGTGCTGAGCTGCTGCGACGCCATGGTGGGGGAGAGGAGACGGCGTGCACCACAGGCCCGAGCGGAATTTAAGTCCGTGACAGGACGCCTCCACATCAGCCAATCAGCTCGGCCGTTGCGCGCCTCCGTCCCAACACGCCGAGGGGGTCCTGGTAGGCGGCGGCAGCGGTGTTGGCACCGAGGCGGCGTCAGCGCGGCGGCGGCCCCGGGGCCGCGGCGGCGCGCTTGAGCGCGATGCACTGTTCCAGCGCGGCGCACACCTCGGACATGCTCGGCCGGTCGCGCGGGAGCTGCGCCCACATGCGGTCGAGCAGCTCGACGATCTCGTTGCCGAAGCGCCGGCGCATCGTCCCGACAAACGGTCTGGCGTAAGAGATCGACGTACCGCTGCTGCTTTTGGCCCACGTTCAGGTAGATCTGGTGCTCGTTCATCCCCTGGAAGGGATAGCGCTTCTCGGGGTTGTGCCACTGCAGCGCCTCCCAGAACGTCATCGCGGCACTCCAAACGTCCGCCTTTTCGTTGTAGTTCGGCTTGGGCACCCACAGCTCGGGCGCCTGCCAGTTGACCGTGCCGACAATCGAGCGCACGAGCACGCGGTGCGAGCGCTTCGCGCGCGCGAACCCAAAGTCGCTGATCTTCGCCACACGGTCCTTGGTGATGAGCACGTTGGTCGACTTGCAGTCGCGGTGGATGACCATGGGCGTGCGCGTGTGCAGATAGTCCAGCCCCCGTGCGATCTGCAGCAGCAGCGCAAACAGCTCGACGTCGGGCGGCGCGGGCGTGTTGCGGATGTAGTCGAACAAGTCGCCGTTCGAGCACAGCTCGCTCACGATCATGATCGGCACAGGGTGCGGCGGCGTCGGCACACTCACGCCAATGAACCGCACAATGTTTTCGTGGCGCAGGTCGCGCAGGAACTGCAGCTCCTTGATGTCCATGTCGGTCAGCTGGTTGCGCAGGTCGGAGATGGCCACCTTGGTCACACGCGTGCGCGACAGGTGGTAGCGCCCGACGTACACGTCCTTGAACGCGCCCGAGCCGATCTTTTCGAGCTTCTCGAGCTTCTCGGGGGGGATCTCGTGGTCGTGCAGCTCCAGCTGCTCCAGATCCACCTGGTGCACCTCGTCCTCGCCCGCGGGCGCCGGCGGCTCTGCCTGGTGCGCCGGGTCCGGCACCGCCTTGGGCGGCGGCACCGCTTCGCCCGTGCCTTCGGCGGTCTGCAGCGCAATCTGCGAGGTGAGCAGGCTCTCGACGAGCATCGGCTTGGTGCTGTGCGCGTGCACGGGAATGTGCCGCGCCTCGCACAGCGCCACGAGCGACGGCCGCCGCCGCCGGAGGAGCGCCTGGTGCGTAAACAGCTCGTCGGCATGCGCCGAGGGCGGCGCCGGCCCCGGCGTCGGCCCCGGCGCCGGCCCGACCGCCGCGGCCTCCTCGGCGCGCGCCGACGGCACGCTCGGCGCGTCGGTTGGCGCCCGCCCCTCGACGTCCATATCGCTCGCGACCGACTGCGACACGGACCGCGTACGCATCCGCCGCGGCGCGCCAGCCCACCGACTTGGCACGGGCGACGCCGAGGCATCCGCCGAGGACGCCGAACTCGACGCGCTGCGGGGCGACGACAGATCCGACGCATCGTCCCACGCGTCCAGGTCGCTCTGCGACGGCCCCCGCGCCCGGCCCTGGTTCGGCAGGAGGCCCACGCCGCGGAAGCGGCGCTCGAGGCCCGTGTACCGCATCCGCCGCCGCGCAGGGCGCACGGGCCGCGGCGTCGTAGGCATGGGCGCCCGGGGGCTCTCGTGGCGGCGCAAGCGGCGCGAGTGCGGCGAGCGCAGGAACGCCGGGGCGCCGCGCGCCGGCGCCCGGGGCGACGCGGTGCCGTCGGGCGCCGCGTCGGGCGTATCGCTACTCGAGTCGCATGGCGACGCACGCGTCTGCATGCGCACGCGCTGCCGCCACGTCCGCAGCGGCGTGGGGTGCACGCCGCGCTCGGAACGCGCAGACCACCGCGCGCGTCCAGGCGTCCGTGCGCGCCGTGCGAGCGGCGTCGTGCGCGCGCGGCGCTTGACCGGGCCAGCGGGAGGGGGGTGCACGTCGGTGCTGGTATCGGACGAGGTATTGTCCCATGGCGTGTCGTCCATGGCCGTCTCGTCGCCCGCGGACGACGTCGAGCGCGGCGATGCGGGGTGCGCGGCGCCGGCGCTGCGACTGGGTGTGCGTTTCCGCTTCGCGCCGCGGCTCAGTGGGTCGGCAGCCGGGTCGCGCAGGCGGTGCAGCCCGCCGCGCGGCGCAGGAAGGGGGCGGTGCATGCGAAAAGAAGGCCCACGCCGCTCGTGGGGACGTGGAGTGCACGGCGAGCCCGAGAGGGGCGGCGCTCCACCGCCGTGGTGGGCCATTCACCTCCACATGCACGTGGGAACAAGGGGGACGGGGGGACCACTACGAGCAACGGCGGCGGCCATGGCCCCGCGATGCACAGCAACGGCGGCGACCATGGCCCTGCTATGCGCACTACCACTGCGCGACCTGCTCGGCCGTGAGCGGCTCGGTCTCGCGCTCGTACTCGACCTCGAGTTGGGGGCGCGCTGCGTAAGTCGGTGCGCCCGTACGTACCTCCGCGCCGGTCGCCCCGCGGCGGGCGCTTCGCCGGGCGTGGCGCACGCGGTGCCGGGCCCTTGCGCTTGCCGCGCGCGTGCGTGTCGTCGTCGCCACTCGAGCTCGAGGCCTCCTCGTCGTCGTCGTCGGACTGCGGGTCAGTCGGGCACGTACCTCGATGTCGTCCACACTGTCGTCGTCGCTCTCTTCGTCGTCGCTCACAAACTCGCGCTGGCCGTAGGCATCATCCTCTTCCATATCGCGCAGGTTGCGCTCCATTTCCTCGATGTCCTCCTCGGCCTCCTCGTCGCTGAGCTCCTCCTCGAGTGCGAGGTCGTCCGTGTCGGCGTTCGGTGCCTTGGCCTGCGCGTTCTCGAGCACGGCGTTCCACACGTCCTCGTTGACATTGAGCGGCGCATCGCCGTATGCGCCGCGCTTGAGACGGTCGAGCAGCTCTTTCTCGATCGACTTTTCGATCTTGGCCGCCCGCAGCGCCTTGAGTTCGCGCGTCGCCTCGCGGCGCTCCGTCTTTTTCTTGATGCCCACAAGCTCGGGTCTGTGTGAGTGGCATCGACGTACTGCTCCTCCTCCTTGAGCTTGATCTTGCGCAGCTTGATGAGGTACTGCGTGATCTTCGTCAGGCGCTGCTTCGCCTTGTGCACGACAAAGTTCGGCCAGTACACGAGCTCCTTGTCGATCTGCTCGAGCGCCGTCGAGTACCGGTTCGACAGACGCACGCGCTCCCACTGCCGCCGCGGCGCGTGCGCGCGCTCGGGCGTCTTGATATACAGGTACACCACGCCCTCCTTCTCGCGCACGGTAGCGTACCGCGAGTTCGCGAGGGGGCACGACTGCCGGTTGCACAGGCCGGTCAGGTTGTATTCATTGCGGCAGAACGTCTGGTGCGTCGACGACTTGATCTTGTACGAGCAAAAGTGGTGCCCGATGAGCGACCACACCACGTCGTCCGACTGCATCGTCGCGGTCGCCTCGAAAAAACTTTGGCGCGATTTGTCAGCGCGAAATCAGGTGGAGGGCCAGGGGGCCAGGAGCTACGGGCAGGGGTACGGGGGGGGACGCCCCGCAGGCACGGCGCCTACCGGTGCACCAGCGCCACGATCACGTCCCAACGGCGCGCGATGCGCACGTCGAGGAAGCGGCGGATTTCGCGCCAGGCCAGCATGCCCTCGGTGGGCACGTCCTCGTCGTGCGCCGCGTCGCCAAAGACGTTGAGGAGCCGCGCGGCACGCACGAGGCCCTCGACCTCGCGCGCCGCGAGGCCATAAATGCCGGGCGCATGCCTGTCGTACGGGCTCGGCACCGCGGCCACGGGGCGCTCGGGCGGCGCATCGGTGCCGCCGCGCGGCACCAGCACAAAGTCGGCCGGCTGCACAAACGAGCGCAGCAGCGAGCCCAGCAGGAACGACACGATCGCGACCAGCACCACCGTCGCGCGGCGGTACTGCGGCGCGGCGCCGGCCGCGCGCGGCGGGGGCGTGCCGGCCGCGGGCGCGGGCACGGGCGTGGGCGCCGGCGCGCGCGGGGGCGTGCCGGCCTCGTCGCCCGCCTTGCCGCGCGTCACGAGGTGCGTCATGCTCGACAGCGTGTGGTTGAGCGTCGCGGGCGTGCGCAGCAGGCCAAACATGGGCGCGGGCGACGCGGCGCCGCCCGCGCCGCTGCCCGCCGACGCATCGGCGTCGGGCGCGTCGGCCGCCGCCGGCGCCGCGGCCGCGCCCGCGTCCGCCGCATGGGGGCCGCCGGCCGCGGGCGCCGGCTCGCCCGCGGCGTCGGCCGCGGGCGCGGGGAGCAGGGCGTGCGCGAGCGCGAGCGGCGTGCGCAGCACCTCGTCGTCCATGGTGCGCGTCCACCCGTGCGGCTGCTGCACCGGCGTCGTGGGCACCTCGCCTGGCCGCGCGACCCGCTCGAGGCGGTCGAGCAGCGGCGCGGCGTCGGCCGCCGTGACGCGCGCCGCCTCGTCGCCGTACACGATCTCCGCGACCTTGCCGTTGCACGTGACGGGCACCTGGCCGGTGTCGCTCGCACGCACGGGCTTGGTGGGCGCCGCGAGGGGCGTCGCGACGACGCGCACCACGGCGCCGTGCGTGCGCAGGCGCGCGGCCCACGGCGGCAGGGGCGCGCCGTCGCCGTCGTCGTCGTCGGGCGCGACGGCGGGCAGCGTCACACGCACGAGGTGCTTGTGCGAGCGGTCGACGGCGTCGCGCGTCGCGGCCTGCAGCGCGCTCGGCGGGCGGTCGTACACGCGCACGCGCAGCGGCAGCGCGTCGCTCGGCGCGCGCGCGGGCGGCGCGGACAGGTCAAGCGGCGCGGGCGGCGCGGGTGCGTCGTCCCACGCGACGTCCAGCGCGTAGCCCTGGGGGTAGTGCTGCAGCTCGAGCTGTGCGTCGACGACGACCAGCGCGGCGCCCGCGGCGTCGCGGCGCAGCGTGCGGCTCGCGACGCGGTGCAGCGTCGGCGACGCGGGCGACGCCGCGCGCTCCGCGAGCGACCACGGCGGCGGCGCCGCCAGCGCATGCGCCGCGCGGCGCACGTCCTGCGCGGGCAGCGCAACGCGCACGTCCAACGTGCGTGTCGCCGCGCCAAAGTCGCGCGTGAGCAGGCCGACGCGCCGCGCGGGGCGCTGCAGCGTCCACACGAGCGTGCGGTCGTCGTCGTGCCCGTCGCCGCCCACCTCCATCCACGCGGGCGGCACGTGCACAAACGGCGGCGGCCCGTGCGTCTGGAGGAAGTGCGCGAGCGGGCCGAGGGCGCGCGGGAGCGCCGCGTTCCACAGCGCGTTGACCGCGGTGGGCATCGCGCCGCCGTAGTCGACGGCCACGACGTGCGTCGCGCGCGTGCTGGGGATGGGGTACTGCGCGGAGCTGTACGGGTCGAGCGTCTCGAGGATCCAGCCGTCGATCAGCACGCGCCCGACGGGCAGCTGCTGCGCGTTCAGCGCCGCGACGTCGACCGCCGACGCGTCGCACGACGCGCTCGCGTGGAAGTAGACCGGCTGCCGCGCGCTCGTCGGCGACAGCAGACCCGACGGGCTCGCGGGCGCCGCGTGCCGACCGCACGCCGTGACGCTGCCCACGACAAACAGGCGCGGGCGGAAGGGAAAGGTGCCGTGCGACGTCCAGCACGCGAGGTGCGCGCCGCTCCCGTACGACGCCACAATCGACGCCGCGCCCATCCGCTCGTCCCACAGCGCGCGGCACCCGACGTTCGACACGAGGTGCACCAGCTCCTCGGCCGCCACGCCCGGCACAATCTGGTCCGCACGCTGCACCGCCACAGTCGGCGAGAGCGACTCGAGCAGCTTGCGCCGCACGTACAGCCCGCCGCGCTCCGACACGAGCGCCCACCCCGCCGGCACCCCCGCGGGGTCCGGGTGGCGCTCCGAGTGCAGCCGGCGCAGCAGGAACAGCGCGTCGAGCGCCGGCTGCATCGCGTGGCGCACGCGCGGCGCAGGCGCCGCCGCCGCCGCCGCCGCCGGCACGGGCGCCTCGCCGTCCGACGCGCCGTCGGCGTCCGTGTCCGGCGCGCCCTCGGCCGCTGCCGCGCCGCGCGCCGCCGGCGGAAAGTCGAGCGGGACGCGCCGCGGCTTGGTGCGCTTCTGCCGCGCAAGCTGCTGCACCTGCGCGGCATCGAGGTCGTCCGTGTCGACGTGCATGCGCGTGCCGTTGAGCAGCACGACGTGGCGCTCGCGCGACTGCGCAGGGCCCTTGCGCACCACCACCTCGACGCGGCCGTCCGCGCCGAGCTGCGCCGCGTCGTGCTCGAGCGTGAGCCAGAGGCCCCCGCCGCCGAGCGACAGGCGGTGCCGGTGCAGGCACGCGGCCGCGCGCGGCGCGGGCGTCACCGCCACGTCGAGGTTCGGCGCCCAGGCGTCCATGGAGCAGCGCAGCTCGGCCTCGAGCACGTCGCTCGCGTCGTCCGCGAGCTCGTCGCGCGCAGGCGCATACGCCAGCGTGTACGTGCTCTGCTCGTCGTCGTACGCGCTCGCCAGCACGCGCGCGTGCAGCAGGCGCGTCACGAGCGGCGGGCCGCCGTGGTGGATGGTATATTCGCCGACGCCCGCCATCGTCTGGATCATCGCCGCGGGCAGCGACGTCTTGCGCAGCCACCCGCCGGGGTCGCTCTGCTCCAGCAGCGTGACGTGCACCGTGGTCGGCGACAGCGCCTCGATGCTCCACCCACGCAGGTCGACCTGCGTGCGCACCGCACCGCTCGGCACCTCGGGCACCGCCACGCCGGGCACCGCCGCCGCGTCCGCGGAAAACGCAAAGAGGTGCACGGACGCCGGCGCGGTGTACGCGGTCTCGACCAGCACCGCGTCGCGCGCGTACGTCGTCCACGTCGCCCGCGTCGTCGTGTGCCACACGCTGCTCTGCCCGCCGACGTCCGCAACGAGGCGCACGTCGCCCGCCTGCGCGTCCCAGCGCCGCGCCAGCGACGCGTGCCGCAGCGTGCTGAAAAAGTCCCACACGCCCACGCCCACAAACGTCGCCTCCGCACGGTACACGACGAGCGTCGCGTCGATCGAGTCGAGCTGCGTCACCGTCACCCCGCGCGCGTCCGCCACGGGCCGCCACTTGGCCTCCGGCTCCTGCAGCAGCGACGTAAAGTAGATGTAGTTGCGCCGCACCAGCGCCGCCAGCGGCGACGCACGCGGCGGCGCAGGCGCCTCGACCCGCGCCTCGGCACGCTCCGCACGCACCTCCTCCGCACGCCCGTCCAGCAGCCGCGCAAAGAGCTGCGGCACCCGCTCCAGCGGCGCACCCGCCGCGCCCGCCTCCGCCGGCACCACAGCCCCGTTCACCCGCACGCCCGCCTCCGCCGCAGCCCGCTCCACGCGGCACTGCACGCGCACGTACGACTCGGCATCCACCACACGCGCATGGTGCACCCGCAGCGCCAGGCCGTCGGGCGTCGAGAACAGCTCGGCACGCCACGCGGCCGGCGCACCGTGCGCCGCCGCCGCCTCGAGACGCACCGCCCACCCACTCGCCGACGGCAGGTGCAGCGTCACGGTGCGCGCCGGCACGCCCAGGTCCGCGCCAAACACGGGCACGTCGGCCGCCACGCCGCCGCCGCCGCCCACGTCGCCCTCGTCCTCGTCCAGCACCGTGTACGCCAGCGAGAGCGCCGCGGGCGGCGCACCGCCGCCCCGCGCCGCCGCATCGCCCAGCACCGTCACCTCGATGCCCGTGCCATAGCTCGCAAGCAGCGGCAGCCACCGCCCCTCGCGCGCCGTATACGCCACGAGACTCGGCAGCTGCCGCGGCAGGTACGCTAGCATCGCATTGCTCCGCATGCCCAGCAGCGTGCCGTGCAGATCCCACGCCCAGTACGACGCAAGCGCCAGGCGGTCCGGCGCCACACGGTGCGCCACCACCGCCGCAAGGTGGACGGCCGCGCGCACATAGGGCGGCGCGGGCCGCAGGTACGACGGCGCCTCGGCCGTCCGCGGCACCGACGTCGCCACAAACACCACCGCATCACGCTCCGCCACCAGGTAGGTCAGCAGGATCGCATCGCGCGGGCTCGTCGGCCACCCAAGCTTGAAACGCGCCTGCACCACCGCCGCACACGGGCCCAGCACCTCCAGCACCTCGGCACCTTCCACGACCGGCATCCACGCAGGCAGGTGCACAGCACTCTGCAGCACGGCCTCAATCCCGGTGATCGGCACCGCACGCGCATCACACGCGTGCTCCCACGTCGCCCGGTACACGTCCGCACCACTCAGGTGCCGCCGCAGCACGGCCAGCGACACGGGCTCCTGCTCGCTCGGCGCGCCCGCCGCCGCATCGGGCGCCGCACCCGCCGGCGGCACAGCTCCATCGTCCCCCGCATCGCCCGCGGCCGCCGCCGCGGCCGCCGCGCCGTCCTTGGCAGGCAGCAGCCGCCATTGCGCCGCGAGCGACGCATCGGTGTGCAGCGTCTGCAACGCCTCGATCGCCTGCTGCAGACTCGTCTGCCACGCTTGCTTGAGACTGCCGTGAGCCACAGACACGCACTGCTCCAAATTCCCGCCGTCGCTCGCCATTCACGCACGCAGCGCGTCGCACCCCAGTGCGCACGGACGGAAGACGCAGCGCCTCCCGGGCCGGGCGCGGCAGGGCGCGCCTGCCCTACGTGCCGCCGCTTATGTAGACCCCACGGTATGCGCCTTTCAGCATCCGACCCTATAACTCAGTTGGTTAGAGTGTGGAGCTAATACCCCAGTGTTACTCCAAAGTCGCCAGTTCGAGCCTGGTTAGGGTCAGTGCTTTTTGCTCCGCTCCCCCCTACGTTTTTTGGCAGGGGGCACGCTGGCCGCTGGCCGCTGCCAAAGCTTGCCTACGTCGGCCCTGCGTTGGCATGTTGGCAGCTCGCCATGCGCCGGCCCGTCGCCGCCCTGTCGCCGGCCCGACGCCCCGGTCGCTGCCCCGGGCCCCCGCCGCACGCAAAAATGCGCCCTTTTTGGTGGAGGCGGCACACGCGCCGACCGGCCGCCGCCCTGTGGCGCGGGCCCCGCAGGCCCCTTGGGTCCAACTCATGGGATCGGTCGCTGGCGCCCTATCTACACGCTACGGCCAGTACCGCGGCTGCGACGGCGGCATCATCATCCCCGTCGGCGTCCCATACATCCCGG
This sequence comes from Malassezia brasiliensis, assembly GCA_029542985.1. Taxonomy (NCBI): domain Eukaryota; kingdom Fungi; phylum Basidiomycota; class Malasseziomycetes; order Malasseziales; family Malasseziaceae; genus Malassezia; species Malassezia brasiliensis. Next base: position 420,386 of record CP119955.1, read on the forward strand.
TCGGCATGCCGCCCGTCGGCATCCCAGGATAGACGCCCCCCGCAAACGGCGACGCCTCCTGCGGCGCCGGCACCGCACCTACGATGCCGCCGGACGCAAAGCCCGTCGGCTGCGCACGCAGCGCGTCGTACTTGCCGCTGCTCTGCGGCTTGGAATCGTCGCGCTGCGCAAACGTCCCCGTCTTCATCTGCTGGAAGACGTTCGCGGCACTGTACTGGTCGGTGTCGCGCGTCGTCTCGGCCGTCGCATGGCCCAGCGGCGGCGCGCTGGGCGCCTGCGGCTGCGGCGCCTGGGCCGGCGCCGGCGCCGGCATCTGCGGCATGCCGCCGCCCGCAAACGGGCTGGGGGGGTACATCCCCGTGCCCACCGGCATCATGCCGCCCGTCGGCTGCGCATAGGGGAAGCCGGTGCCCTGAGCGCCCATTGGCCATGCGCCGCTGCCCGTCGGCACGACCTGCCCCGTGCCATGCAGCGGGATGAGCGGCTGCAGCAGGCCCTGGTTCGCGGGCACCGGCGCAAACGGCGCGCGGGGGCCGTTGGACGGCGCGGGCGGCGCGGGCGGCGCTGCGGGCTTCAGGCTCGCGAGCTTGTCAAACAGCGCCGCCTCGGGGTCTGCCTTGGCCTTGGCCTTGGCCTCGGCCTCGGCGGCCGCCGCGGCCTCGGCCGCCTCTTGCTTCTCGCGCTGGCGCACGAGCTCAACCGCCTTGGCGAGCGTCTCGGCATCGATGGCCGCACGCCCCTCGCGCGTCGCGGCCTTGGCGACCGTCTGCTCCGCCTCGATCTCGGCCGTAGACTTGGGCGTGGCCGCCGGCGCCGGCCTCGGTGGCTCGGCGGCGCCCACACGCTCGACACGCGTCGCCGCCCCGCTCGAGCGGCGCTGCGCGGCGATCTCCTGCGCCTGCAGCCGGCGCGCAAGCGCCTCGTCGTCGCGCACACGCTGCTCCTCCTCGGCACGCGAGCGCGGCGGCGAGCGCGGCGGCGAACGCGCCGCGGGCGGCGCCGCTGCGCCGCGGCCGCTGCGCCGCGCGGCACGCCGGTCGATCAGGCGGCGCACGCGGATCACGTCGCCCTCGCGCAGGCCCAGGTTGCGCAGCGTCGGCGCGTCGACGTCCTCGAGCACGCTCTCGTCGATCTGGTCGCGCTCAAACGCCGACGCATAGCGCGTGCAGTTGTCGACGTCGACGCCGGCCTCGAGGAAGAAGTCGAACCAGTCGTGGTGCGCCGCAGTGCGGGGCGCCGCGCTCCCGCGGCGCGCGCCCGCGGCGCTCGACCGCGCGCCGCTGCCGCCCCGGTCGCGCCCGGGCGCCGACGCCCGCGGCGCCGAGTCGCGGCGCATCGCCTCCGACGGCGGGAGCACGAGCGAGCGCCCGGTGAGCCGCTCGAGAAACTCGAGGTCCGCGTCCGACAGCTTGGCGAGCGGCACATCGATCGTCGACCCGTTCGCCTTGTGCAGCCGCACATGCTCCTGCCCGACCGCGAGCAGCTCCGCCTCCACCCGGAACCGCCCCGTGACGTCGAGCCACGTGCGCCGCCGCGAGAGCGGCGCCTCGGCGCCGCCGGACGACACGCGCCGCGCGTCGCGCGCGTCGCCGCTCGTGCTGCGGGCGCCGCCGCTGCCGCGCACACCGGCGGCGCTGGTGGCGCTCGCCGCGGTGCTCGCCGCGGCCTTGGTCGGCGTGCCGCGCAGCGACGACCCCTTGCTCGTGCTGCTCACGATCAGGTTGCGCGACGCCCGCGTGCCGGGCGGCGTCACGGGCGCAGGCGCGGGCGCGGGCGCGGGCGCAGGCGCAGGCGCGGGGGGGACATCCACCGCGCCGACGATCTCGACGTACGCGGCCGGCACCACACCGACCTTACCTGCGGCGTTCTGCAGCTTCCACCACTCGTCGTTCTCCTTCTCGAGCAGGACAAGCTGGTCGTGCTCCGACACACTCAGCTCGTCGTCGGCCTGCGCCTCAAAGTCGTACAGGACCACGACGACGTCCTGCTCGGCGTCGGCGGCGGCGTCCGCGCCGTGGGGCCGCGCCGAGGTCGCCGCGGGCGCCGCGGGCGCCGCGGGCGCCGCCGACCGCGCCGCGCCGCCGACCGCCTGCTTACTCGCCTCGATCTTGGCGAGGATGGCGTCGCCCGCGCTCTTGCTGCCGACGTGGAAGAGCAGCATGTCCTGGTCGACGTGCGCGGCCGCCGACAGGCCGAGCACGACGTACTTGCCCTTTTCGACCTCGGCGCTCTGGACGTGCATGATCTCGATCTGGGGGACCGACGCGCCGTTCGTGTCCGTGGCAAAGAACAGCGCACCGTTGCCGATGCCGAGCGTGCCTTTGGCCTTGCGGCGCCGCTTTTTCGCGTCGAGTTCCTGCGGTGAGCCGAGGCCACGTACCGATACCGACCACATCTTGATCTCGTCCGCCAGCACGCTGCGCGCCGAAAACGCCGCGGGCACGGGCGCCGTCGTCGTCTCGACGCCGTCCGTCTCGTCGTCGGACGCGCCGGGCGCCGACGCCGCGGGACTGGCCGCCACGCGCCGCGTCGGGGGTGGCAGCAGCGTCGGCGTGGCTGGCGGGGGGGGGGGGGGGGGGGGGGGGCGCCGCGGGCGCGGGGGTGCAGGGGGCGCCGCGGGCGCTGGCGGTGCCGGCGGCGCCGCAGGCACCTCGGGCGCTGCAGGCACCTCGGGCGCCGCAGGCACCTCGGGCGCCGCAGGCACCGCGGGCGCCACAGGCACCGCGGGTGCCTCGCCCTGCACGGGCGCCTCTTCCCGCACGGGCGCGTCGGCCCCGTCGGCCTCGACATAGTTGGCGGGAATCAGGCCATACTGCCCGTGGAGCGCCGCCAGCAGCCAATCGCCGTCCTCTTCGTACACCTCGAGCACGTCGCCCTCGTCAAACGCCAGCTCGTCGTCGTTCTGCGCCGCATACGCATACGCGGCACGCACGGTGCGCAGCGGAGGCACGCTCTCGACATAGTTCGCCGGGATCAGCCCGCACGCCTCGGCGCCGGGCACGACCTTGCCCGCGGCATCGACGTGCCGGCGCCGCGCGCGCCACCACGCCTCGTCCACGAGTTCCTCGAGGTACACCGTCTCGCCCTCTTCGAGCGACAGCTCGTCATCGGCCTGTGCGGCGTACGCGTACGCCGCGACCGCGATGCCGTGCACGCCGCCCATCGCCGCTGCACGCCCGCCGCGCCGCGCGCACGGCCGACGGTCCGCGCGCGCCTCACGTGAGCCCACGTGGCCGGGCGCGGCCGGGCGCAGCACGGGGCGCGGCGCCCACGCGTCGCGCCCAGAGCGCTGCCGAACCCCCGCAGGCGCGAGCGAGTGTGCAGGCGAGTGCGTTGCGTGCCATGCTCCCCCGTCCGGGCTCGCCGGGCGCTTCGGCGCCCCCGCCGAGCCGCGATGTGTACGCGCCCCTGCCCCCGCGGCCGCCGCAGGCCGTGCCGCCCCTGCCGCTGTCGGCCGCGCGGCGGCCGCCGCCGCGGCCCACCGACGCGCCCGGCGCGTACGCGTACTACCCCGTCGACCCGCGCGGCGCGCATGCGCCGCCCATGGGCACGCACGGCGTCGCCGGCGCGCCCGCGGCGCCCGTGGCGCCGCCGCCGGCCGCCCCGGCGCACGCGGCGCCCGCGGCGCCCGCGCCGCTGCACGCCCCGACGCCGCCGCCCGCGGCCGCCGACGCCGTGCCGAGCGGGCCGACGCCGACCGTGTACCTCGCCAACTACTCGTCCGTGCCGGTGTACGAGATCACCGTGCGCGGCATTGCGCTCATGCGCCGCCGCTCGGACGGCTACCTGAACGCGACCCAAATCCTCAAGATCGCCGGCATCGAAAAGGCGCGGCGCACGCGTATCCTCGAGCGCGAGATCCTCACCGGCGAGCACGACAAGGTCCAGGGGGGCTACGGCACCTTCCAGGGCACGTGGATCCCGCTGCAGCGCGCCCAGGAGCTCGCGATGAACTACAGCGTCTACCACCTGATCCGCCCGCTGCTCGACTTTGACCCCGCGGCGACGCGCGCGACCGCCGCGCCCTACGTCGCGCGGCGGCCGCGGCCGCCGACGCCCGCGACGCCCGCGGCCCCGCACGCCGCCGCGCCCGCCCGCGGCGCACCGCAGCAGCCGCGCTTCCTCACGCTGCGCCCGCCGCCCAGCGTGCCGCTGCTCGCCGGCGGCCTCGTGCAGCCGCCGGACGCGGGCGGCGGCGCCCCGCTGCCCGCGCCGCCGCTCGCGCCGCCGCCCGCCTCGCCGCCGCGCGCCGCCGCGCGCCCCGCGACGCCCTCGCCCAAAAACGCGCGCGGCACACGTCGCCGATCCGCGACCTCAACGTGCTCACCAACACGCCGCTCGGCGCCGCCGCGCCGCCGGGCGCGCCGCCGGGCGCGGCGCGCGGCGCGGGCGCGCCACGCTTTGCGGACAAGGCACACGCGCCGCACCTCGGCGACGAGCGCGAGCGGCGCACGCGCGAGGTGCTCACCGCGCTGTTTGTCGACGACGCGCGCACGGACGACGCGCCGGCGGACGCCGCGGCGCGCCTCACGGCGCTCCTCGCGGAGCTCGGCGTGCGTGTGCCGAGCGGCGGCGAGGCGGCGCCGAGCGCGCCGGGCGCCGCGTCGCCGCTCGACGTCGTGATCGACGACCACGGGCACACTGCGCTGCACTGGGCGTCGGCGCTGTGCCGCCTGCGCCTCGTGCGCATGCTGACGGCGCTCCCGCCGCCGTACGGCGCGAATCTGTACCTCGGCAACTACGCGGGCGAGACGGCGCTGCACCGCTCGGTGCTCGTCACGAACGCGTACGAGCAGTCGCAGTTTGCCGAGCTGCTCGAGCTGCTCGCCGACTCGCTGCAGACGCGCGATGCGCGCAAGCGCACCGTGCTGCACCACATCGCGCTCGTCGCGGGCCTGCAGGGCCGCGCGGCGCCCGCCAAGTACTACCTGCAGTGCGTCCTGGCGAAGCTCGGGCCGCACGACGCCGACCTGCTCGACGCGCGCGACGACGAGGGCGAGACGGCGCTCGGCATCGTCGCGCGCCTCGGGAATACCCACATGATCAAGATGCTGCTCGACGCGGGCGCACGCAAGGACCTGCCCAACGCGCTCGGCATCACCCCGCTCGACTGGGGCATCACCGGCCTGCCCGAGTCGCCCGCGTCGCGCCCCGTCGCCCACGAGCTCGCCTCGCTGCGGCCCGCGGACGTCGTCAAGTCGCTCACCCGCCCGCCCGCCGGGCCCGTGCAAAAGAGCGACGACGTCCGCCACAAGCTCACCCAGACCCTCGACGAGCTCCACACGCTCTTTGCGCACGAGGCCGAGGGCAAGCAGCAGGCCCTCGCCACCGCCCAGGCGCAGCTGCAGTCCACCACGCGCGAGCTTGCCGCGCGGCGGCGCCTCATCGCCGACGCGCAGCGCGACGTCGCGCGCCACGAGGACGCTCGCCAGCGCCTCGCCAACGTCCGCCGCGCCCTCGACGCCACCGGCACGGCCGCCGACGCGCCGCCCGCCGACGCGCCGCTCGCCGAGGCCGCCGCGCGCCTCGACGCGCCCGACACACCCGACGCCGCGCTCACCGACGCGCTCGTGCGCGTGCGCTGGCTCACGAGCGAGCTACGCGCCCAGGCCGATGCCCTCACACGCACCATCGACGCCACCCACCGCGCAGGCGACGCACAGCGCGCGGCCTACCACCGCGTCGTCGCGATGTGCGCACGCGTGCCGCCCGACAAGGTCGACGGCATGCTCGACGAGCTGCTCGCCGCCGTCGAGTCGATGGGCGCCGAGGCCACCGACCTCGTCGCCGTGTCGGGCTTCCTGCACAAGGTCGGGCGCCCGGCGCCCAAGCCCGAGCCCGCGCCCAACGCACACGCATCGCCGCCGGCGCCCGCACCGCCGGCCTCCGCACCAGCCACGCCCGCACCGCCCGCGCCAGCGCCCGCGCCGCCGTCGCCCACGCCCGCAGCCACCCCGGCGCCCGCCCCGGCGCCCGCCCCGGCGCCCGAGGTCCCTCGATAGCCCGTAGCGTCTATGTGGAGGCCGTGTCCGCCCCCGCGCCGTGCCCTTCCCTGCGCACGATGCAGCACGGCACGGAGCTCGAGCGGTTTCGTGCACAGTGGCAGGAAGAGGTCGCGAAGCAGCGGCCGCGCCACACACGGGCTGCGCCGGCCGCATCGTCGGCGGCCTCGCCCGCGCCGCCCGCGCCGCCGCCCGCCGCGCCGCCGCCCGCCGCGCCGCCCGCGGACCACGCACCCACGGACGAGGCGCGCAGCGCACCCAAGGGCAAGGCGCGCAGCGCGTACGCGGACCGGCTTGCGGCGCTGCTCGACACGCTCGTGCCTGCGCACGAGGCCGCCGCCGAGGCCGCCGCGCGGTCCGCCGCCGACGCACACGACACGGGCGCCGACGCACACGACACGGGCGCCGACGCCGCTGCCGCGCCCCCGTCGCCCACGGCGCTCGCCACCGACCTCGACGCGCTCCACGTCGAGGCCGACGCGGCGCCCACGATACCCCCGCCCGGCGCGGCGCCCGCTCCGCCCCCGCGGCCCCCACAGACCGTGCATGCGCTGCACCCCGCGGACGTCGACGCGCCGCTGCCCGCCGCGCGCCTGCCCGACGAGGTGTGGATGTGCGTGTTCCAGCACGCCCTGGCGCCGACGCCTGCGCCGCCGCCCGCGCCGCGCGTGCAGGAGCACACCGAGTACCGCGCGCCGCCGCACCCGTGGCGCGTGTGGACGGGCGCCGACTACGTCACGCTCGAGGCGTGTGCGCGCGTGTGCTGGAAGTTTCGCCTGCTGACCGCGCACCCCCAGCTGTGGCGCGCGGTGGCGCACGCGACCTACGTGCCGCCGCAGATCCCGCCGAGCCGGTCGCTTGCGGCGCTGCGCGACGCGCGGCAGCAGGGGTGGCGTGACCTGTTTGTCTACGAGCCGCGTGTGCGGCAGCACGGCGTGTACATTGCCGCGTGCACCTACACGCAGCAGGGCCTGAGCGAGGAGAACGTGTGGGTGCGTGTGCTGCACGTCGTGCAGTTCTACCGGTACCTGCGCTTCTTCCCCAACGGGCGGTGCCTCAGCTGGCTGACGACCGACGCGCCGCGCGACACGGTGCACCAGCTCGTGCCGGGGATGCGCGCCAAGGGCCTCGCCGCGGGGCGCTGGCACCTGCTCACCGACGCGTCCGGCGGCACAGGCACCGTCGTCGTCGAGGACCTGCACGACCCCACCGTGCCGCACTACCGCTTCCAGATGACGCTGCACCTCGTGCACGCCCCGGGGCGCTGGCACCGCCTCGAGCTGATCGAGCACGCCTCGCTGCACCTGCGCACCGGCGAGGTGCTGCCCTTCCCGCCGCAAAAGCACCAGCGCCCCTTCTTTTTTTCACGCGTGCGCGGCTACGGTGTGTAGTGTACATAGGGTCGCGCGGCCACCGCCGCTGCTACGCATACTTTGCACAGCGCTTGAGCAGCTCCGCCGCGCCCAGGTCGGGCGCCGCGGCGACCAGCGCGCGGTCGGCCAGCGCCGGCTCGAGGTCCTCGCGCACCACCCAAAACTCGTCCTGCCGCTCGAGCAGGTGCGCCACCACGCGGTTCGCCAGCACCGCCTCGTGCCGCGTCGGCTCGCTGCGCGTGTACAGCAGGTTCGGGCACATGACCGTCGCGAGGTTCGGCAGGTCCATGCGGCTGCCCGTCTCCTCGTCGACGTGCGAGAAGCTCGCGACCCACTTGAGAAAGACAAACAGCACCTCCATCGTGTCGCGGTGCGCCTTGGGCAGCAGCAGCGTCACAAGCTGCAGCAGGCGGTGCCGCTCAGCGTCGTCCACGTCGCACTGCTCGCACGCCAAATACAGCCGGTGCAGCTTGGTCGTAAAGAGCGCGTCGGGCAGCTCGCGGAAGAAGCGCTTGAGCAGCGCCGCAAGCTGCACCGGGTTGTCCTCGAGCAGGTTCACACTGTCCTGCTCGCGGTCCACCGCCTCCACCAGCTCGTTCAGGCGCCGCACGTTGCCGTTCTTGCGGAAGATGCCCTCCACGGACACGTCCATCTGCCGCATCGCACTCACCACGTCGTCCACAAACGACGGGACGCGCATCGGCGTCGGCGTCGCGCCCAGCGTCGAGTCGGCCCCGTTGCGCTCCACCAGCCACTCGAGCGACACACCAAACACGCCTTTTTTGCGCACGTCGCGCCGGTCCTTGCCGCCCTTGAACAGCAGCCGGTTCCAGAACGTGTTCCGCCGCGCATCCACCAGCTCCAGCACGTGCTCCGTCGCCACCAGCTCCGCCAGCGGCGACTGCTGCAGCCGCGCAAGCGCCACGTGCTTCAGCACGTACAGCTCCTCGGGCGCCAGCGACGAGTAGGTGCGCCGCTCACGCAGCTCCGCGGCGCCCTCGCCCCCCAGCTGCTCGCGGTCCTGCTCCGCCTGCAGGATCAGCGGGATGTCCGCCAGCGTGATGCCCTCCTCGGACGGCAGGTGCGTCCCGAGCTCCGTCGGCGCCCGCTCGTCGTCCTCCTCCTGCGACGCGCGGCTCCGCACCGACACGATCGCCGCACTCGACGCCTCCGCGTCCCACGGGTTCAGCAGCGGCACATCGCTCTCCGCGCCCAGGTCCACGTCGCCGGCCACCACACTCACGTCCGCGACGCGCGCACAGCTCGCCGACCCACTGCCGGGCACCGGCGAGCGCTCGCTCTTCGGCGGCGGCGAGCGCTCCCCGGCATCGCTCGAGGCCCGCGTCGCACGGCCCGGCGTGCCGCTGCCCACCACCGCCGAGTACCGCGGCACCCGCGCCGTCGTCGACAGGTGCTGGTCCAGGTACAGCGTCTCGAGCCGCTTCAGCTCGTGCGACTTGCGGTACGTGCTCGACTCGGCCGAGGTGAGCTCCGCGCCCAGCGCGCGCGGCGCCGCCTCCGCCGCGGCGCCCGGCGCCGCCTCGGCGTCCGCGGCGAGCTGCGACGCGTGCTTCTTGTGCAGCAGCGTGCGCAGCCGGTTCAGCGCCACGCACAGCAGGAACGCATACTGCTCCAGGCGCGACACGGGCGCAAACGTGCCGGTGGCGTCGGGCGCACACGCAGCACACACCACACGCCCCGCCGCGCCGCCAGGCCCGCCGCGGTACCGCATCGCACGCAGCGGCACGGGCAGCGGCGAGGCACCGGGCGCCCCCGCCGCGCCCCCCCCGGCCGCCGGCAGGGCGCCGCCGCCCGCCGCACCGCCCCCCGCGTCGTCCGCACGCGCGGCGCCCACCGATCGCTGCACGCCGCGCGCACACTGCGAGCACCGCACGCACCCCCAGTGCCACCGGTGCGCGACGCGCACGCGCACACACTCCTCCTCGACCGTCTTGGCGCACTGCGCACACAGATCCGACGCGGCGCCCTCGGCATAGTCGCGCGCGCTCCCCGCGCCGTGCCGGCTGCGCATGCGCGGCAGCGACGTGTAGCCGTGCACGGTGTCGGTGTCGACCTCGTCGATCGACGCGTCGCTCTGCTGGCGCACGAGCTCGTCGAGCGTCGCGAGGAACGACTCGAGCGCCTCGGTGTCGCCAAACGCCTGGTCGAGCCGCAGCGCACCGGTCAGCGAGATGCGGATGAGGATCTTGAGGTAGTGCGCGACGCCGGTCACGAGCGACAGCAGCTCCTGCGTGATGCCCATGCGCCGCGCACCCGTCGCCTGCGTGTGCGAGAAGAGCGAGAAGAAGTTGACAATCTTTTTGCACAGCATGCGCGCCTCGCGCACGTACCGGATCGACTGGGCGCCGACGCGCGCAAACTGCTGCTCGAGGCGGTCGATCGCCGAAAAGAGCACCTCGACGTGCAGCACAAAGCGGCCCGCGTACCGCACGCCGCCGAGGTACTTGCCGTTGCTCACGTGGCGCAGCATGTCGGAGATGCACGCGGCCGACGACTCCTCGTACGCGCTGAGCACACGCCAGATGGTAAAGACGCGCGTCTCCATCGTGCGCTGCTTGTGCAGCAGGCTCTCGGGCGTCTCGGTGGCCTCGAGGCACAGCGTCTCGAACGACAGCTGCTCCGGCTGGTCGAGCGCCTCCTGGCTGCTCGCCGGCGACAGGTGCAGCGCCCCCGGCATCTCGCGCAGCGTCTCGAGGGGGATGGCCGCCGGCACCGCCGGCGGCGGCACGCCCAGCTTGATCTTCCAGTAGCGGTGGATCATGTAGCACTCGGGGTGCCAGTGCTCGTCCGCATTGTTGCGGTTGATCTCGACAAACTGCTTCAGGATCGCCGTGTGGCAGCCGGCGCACTGGATCGCAAAGCGCGTGCTGTAGTGAAAGTGGCAGTACACCCGCCCGCCGTGCTCGTAGTAGCTGTCGTTCGGGCCAAACACCGTCGGGCACACCGAACACGTAAAGTGCTCGACGTGGTACTTGGCGCCCAGCGCCGTGATGTAGCTGCCCCGCAGCGCACGCCCACACTGGTGACACAGCAGGTCCAGCCGCCGGAAGTAGTCCGTCTCACACAGCGGAAACGGGCGCCGCGCAGGGCCCACCATGTCCTCCGTCGACGAGAAAAACTTGGACGCCACCGTGCACTGGCAGTCCGCACACCGGAAACAGTCCAAATGGTACACACCGCCCAGCGCGCGCACAAACTGGCCGGTCATCGGCCGCGCACACGCCGCGCACACCTGGTCGCGCCGCGGCTGCGTCGTATCGTCCTCACTCCGCCGCCGCTCCCGCGCAGGCACAGGCGCACGCCGCAGCGCACGCCGCTGCACCTCGCCGTCGTCCATGGGGCGCCGCGCTCCGCCGGCGAAACGCACACCCGCCCACGGCCCCCAGCCCGCCGCGCCGCGCGCCGCTCGGCCACGCGGGCATTTTATTGCACATCTCTCCCCTCGCCCCGGCCTGCCCCTCCACGCTCGCTCGCCCATGCCCCCGCCGCCGGACACGCGCGCCGCGCCGCCCGCGCACGCGCCTGCGCGGCCGCCGCTGCCGATGCGCAGCACCGCGGCGTCCAAGGAGGCCGTGTACGACCTCGACTCGGACTCGCTGTCCGACTCGGACGCGCTCGCGATGTCGTCGACACACATGGTGCCCGACGAGGCCGCCTGGTCCTGGGCATCGGCGCACGCCGCGCCCAGCCGCACGTCGCTCGACGCACTCTCGGAGCGCGTGCGCTCCCTCAGCAGCGCGCTCGGCGACCCGGACCAGCTCCCAGACTGGCTCCGCCGCGGCGCCGGCGTCTTTGAGGGCACCGTGAACATGGCCAACAGCATCCTCGGCGCCGGCATCGTCGGCCTGCCGTACTCGATGCGCGAGTCGGGCTTCGTCGCCGGCGTCGTGCTGCTCCTCGGCATCGCACTGCTCACCGACTGGACCATCCGCCTGATCGTCCTCAACGCCAAACTGTCCGGCCGCTCGACGTACATCGACATCATGGAACACTGCTTCGGCCACCACGGAAAACGTACGTCGCTCCCTCCCTCACCCAGTCGCCGTCTCTTTGTTCCAGTTCGTGTTCGCCTTCGGCGGGATGTGCGCATTCTGCGTCGTCGTCGGCGACACCATCCCCAATGTGCTCTCCAGCGTGTTCCCCGCGATCCGCAACACCTTCCTGAGCAACCGCCAGTTTGTGATCGTCGTGTGCACCATGGCCATCAGCTTCCCTTTGTCGCTCTACCGCAACATCGAGAACCTCAGCAAGGCCAGCGCCGTCGCCCTCGTGTCCATGGTGTTCATCATCATCGCCGTCGTCGTCCGCGGGCCGGCCATGCCCGCCGAGCTCAAGGGCGACCCGTCGCTCCGCGTACGTTCACCCCACCGCTCACCCGCAGTTCACCATCGTGCACCCTGCCAAGATCATCCGCTCCATCTCGGTGATCAGCTTCGCGTTCGTGTGCCACCACAACTCGCTGCTCATCTACGGCAGCCTCAAGGAGCCATCGATGGACAAGTTCAAAACCATCACACACTACTCGACGCTCATCGCCGCCGTCGCGGCTCTCTCCATGTCCGTCGCAGGCTACTGGTCGTTCGAGGACAAGACACTCTCCAACGTGCTCAACAACTTCCCCCAGACCGACACGGTCGTCAACATCGCCCGCTTCTGCTTCGGGCTCAACATGTTCACCACCCTGCCCCTCGAGTGCTTCGTCTGCCGCGAGGTACTCGAGACCTACTTCTTCCGCGGCGAGTACGAGCGCAGGCGCCACATCGTGCTCACCACCGCCCTCGTCGTCTCCGCGATGACCGTGTCGCTCCTCACCTGCGACCTCGGCGTGGTGCTCGAAGTGACCGGCGGCCTCAGCGCCACCGCCCTCGCCTTCTTCTTCCCAAGCATCTGCTACCTCAAACTGAGCCACAGCGCCTCCCAGGTCAACCGTGCCGCCCTCTACTTTGCCGTGCCCGACGACGACGAACACGGCGCTCCGCCCCCAGCCGCAGACGCCGACGACAGCGTCCAGGCCGACCACATCGCCCTCCCGCTGCGCCCCGGCGCAGACGCACACCAGCGCGGGAGCCAGTTCAAGTGGTGGGAGTCCACCAAACTCCTCAGCATCGCGTGCGCCATCTTTGGCTTCGTCGTGCTCAACATCTCGGTCATCACCGCCCTCGTCGACTTCTGGTCCGGCCGCTCCGGCGCCACCCACCAGTGCTGAGCCGCGCGCCCCTTAACCCCCCGGCACGGCCCACTTCCCCTGGCCACAGTCACTTGCCCCTCGTCGCTCGTTTGCGCCCGCAGCGGCCCACTGTAGTACATAGCCCATCTGGCCTCGGCACCTCGCCACAGCACCGCACGCGCCCACCCAAGACCGAATCACATCGGAAAGTCTAGACTACAAAACTCGCACGCTACCTCTACGTCTATTCGTTCGCATGCGCACGGATACGCTCGACAATCGCCCGGTCGTTCGAGCCAATCTTGTCGCCCACAATGTTGCGGAGCATCTCCGCCAGGTTCTGCAGACCCTGCCGCCGCACACGCGAGCTGTCGAGCGGGTTGTTGATGTACTCGTGGTTGAAGCCCTTGGGGAACGGCTTGTCCGCAAACCGGTCCTGAATAAAGAAGAGCAGATTGGGCACATTCACCAGCTCCGTCGTCACATGGCCCAGTGTCGGCAGCGTGTTCGTCTGGAACAACACATCCGCACCGTGGTCGCCCCACATCTCGCCCGCACGGAGCGCATCGTGGTACGGGATCACCTCGTCGTTGAAGCCATGGTACATAAACACGGGGGCCGTCGGCGTCTGCGACTTCTTCGCGCCCATCACATAGTTCTTCAGCACATTGGCCACCACCGGCTCCTCAAGCAGGTGCGTGCCGCCGTGGATAAAGTCCTCGCTGACAACCCGCGAAAAGGGGTAGCGCAGCAGCATCGCAACCATGCACTGCGTCCGCGCAAACTGCATGGCATGGCGGCCCTTGGCCGTCAGCCGCGGCTTCAGCCAATCCAAAATCGGCTCGTTCGCATACGCAATGCCCGACACACCCGCAATGCCAAACGCCGAAAAGAGACCGCCATCCAGCTTCTGCAACGTACCAGTCATGTTGGCCGGCGTGCCGCCCATCGCAAAGCCCTTGGCATTGATCGAGGAACCGTACGTCGGCTGCAGCGCCGCCGACCATCCCGACGCAATCGCACCACCCGAGTAGCCCAGGGTGACCACCGGCGTGTTCTTCTTGAGGTTGAGCCGGTCAAAGTTGAGCGTCGCCTTGACACCGTCCAGCGACTGGCGGCCAGCCAACGGACCAACGCCAAACGCACGGCTCTCGCCTTCATAGTCAGGCAGCGTCACAATGTACCCGGCCTCCAGCACCTGCTCCAGCAACAGCAGCTGGTAGTCCTGCACAATACCATTGCCGATATCACTGCCCTTGCGGATCGTGTAACTCAGCGCACAGCCCGCACCGCCCGCATCCACGTACGTCAGCGCGTTCACAAGCTTGTCGCGCTGCGCATTGTACGGCACTAGCACCGTCGTCACCGTCACCGCAGGGTCCGACTCGTGCGTGCCAGTCGTGCGGTACAGGATCTCATACGCATGCTCCACTTGAATCCGGTCCACCGACAAGAGCGTTGGCACAATCTTGCGCGAGCGAAGCACCGCACCCGGCTCCTCGCTCTTCCAGCCCTCAGGCGCATCATAGAAGGGGTCCGTCTTGGGAGATGGAATGTCTGCACGACCAGCCAGCGGCGCCACCACCGCGGCCGAAGCCACAAGCTGGAGGCACAGAAGAAGAAGAGCCACAAACGAACGCATCGTGTGCGGCAACACGGAGGCCCCCCAAACATCACTTTATATACCATTTCCGAAGGTGCACATCTCCACGGACATGAACACCTTCGCTTGTTTTGTCTCGAGATGCACCAGATGGCGCAGCATCGTACCCAGGCCATGCAGGAGGTTTCTAGCTCGGCACACTCACAAGGCCATTCCGTGGAGATCATCGCAGAACTTCATTCGTCCTAACAAGTAACTCGGGGCCTAAAAATACCGAGGAAAATGACACGCATAGACGCGATGCCGCCCGGATTGGCCAGAGGTGGAGCTGGGGATTCCTTGCTCTCTGTACAGAGGCTCTGCGGAGTCTCCAAACAACCTTTTCGCTGTGCGGGGCTTCGCACGCAGCGCTCTGCATCCCCAAATTGAATTAAGTTTGAGCCAATCATCGCTTGCACATCCTTGCATCGACGCATAGGCTGTTCTGACTTTAGTCAGCAACGCACACCTGGGCTGGAGACGCACGCGACATGCTGAGGAATCTCGGTCGTTGCGCCGAGGATCTCGGATGCTGTGTACATTGACCCATCTGTTATCGGGTCCCGACCATGGGAAGATCCATAGATTTCGCGCAGCAAATTTAATCGATGCCGCTAGCGTCGACCACAGGTCGAAGAAAAAAAACTACATTGAAGGAAACGTGGCTCGTAGAGCCATAACATAGATCCTATAGATAAACGAGCCTCGCTCCTGGCGAAGCTTATGCTTGACTAGCTTGACTCTCGGTACGATTACGCAGCCGCGCGGCCATGGTGCGCGCAGTCTTAGGTCCAATCTTGTCTCCAAGAATGTTTTTGATGATCTCAACGATGCTTCCCAGCCCTTGCTGCTTGGCGCGGTCGCCCTCAAGCGGGTTCCAGACTACTTCATGCTGGAGACCCTCGGCGAACGGCTTGTCCGCAAAGCGGTCCTCGATGAAAAAGAGCAAATTGGGCAAATTCACAAGCTCCGTCGTGGCATGACCAAGTGTAGGGAATGCATCAGTGTGGAAAAGAACATTGGCACCGTGCTCAGCCCAGAGACGGGCCGTGGTCAGAGCATCGTGGTAGGGAATCACTTCGTCGTTCCGGCCATGGTACATAAACACTGGTGCCGTGGGGGTCAGCGACTTGTTCACACCCAGCGTCAGCGTCGACAGGATGTTCTCCACCACCGGAACCTGAAGCAGGTGGGTCCCACCACGAATAAAGTCTTCGCTGAGCACCCGAGAGAAAGGATAGCGCACAAACGTCTCCCCCACGCATGTGGACCGGGCAAACTCGACCGCATGGCTCCCCTTCGCCGTCAGACGAGGGCTGACCCAGTTCAGCAGGTCGTCGTACGAGTACATCAAACCAACCACGCCCGCGATGGCAAACGCAGCAAACGGTCCGCCATCCAGTTTGATCAACGTCCCAGTCAGGTTAGCGGGCGTGCCACCCATGGCAAAGCCTTTGGCATTGATTGACGAGGCGTAAGTAGGATGCAATGCTGCACTCCAGCTGGAAGCGATGGCTCCGCCGGAATAGCCAGAAGTGACCACGGGCGTGTCCTGGTTCAAACCAAGACGTTCGAAGCTTAGCGTCGCCTTGATTCCATCCAAAGTCTGCCGGCCGGACAAAGGACCCACACCAAACGAACGGTCCAAACCTTGGTAGTCGGGAAGCGTCATGATGTAGCCTGACTCCAAAATTTGCTCCAAAAGAAGCAGCTGGTAGTCCATGGACACATCGCCAGGGAAGTCACTTCCTTTGCGGATGCCATAACTCAATGCACACTTGGAACCATCGGCATCGACGTATGTAAGGTGCGCAACCAACTTGTTCTTCTTGGCATTGTAGGGGACCAAAATGGTCGTGGCTGTCACGGCCGCATCCGATTCGTACGTGCCCGTCGTGCGGTAGAGCAGTTGGTATGCATGCTCCACGTTGATTTTATCGAACGCGAGCAGGGTCGGAGTAATCCGACGCGAACGCAACACAGTGCCCGGTTCTTTGTTCTCCCAGCCAGCAGGAGGTTTGTAAAATGGGTCGTTCTCAGGAGACAGAATAGAGGCTCTGGGATGAAGCGGCGTGAGCGTAGCAGCGGCCGCAAGGGCGCTGCACAAGAGAAAGAATACGTGAAACGGGCGCATGAGCTTCTATGAAAGCGAGTGGATCATGTCGGCATTTTATATGTACATATCCGGATCTTGCTCAACCGGCGGCATCCCAGGGTCATCCGGATTACCCTAGCCAAGCGTTAGATGATACTTGCAGGTGGACTTAGCACCGGCAGTCGTCTAAGGGTGCCGGTCATCACATCCTGGCATACCACGCGTGTCTCGTCTTAATCATTGGACAGACACAGTCGTAGATATTGGAGAATTCCGCGAAAGCAAAGGTAGAAACTGCGCAAAACCCCCTACATGACTTGGTCGACTGCGGAGTGGTTGCTTAGCAAGGATCGACAAAATTATGTCGTTTTCTACGAGCTCCGAACCAATTACGTACACATTACCTCAAGTGCTTAATGAAGACATGAACCGGTTTCCTGGGCGGAGGAAACGCAATGGGTAGTCCCACCGCCCGTGCGGGATTATTGGACAGGCACCGGCTTACCAAGGATAACAATACAACGTGACGCTGCATCGGGCCTTTGCCTCGGCCGAGGCTTGCCAAATGCTCAACCCAAGGGCGCCCAAGGCTCTGCCCAATTTAGACCAATATAGGGGCACGTGGGCAACCCAGACTTCGTTAGGTAGCAAGCTAGTAGCTCCCGTCCAGAAAATTATGCAGTAACCGCGCATTTTTTTGGCTCCCCCAGTGCGTACACGGAACAAAACGGCCAGTCATAGACATAGACACACCCTCTGCGCTGAATTGCATTCACATTCACATTACGCCCATTTCATCAGAATATACCTATTGATACATGTTCTAGCGATCAAGCTTCCTCGACCCGTCGCTTCTTCCAAAACTTGACCTGGTCCTTAGACACCAGCGGTTTTTTCCCTTCCTTGGTGCGGCGATCATTCACCCACATCACCGCAACAATGGCCACAATGGCCACCCAGTAGAGACAATAAGAAGTGAGAGAACCAATCGTGGCCGTATTGTTCCAACCCACGAGCGTGTTGAAAATCGACCAACCCGAACCACCATTGTCCGTCTTGTCTTCGGGGTTGCAGCAGTCCAGGTGCCACACATAGTTGCGTGCATCGTACGTGCCATAGCTGTTACCACCTTCGGTCGCAGCATCGCCCACCAGCTTGACGTACTGGTAAAACTCGAGGTAGTACACCGAGCGCGAGAACATACCCGCCGAGATGACCAGCAGACAACACGTCATTGTGACTAGCAGCGGCTTCATTTTTGAGAAACCCTTGGCACGGAAACAGAGGTAGCCGACGAGGAAACCCACAATCAAACCAACAATGGCAGGAAGAGGAATCGACGATGCAGGCAGACCTAGCGAAACACCACCAATGAACACGATGGCCTCGAGACCCTCACGCGCCGTGGTAATCAGGGGAATCAAAAAGATGGCGGTCGCACCCTTGGCCTCACCATCAAACGGACGGCGGATAAGGCGCCAGATGCTGACACCTTCCTTGTCTTTGGACTTTTCGAATTGCTGGATATCGCTGCTCTTGTCAAGTTCCACCTTCTCCACCGGAGGAAGAGGCGCATGGCCTTCACTATCGGCATCCTCGGGGTGCAGAATGCCTTCGGTTCGCTCGGCAACGTTCTCTTCCACGTTGGGCATCTCCTCCTTACCCTTGGACATGGTTTCAATACCCGCAAACGCTTTGGCGAGCTTCTTGCGCCACTTGACACGGGACTTGTCAGCCTGAAGGATAGCAAGAGACATGGGCGTGATCAGGATCACGGCAATAAGGTTGAGGATGCCCTCCCATAGTTCCTCCATACTTCCATACACGTCTGTTTGTGACACGGACGTGTAGAACACGGCCAAACAGACCGCACCAATAATTGCTGCAATCAATAAGCCAGTTAAAGCGCCGCAGACGACATAGATACGGAGCTTCTTGATGAGCTTGCGCTGGCCTGGGTCCATTTCCTCCCTCTTCTTGCCAACGATGCGCTCAAGCATACCGGTCAAAATACCAATGACCAGTGATGCCTCAAGAGACTCACGAAAGGCAATGAAGAAAATTGCAGGAGCAAACACCTTGTTGCCGGTGGATGCCATGATGGATAGTCACGTCCGACGTGAGTCGAACGACTCAATCGCCTTTATAGAGCCTAAGATAATTTTTCATTAAATGCTCAAGCATACATCTGGCGTATTTTTATCGATCGATTATGCCATCTGATGAGCGTGCATAGGGCTTTCCCTCGTTTTGCCTTTTTGAGCCGGCATGTTCGCTACTTTGACAGCCGATAATGGGCACTTGAGTGCTTTTTTAACTTAAATTAATAGTAGCCAATGGCGTTATTATAGCTTGTCCAATGAGTGTACATATGGCACATGACCCACGCAGGCTTGGGGGGGGATTTACACCCCCTTAATCAATTCTTTTGATGGGCTGATTGCAAATCGACGCCATAGCGGAAAAAGAGCGACTATACATATGAGCGACTTCGGAAGTAATGAATAATTTGCCTACGTCCAAATGGTGCTCCTATACCTTTTCGGCTTGGCGCTTGTATCGGCTGCCAATGCCGCACAAGTCACGTACAACTGGACTCTGACCAAAGTTCCGAACATAAACCCAGATGGGCTTCAACCTCGTACCGTACTGGGCATCAATGGTCAATGGCCTCCGCCCCCGATTAACATCAACTCCTCGGACCAATTCAGTATCAACTTCAAGAATGGTCTTGGCGATGGCACTCCGACGTCCCTGCACTCGCACGGCATGTTCTTCAACCGGACCAATTTCTTTGACGGTGCAGGTATGATCACCCAATGCCCAATTCCGGATGGGGATGGTATGGTGTACGAAATCCTGAACTCTCCTCGCTCACCTGCTGAGCGCTTCAACACACAGTGGGGTACCTACTGGACGCACTCGCATTACAAGGGGCAGTATGTGGACGGCTTCCGTATGCCTTCTGTTATCCACAATGTGGACGACCAGGGCAATAACCGCGAACCGCACCAGTATGATGATGACTTCACTATTTCGCTGGGTGACTGGTACCACGAGTGGTCTGGAGTCTTGAACGAGACCGAATTCATGACCGTGAGCAACCCCAGCGGAGCAGAGCCGATCCCCAAGTCGCACCTGATGTACTTCCAGCACACGCCCTGGAACGGTGAGGCAAGCAACCTACCGGGCTTTAACGAAAATGCCACGCTCCACTTTGAGCCCGGGAAGACGTACCGCCTGCGCATCGTCAACATGGCTGCGCTTGCTATGTTCTACTTCTGGATCGAGGGCCATGAAATGGAGATTATCGAGGTCGACGGTGTGGATACGCAAGCGTTCAAGGTTGACCACATCTCTATTTCGGTTGCGCAGCGTGTTTCGGTGCTAGTCAAGGCACGCGAGGATGCCGACTTGAAGAACTGGCGCATCAACCTCGTTGCCGACGGCGACATGTACGACAACATTCCGGATGACCTCCAAATGAACGTCACCAGCACCATCTCGTATGGCGATGGTCTTCCGTACGGTGATGATGGCCGGGCTACGCTGGATGAGCTCGATGTCTTTGACGAGACGCAGCTCGTTCCCGTGGTTCCCATTCCAATGTATGAATTGAGCGACCCCCAGCAGAGCCACCGTCTCGATATTTATTTCACCACATTCTTGAATGGTATCAACTACGCCACCTTTAACAACAACACATTCGTTTCACCGCTTGTCCCTTCTATCATGACCATGGCCTCGGAGGGTGAAAAGGCTCTAGACCCGCTCTATTTCGGCCCAAATGCACATGCCATTACGTCGAGACATCTGGAGGTCGTCGAGTTTGTCCTTTACAACTGGGATTCTGGCTTTCACCCGTTCCATCTGCATGGCACGAGCTTCCAGGTCGTTTGGCGCCAATTAGACCTCACCTCAGACGACCCTGCCGACAAGCCGGACTTTAACCCGAACCAGACCAATCCTATCCGTCGTGACACGGTCATGGTGCCACCGACCGGTAAGGTCGCAATCCGTTTCATCGCGGACAACCCTGGTGCATGGTTCTTCCACTGTCACATTGACTGGCATTTGGCCTCGGGTCTGGCGCTTGTTATGATTCAGGGCCCTGAAGTATTCCAGCAAATGTATGGTGACATCCCTTCGTCTCTGTACGAGCAGTGCCGCGCGCAGAACATGAACACCACGGGTAACGCAGGTGGTATTCCTAACTCGACTACCTACTTCGGTTTGCTCCCTGCCGCGCCGGACCTTCCCGTGATCGGATGGACACCGGTCATGATTGGTACATTTGTTGCCTGCATTCTCGCGGCGTTGATGGGTATTTCGGCACTTTGCATCTACGGCATGCAGTCCACCCCTGAGGATGACGACGAGGTGGAGAACTACGAGGACCATCATGTTGAATAAATAACTGTATTTTATTTACTAGGAAACCAGATTAGGATAAGACTAGAGGTTATTGCGGTTATTTCGGATGTTGCAACTACGTCAACGAGAGAGGCAAAAGGGAATGAAATGTTTGCACCCATAATGGAAATTGGCCCGATTTTACAATTCGCCCCAAGGACCTCCACAGCCGAGTGGCAATAGCTAATAGATTTTGAGACATATACAGTAGAATAGTTCATTGGTATCAACAGTATATCAACAGCAAGGGAACAGTAAGCAGGAATCTAGAAATCAAAATGTCATGCAAGTTAGGATTAGGATTAGGATTAGGATTAGGATTAGGATTAGGATTAGGATTAGGATTAGGATTAGGATTAGGATTAGGATTAGGATTAGGATTAGGATTAGGATTAGGATTAGGATTAGGATTAGGATTAGGATTAGGATTAGGATTAGGATTAGGATTAGG